>JABXJD010000077.1:630000-692500 GCA_013375575.1 Percina caprodes | reverse complement strand
AGTTTCTGTAGGCGTTTACAAGCTGGTGAACTTAATGTAGTGGCCAATGGGTCTGTTCATTATATCATCATTTGTGTAAGCCCTGAGGAAGGCGATAGATGAGTTCTTTTACGTGCTTAAAATTAACACCCACAAGTGTCTAAAAAAAGTAGCAATGAAGAACAATAGAACGATGTGTTAAACATTTTGAAGAAGAAATACAGCTGAAATATGCATGGCAACATAAGTTTTTGTATTTATTAAAAGAATGTGCAATACCAATTATTCAGCCAGTAAAATATAATAAGATGAAGTCATTAGTTTCCCAGAGCCAAAATAGCTTCCTCATAAGAAGCGTTGGCACAGTCCTTGCAGCTTTCAGTTGACAAGAGAGACTGAAGCAAAGTGCGCTGGGCTCAGCTGTCTCTTGTATCATGGTACAGTTTTTCTAAGGAGCAACTCGCACAAACACATACTCAACACACACTCAGCAACATTTGCCCTTTAGGCAGAGAATAAAGCATGTATTGTACATCCAGCTCAGGATGAGGTGGAAATGAGGGTTACATTATAAAGGAGGTAGGGCACTTGTGTATGTTGAGGGGCGGGCAACATGGTGTGGGTGTGGGGCTCCTAGTGTTCCTGTGTTGTTCTCTTCATACTGCTCATATTAATATGCATCCAGTACCATTTTAGAGAAATGCCCAAATACTGTATGTATACACGTTTTAGGTCCGGTTTATAATTACATAGTGTCTGCTGATCTGACTGTTTTTCTATATTTCTTCATCCTTGGTTCAGACATTCATATCAAATTGTCATTATATAAAGGTAACTCACACTCAACCTTTTTAAATCTCAGCATTGTTCCTGTATTAGATTATTTTCTTTTACTTTTTTTTTTTTAAAGATTATTCTTTGGGGCATTTTAGGTAGTTATTTATATAGGACTGCTGAAGACATAAAAGGGGAGAGAGAGGGGGAATGACATGCAGGAAAGGGCCACAGGGGGGAGTTGAACCTGCAGCCACTGCGTCAAGGAGTAAACTTTTATATGTGGGCGCATGCTTTACCAGGTGAGCACCCCAGGCAGCCATGTTTTTTTCAAATTCAACAAACTACAAAGGTCAGGTTTTAGTTATTATTATTAACTATTTTATTTTATTTTTAGTATCAAATCATAACAAGGGTTATTGCAAGACGCTTTACATATAGAGTAGGTCTAGACCATACTATAATTTCCAAAAACCCAACAATTCCAGTAATTCCCCCATGAGCAAGCATTTAGTGCAACGGTGGCGAGGAAAAACTTCATTTTAGGGAGAAACCTCGGGTGATGAGGAAAACTTGATGAACAGTGGCGATAATAGTCAAAATAAAGATAATAGAACTATGACTAGAAATAGTAATGATGTAACAGAAGTGCTACCTGACGCACCCTAACTAGCAAAGAAGCTAACCAACGATAATTTGAAAAATTTAAGTCGTTTAGGTTTACTTTTTAAACCCAATTTCCTTTCAGCTCTTGTGTAAATGTTAACATGGGGTCTGCTTTCACTTAGCATACTGTAGTTAAGCTAAACCTTTAGTATGGAGTCCAGGAGTACATAGGAGATGTAATAGTCTGTGTTTTCATTACAATTGGCCGATTATCAATAACCTTCAGTAATCTTTATCTTTTGTTGTTATGGTACATATGTGTCAAGTACAATTCCTGTATTTTAGAGCCCTCAGTACTGTGATTTAATGTCTAGTTTGGTTGTTTTTTAAACAACCATTAGCTTTATCCTGTCTGTAATAACCAGTTGTATTTTAAATCCACTAAATATGCTGTAAGCCATTTGTATTGTTTTCAGTGAAAGTTCTCATGTCAATTCTACATTAAAATGTATATGTTTTACATAAAGCTGGGAGTTTTAAGTATGTGCCTGGACTCGCACGTATACAGCCACTCACACTACACCATCGGTACCATTCCAGCTCATATAAGCATTACACTAAACTTGTGTGTTGTGTGTGAGGACATGGGACAACCTCACATCATGAAGGCCCCTGGCCCTAGGGCAGTGTGTTTGTGTGACAGCGTCCACACGATGGGAGCCAAGAATGGTGTTTGTGTGCATGTGTGTTTTGTATTATTTATACATACAGTATGGATGAAGGAGTGTTTGAATGTGGTCTTTTTTAAACTAAATAAATAACTGGTTGTGGGACACACACACACACACACACACACACACACACACACACACACACACACACAATGGAACGTAATTCATTCCATAAAGTAAGTATCCATTTATTTCATAAAGTGTGTTTTCATAAAATCTTCACATAATATGATTTTTCCACCGACTACTCTGCTCTGAATCCCCTGCAAGTGTAGCTCTGTTGATCCGGGTGGCCTGCTCAATGTGGATGATTATAAAAGGTGTATCTTCTGTTGGTTTGTGGTGGTGTGTGAGAAGAGTGGTTCTTGCCTCCGCCGTCTTCCTCGTGCTTTGTTCATTCCAGCTATGCCTTTCTAAATAGTTCTTATTTTTCTCATGCTGCTCACTTATACAGTAGTTCAATTTTCAAAACACTTTCCAAAAAAGCAAATAAATGCTTTATGTCTCTCCATCTAAGTTAAAAGCTGGGATGACTTTTGATTATCTGAAATCACTTTGATGATTTATTGGTAACGAAGACCATACAACTTTGAAAAACTCAACTCCTTAGCTCTGACTGACAGTAGGGGCCACCAAGTGTGACATGTATTAGTGCAACTTTAGTGTAAGAAATTGATTTACTTCTTTATTTATTTTATTTTTATCATGAGTTAAATCATAGTATTTGGGAGCCCTTAAAACCTGAACCCTGCAAACACCCTGTGTCCCTGAGTTCATATTCCACTGTGTACAAGTTGGCGTTGCACTCCTCTCCCAATTTGAACCATTACTCCCCACTTTGTAATCAGCTCCAACAATTATAACCTTGCAGTGTGCCTCTGATTACTGTCCTGGTGTATTTTGGACTGTTCTGGGAATCCAGAAAAAAAACTGATACTGGTCCCAGTAGAACTCTAGGTTGCACATTTACAGTAACCCTGCCTGTGTGTGTTTGTGTGTGGGTTGCTGTTCGTTTGAAGTGCTCATTCCCCCCAAATTACAGTGCTGCCATAATGAAGTATTACCATGCGATTCCTAGGCAGACCAATACAAAGACTGAGCTGTGTGTGTGTGTCTGTGTGTGTGTGTGTGTGTGCGAGAAAGTTCAAATGGTATTTCTAAGCACAAAGTATCTGCCTATACAAAGTGTGTGTGTGTGTGTTTGTTTGCATGTGTTTTTATGATCTAAGTAGAAAAATAGGTTGTGTGTAATGAAGTCCCAATGTGCCGAGGCAAGTGTTTCTGTGTGTAACAATGCGTATGACTCTGACTTTAACAAAGGCAGTTGCGTGAGTGTCCTCCCAGTTGTGTTTCTAAATGTGTGGATCCACCAGCCAGCTGTGACAAAGCTCAGTTTGAGCTCGCCCACACACACTCGGAGGTGCAGGCATCTTTGGCTGCAGGCTGTGCTGGTCTCACCTACGGCCTCCCTGGCCTGCTGAATGTTGCATGAGACCCAGCCACCTCATACATAGTGCATTAGCACAAACATGCCATTGGTTGATATACATACTGCATTGGCACCTGTACCCACCTTCACTAACAAGCATCCAATCCATTTTTCATTAATGTGCAGTGGGACCACTGTTTGAGGACAGGAAAGTAAGTGTGATTGGTGCGTTTTTGCTATTGTTTGATGGAGACAATGGATTTTGTCTTCTGATGTCTTCCTTATGGCGGTGTACACTTTTTGCAGGCTTTTTTGTTGTTGATTCTTTGTTTGCTGCTACTCGAGAGAGAGGATTTCTTTTTACGGATTTAGCATTTATTTAAAGCTGCACAAAGCAATGTTGTGTTTTTATATCTACAATGGATGAAATGAGTGATGTGAGTGTTGTTCATTTGGAAGAATCCAGAGATCTAGAACACCTAATTCTAGCCTCTTTTTGCCAATATTTTTGTTGTACCCGCCCCCAAACCCCACTTCGGATACCTGTATCGATATGTAAAGATACAAACTTGTTTTTTTAGTGTTAATACCACAGATTTGATTATGCTACATTTACATCTGCTCTGACTTTTTTCAGTATGAAAATGAAACGTTTTTGTTTTGTTTTGTTTTTTAGCTTTGGGTCAACAAGTTAATTAATGCTACAGTATATGATTTTCTGACAGTAGAAAATAGAAGCTACTTGAGCCTGGGTGCCTCCAGCTCCATCCCATAACACACAAGGTGCTGAAAACAGCCGCGCTGTCACTATGGCTGCTTTCAGCTAACATCTCTTGCTCCCAGCCAATGACCTATCTAGCTTCTGCATTATAGCTAGCGTGCTAACAGCAGTGGGGCCAAGCACCCTTTAGCAAGTCTCCCCTGCAAAGCAGAGTCTCCTAAATGAAAACCATTCCCCTCCGCCTGCTTCCAGAGCTCTGCTCAGGGACAGGAGCCGTGGGGTCAGCAGCTGGTGGAGGATATGGCAATTGTTTATGAAAAAAAAATGCTTTCTCAAGCCCACCAAAAACACACACACTTAGGAGGAAAAAGCCTCTGCCTCTGAACAGCCAACAGCTGGGAAGGGTTGGGAGTAGCCTGGAGGCTGGCAAGTCACCCCCTCCCCAGTCCAGATGGGGGAGGTTAGGCTGAGGCTAGTTGCGCCCCCTCCCTCCCACTTCCCAAACTTCCCATTCCCATTAAGAGCAGGCTGAAGATTGCGGAGGAAGGGAAAGGAGGAAGAAAAGCAAAAGAGCATGACTGCTCTGTTTTTCACCCCCCAACCCTCCCTCCGTCTTCAGCCTAATCAAATAAAGCAGGAAGCTTCCGAGACGGAAGAGGAGTGTTTATTGATATTTGCGTGAGCTCCTTCACCCCCTGTCCTGTCCCTGCTGTTTATTTTCTGTCCACCACTTGAAAATTCTGATATTGTCAATGTTTTCAGCTCATATGTCATGTCTATCTGGATGTTTGAATAATACTGAGGCAAAAAGGTTATGTTACTTTCAGCTTTTAACAGTATACCATTATCTTAAATTGAGCCACTGGGAAATGACACACCAACTCGACATCCGTTGCAAAATGCCTATGACCAGTCAATTTATTGTACTAAAAGGGTGTCATATGAAATAAAATGGCCTTAAATAAGAATTGATGACCCTCTCCATCTATACCATTGGTTGGACATTAAGGGGCAGACGCTGCTCACACTGGAGCCAAGAAAAGCCTGTTGAGAGTATTGGTTTACTGCTGCTAACCTTTTAGTGCTTTAAAAGTTGAAATTGCATCTTTAAGACTCAACTCAAAAGTGGCCTTTAAGTGGAAAACTGTTTTGGGAACTGGATGGATACCTTACTGCAGATCTTTTGTATAATAGTGCCAAGAAAAAGGTCCATCATCCAACGTAAAGAAAGACTGACTCAGGAGTTGAAATCTAGTACGCCCCTCAGTTAATGTCCTCAATTGGACTTGAAAATGATTAGCCCCATACATGTCTCGAGGACACTTCCTATGTAAACGCATGAGCAAAGACTCCAGCAAGTTTCAAACTTTTATAAGGCCATATATAAGCTAAGAATAACCACTAAGTAGTTTCACTGATGTAAAGATCATCTGCGCAGCCATTTTAAAGGAAACCATTTTCATTTTAAAGCATCATATTTCATGACTAACTTTATTGTTGTGATACGCAGTGTCAAAACCGATTGTAGGTTAGCCAAAGTGGGATGTCAGTTTTCCAATACCAATATCCAGTAGTTGTCTCTTTAAAGTGCAGTGAACCCTTGTAAAACCAGTTTGGCACCACTGAGAGGATCTGCTGTTTGAATGGCGTGGTGCCTTGAGTAACAAAGGGAAGCTCTTTCTTTAACTGCAACTGTGAGAGCCTGTCTTGTTATTTTCAATGGTCCTTTTGTTAGAGGTCATTGAGAGGCGACAGCTTGATTTCCCCTCAAGCCATCCATGTGTGTGTGCACATGCTGCTGCTTTCTGACATATCACTCGTCATACCATTGTGCCTGTGTATGTGTGTTTGTAGACAGAGTGCAGTAATCCAAGCCTACCTGCAACCCTGTGGGCTCGCTGCTGACTGCTCCCTAAAGGTCAGAACTCAGGACCTTTGGGGTCCGGGGCAAATCAGTGCCCTGGGGTGCTCTAGGCATGCCACACCAACATACACACCAGACAACTTCCTATTCACACACGTTCACGTAGTGAGGGGCCATTAGGCAAATAAACCTTGTGTGCACAGTTCCTAAATGTAGACTCAAAAAGTTTTTGGAACACGTTTTGATTTGATTATTATTTTACAGTTTAAATGTATACTATGCAGGACTTGACTAAAAAACAATATATAGATTAATAAAAAGATAATCCCACTTGTAGTGTGTGTGTCTGTATCTACAGAGACCCTGCCAGTATTTTCTCTTTTTTGCGGGACATTTATGGGCATCAGCAAACCCCCAGCCAATAACAGCGTGCCGGTTGTGCATCCCATTGTCATTTCCAGGTACCGCCGCTTTATCACGCCCTCAGCATCTCATACCGACGCACAAGTTGAACCGACACACAAAACACCCTCCTGTGGAGGATGTTTGTGTGTGTGTGTGTGTGTGTGTGTGTGTGTGCGCTTTAAAACATAAAATATATTTGTTCCTCTGATTCACTGCTAGAAGGAATAGAAGCTTGATTGTTATTATAATTAAATATAATTGTGGCACTATACTAACACTTTAAGCCAAGTCAAGCCCTAACACACACATGCATTAACATTGTAGAGAAATCCATTTGTAGGATGTAATAGTGAGGTAATGAAGGTCAGTCTGAGAGGGGTGAGAGCTGAAAGGTCAGGAGTGGGTTGTTGGCGAGGCCTCAGCCAGCAGCCATCAACCAGGGTCATGTCAATTGTGTGTGTGTGTGTGTGTGTGTGTGTGTGTGTGTGTGTGTGTGTGTGTGTACCCGTTTGTGTAAAAAATAAGAATAGCAACGCCATTCAGCCCATTCAAATCAATTGGATATACACCACTGATTTGATAGCAAAACCAGCATGTGACGTCATAACACACAGGTATTTATTCATTTTAAAGCTGTTAGATAATAATAATTTATTTGCATTAATGTTTTTAATGAACTTCAGATCATTCAATTGACAAGAGGATGGAAACATAGCAATAGTTTTGTCCCAGAAATATGTTAAGGCAGAAAACAGACATTCACACTCCTCCTAGTTTCTTTGAAAACATAAAAAAGATCTGTTTTGCAATTTAGACATCACTTTATTTTACCTTGAACTAGCCTCCCTTAAAGCCCAGCTATGTGTCACTTTACAGCACACATGCACAGGTGTAATTCTAGCCCTCCAGTTCTCCTTCTAAGCTTGCCTGCCCTTCTACAAACCCCTCACCTATTAACATACATGTAAGAGCTACAAGGTTTCACCTTTAAAGAGAAAAGCCAGGCCGCCCTGCAAGTTCCTTATTCTTCAGCCGTGTTGAATTAGACAAAACAGATCTGTGCTTTCCCACACTGCCATCCAGAATAGAATAAAATAGAATGCCTTCATTGTCATTATACGCATGTGCAATACCTGTGCAATGAGATTGAAGCAACCCCTTTCCAGGGTCAACAAGAAGGAATATAACATGGAATAAAATATAAGTAGTGCAAAAGAAAGGGGGGCTGCACATTTTGAGAGACTACATATACTTTATAAAATGAATACATTTGGTTTGTATACGCATTATGCAAAATAATATTGCACAGTTATACAATTGCAGTTATAGGTGTATCAAAAGTATTGAATATTAAATATTGCACAGTTATGAAATTAAATGATTAAATATTAAATATTGCACAGTAATGAAATTGCACAGAATTTCCAGTTGACAAGTAATGCATATTTAAATATTTTACAGCAGCATCCAACACTGCACTCTGCTTACTTACACTCTAAAGATGGCTGCTGCCGTCTCAACAGATAACGCCGTCCTTTTTTGCAACACATTAACCTATAATACATATTGGTTAACAGTGGATTCCTGTTTGTCTGAACTTTTAAAATATAGAAATCATTACATTTGATTAGATTGAATTTTATGGTCATTTCACAGAGTACGGAGAGTACTGAGACAAGGAGATGCAGTTTAGCATCAACACAAATCATCATTTAGACCCAATAGTCTAATTTAATATCTAGACAGGAATCATGAGGTCTGGTGTTGGCAGGAAGAGCACAGTAAACAAGGCAAAATTCTAATTAATGCTCATTATCCCTTGAGGTCACATCCAAGTCCCCTCTAAAATGTTATTAAAAGAGAGAGGGGGGAAAAAGAAACTATAATTCTTGCTGTAGCTCTCATTTGAGAAGCAAGTATATCACTCAATGCTGATTATCTGCCCTAATTGTATTAAGGAACATCAGCATTATTATTTTGAATGTTAGGTCAAATATATCGTGTTACCTGAATTTAGGTGTATTGAAAGAAAAAAATAAACCACCTACTGTGCATACATAACATTATTTTAGAGGGGCACAATCCACAGGTTGGGCAAAGCTCCGCCTCGAGCAGCGACAACAGTAAAATACTGCTTTCACATTGATACATCGATATAAAAAATAAATTATCATATATAATAATACACTATATCAGTCACAGGGGGAATTTTACTGCACAACCACTACTTTTATTTTGATCCATTTAGTACATTCTGCTGATAATACTTCTGCTGTTTTTTTCAGTAGAATTTTAAAGGCAGGACTTTTACTTGACAAGTATTTCTCCACTGTAGAATTGGTACATTTACTTGTGTACTTCTGGTACTGACAAGTTCTTTTCTTGGACAGCAGCCTTCCAATATGCCAGTCAGAGTTGGTCACAATGACACTTTACTCTGAGTAAATTGAACCATTTAACTACTAAACATGTGCTTGGTGGTCAAGCAGGTAAATCACTGTAATTAAGTCAGTCTACTCCAGTAATTGTTTCAGGTGACATAATTATGCAGTAATGTTGTTAAATACCTAATGTTCTGAATGTGCTAACAAACAAAGCAAATCAAATTACTTCACAAGATGTCAAGGCAAACCTTATATGGTGCGTGTTTTGTAAGAATTTTTGTAGAGTGATGTGTGTGTGTGTGTGTGTGTGTGTGTGTGTGTGTGTGTGTGTGTGTGTGTGTGTGTGTGTGTGTGTGTGTCTCCCCTGTAAGCTCTATGAATCAGCCTGTAAACAGACACCTATGAGCAGCTGGGCACTTGGCTCCAGCACAACTCCCTAGCAGAGAGGAGAGAAACTGTAGACTCTCTCACACACACACACACACACACACACACACACACACACACACACACACATACATACCCAGACTGTGTATGCATGCACCAACAAGCAGTACATCACCACACACAGACACACAAACATCCATAAACACACAGATCCACCCGACAACACACTCTCACACAAACACATTTCCCTCAGCTCCCACAGGAGACAGACACTGCCATGTTTACTGCCTCGCCGGAAACCTTCACAGGAAGGAGCGAGAGACCAGCGCATATCATTCTCTCTCTCCTCTCTCTTCCAAACTTTTTTTGTGTCTTTGGGACATCTCTACATCAACACGTTGGTCAGTTTATTTGTCCAAGGCAACAACTCAGCAGGCTTTATTGCTCTCCAAATCTAAATCAGGAGGGGGCGTAGGGGACAAATTTCCGGATGAACACGCCAGTGGACACACTCAGGAGAATGTAAACCGGGCCTGGAGCATAAGTGATAACAAATAAGAGATGTGCACTAGCTGTGAGCCGTACACTCCAAATGTTTTTGTTTTTACTCTGAAGGACACAGAGGAGTCTGGCTGGAGGTTCAGCCAGGAAAACACTCCAGAAGCTTCTAAACACTGTCGTCCACTCTGTCTCTCACTTGAGAGCCAGCTTGTCTTGGCCTTCACACACTCAGAAGAGGTTTTTTTTTTTCTGGGCCGGGATGATTCAGTGGATCTGATGATTCACTTGGAACAGAGCAGGAAGAATAGGATAGTACCCTGGGGCTAAATGAAATGATCATTTTCCCCATTTTTCCCCATACAAATAATCTTAAGTGTAGTTTTATAAATTAATCATTAAAACATTGCAGTTTTTCCTTGTAGTCAAGGAAAATAAATACAATAAATCAAGAAATTGTTGGACATGCATAAAGACCATAACAAAATAAGTCCCAGTACATACAGTATATCAAAAAATACACAATAATAAGTATTAATTAGTATTTTAAAAATTTCATTGGATGGAAAGATGGCTCAGGGTAAAATACAATATCTTAATCTTGAATTTTTTTATACTGAGAAATAAGTGCTCTGATCTGTCTTGCAAATTGCATGCATTAATTCTGTAATTAATTTATGATATGACAATATTAGTCTGCAAGCATCCAAAATAATAATGTATGTCTACCACAAGTTTCCATAACCCAAAGTGATTTACAGTTTATATTATAAAATACTTATAATATTTACAATTGCTTACGCATGTTCACATACACTCAAAAATCCTTAATATTTGTCAGGCTGAAACCAGCTATTATTTATTATTTTTATTGAATACATAACTTAAAAATCACCAGACTTACAGACATCTTAACTAAGAAATCATGTACTTTAAAGAATTATGTGCATCCTAAAAAAAAGTTAATTAACGTCTAATTAAATTGACTCCTTCCTCATTAAAAAATACATAATTTCTGAACATTTCAAACTAATTGTGTCCAGCTGTTGAGCACATCAAATGTCCTTCTGATAAGGCAGACAATTATGTGATTTCTATTTTTTAATTTTTCATGTGTGGTTTTTGAGTTAAAGCTGCCGCATGATGTTCCGGTGGGGGGGGAACTTCTTTAACTTAATGTATAGCCTTTCAACTTTAGGATGTCATGGCTGTCATGTACTTATTAGACACACTAACACACACTTCATACTCACACATACTGTACACACTGTCCTGCTGTTATTGACGGTCAGGAACTGCTAATTATCTGCATGTGGTTCTTACTCCTCTCTCAGTCTTTTTCCCTTTCCGCTGTTACACTCTATTCCACGCACCCTCTTTCTCAGACTCTCTTCTCCCTCTCTTTTTTTTTTTTTTTTACATTCATGAACAATATCTTTATTATCACTACCAACAAAAAACGGTTCACTTTTCCCGTCAGCACCAACAGCAGTGTTCGCCATAATAACAACAATTAGCTGCCGGTTGGAAATTTTGAAAGAGAGAGAGGTAAAATGTTTTTATGGTTTTTCTACCATTCTACTTTTTTATTCATTATTATTATTATTCATTGTGAACATCAATTTCAATTACTTGCTGACTCTTTGTAATGAAGTCATTGAGCAAAGGCTTTAGTTGTATCATATAGCAGGTTAATAGGTTTTATACAGTAAGTGCACTGACAATATGAATTATTATTAGTCATACTTTTGTTTTGGTATGGTTGTTATTTATAACCAAAACATTTTATTTCAAATATCATCAATAGACAATATGTTCTGAGGAGCTAAAAAACTCAAACAAGATACACTCAAACAAGACAAAAAGGAGATGAAGTGTAACGTTTTATTTTATTAAATAAATAAATCAGAGAGAAGAACTTAATGCCATTTTAGTGATTGTTTGATTAATGTATTAAAGTCTAAATTTGGGAGACTGATTTAAAAAAAAAGAATGATCAAAATCAAAGCAACATACTTTTAGTCACTAGGATGATTCAAGCTGCAAAAACTCTGGATCCAACATTTCCCATAATGCATATAGACAGTGACTTTCATCAGGCCCTCCCTCTTTGACACTAAACTTCTTTCAAATGCCTCACCTCCAGTTTGTAAGCAGACATTATACAACCGTTTTCACAGGTTGGGTAGTATACCTCATTAAGAGCATACTGATCTTTATATGTTAGATTAGTGGAGTGCCCCTTTGAAAGACTTATCTCTTTACATACAGTCTACTGGGATTGTTAAAAGTTACTTTACAATCATGTTCGGATCAAGATCTCATCAACAATACATTTTATTCAGTTCAGTATTGTGTTACTAAACAAGATCTAAAAAAGAGATCTTAAAAAAAAAAAAAGCTCTGTGAACCCTCGGGGGACCTTATGGTGCAGGGGGGCCACCAAATTATGTAAAAAAAATAAATAAAGAAATACTCCGGGTAGGGAATGAGTCCTTACCCCAAGTGAAGGAGTTCAAGTACCTCTTGCCTTGTGTGCGGGTGAGGGGACAATGGAGCGGGAGATTGGTCGGAGAATCAGCGCAGCGCGGTCGGTATTACATTCATTTTATCTAACCGTTGTGACGAAAAGAGAGCTGAGCCAGAAGACAAAGCTCTCGATCTACCGGTCGATTTTCGTTCCTACCCTCACCTATGGTCATGAAGGCTGGGTCATGACCGAAAGAACGAGATCCAGGGTACAAGCAGCCAAAATGGGTTTCCTCAGGAGGGTGGCTAGCGTCTCTCTTAGAGATAGGGTGAGAAGCTCAGTCATCCATGAGGAGCTCGGAGTAGAGCTGCTGCTCCTTCGCGTCGAAAGGAGCCAGTTGACGTGGTTCGGGCATCTGGTAAGGATTCCCCCTGGGCTCCTCCGTAGAGGAGGCCTTGGGGAAGACCCAGGACTAGGTGCAGAGATTAAATCTCCAACCTGGCCTGGGAATGCCTCAGGATCCCCCAGTCGGAGCTGGTTAAATAAAGTTTGGGGTCCCCTGCTGGAGCTGCTGCCCCCGCGACCCGATCCCAGATGAGCGGACAAAGATGGATGGATGAAAGTTTCTTTTTTTCTAAAACTAAAATATGCTTGAAAATATACATTACGTATATAACTTAAATAGCAAATATAATTTGGCCTATTTGAAAATAAATAAATAGCTATAGATACTAAAATAATAGGTAAGGTAGCCACTCTGGTAGCCACACATTTAAGCTAAGGGAGTCTGGACCTTCCACATGTACATTAAAACATGATGCATAAATAATAACCATTCATTTTCATCCAATCTGCCCAGTTTAATATGCAACTCCATTGTATACAATATACAGTATATGCAGTAGGGGGTCCCTACTCGGCCTCTCTTTCAGCTGAGGGGTCCCTGTCCTAAAAAATGTTGAAGACCCCTGGTCTAAAGAAGTTATGACATCATGCTTCAGCCTAAACACGCTACAAAATGAATGGAAGGACCTGCAGTTTTACCAGACCGTCTGACGGCCAACACAGGCCACGTTCTGACCCAGGCTGTCTGAATGTGGTCTTACACTGATTCTAAAGGTTGTACATTTTATAATACATATAAAAATATATAGGTCTTTATAGATTATTTTTTGGGCATTTTTGGCTTTTGTTTTGACAGGAAAGCATAAGCCTCATGTAAGGGGAGAGAGGAGGAACGAAATGCAGCAAAGGGCCCCAGGCCGGAGTCAAAGCTCTAAATATGGGCGCCCGCTCTACCAACTGAGCTATCCGAGCGCCCATAAAAGAATCTTCTCCAACAAATCTTCTTTAACTTTTACATTTTTGTATTTAAAATATCTGCTTAGTGTCTGGGCTTCTATACACAAGCTTCATATTAACGGGGTGTCCCATTCCTCATACGTTCATTATGTCTAATGAACCCACTTGAATTTTTTTAATTTATTTTATTTTTATTTTTGAATAAACTACACTGAACTAAATTGAACTGCTTTAGTACAGTACAACATCCCCTTCATCCATACACTCTCCCCTTTTTATCTGACCAACTCTTTAGTTGTTATCCCTGCTTTCAGAAAATTGCCAATCAATCACATTTCTTGCTCCACGTGGTATTTGGGTAGATGCTGTAGCGCCGGTGTGGAGTTAAATTTTTAAACATGGTTACATATTAATAGAGTGGAGGACAAGCCTTTAGTTTTTATACTATGCACAGTGACATCTGAACAGCAGTAGTGTGTTGTAAGACAAGTACAACAGGGCCTCATAGGCTCCTTGACATCTTTGTGACCCCTAATGCACAACACACTTACTGCCTCTCCTTTTGTGTGAACCAGTGCACTGGCAGTGTTGGAGGGGGGTGGGGGTTCCTGCTCCAGGGCCAGGCTGAACTTCCTATGAAGGTGTAAGGGATAAACGAAGAGAGGGATGATGGGAAGGGGCGAGGCCGTGTGAGGAGATGAGAGTCTGAGCCTGGCTTAGACATCCTCCTTTCAGAGGCTCCTGACATCCCTACTGGCTATCATATTCTCCATGGCCTTAACGCACAAACACACACACACTTTTTCCTGCACTTTTCTTCTCTCTGTCCTCTGTTCCGACCCTGAGCACTGCTTTTACTGAGAGCAGAGACACTTTGTTCTGTCCGACCACTTGTAAAAGCTTTGGTCCCTTTCATTCTCTGGCTTCTGTGTGCATCAAAAGCAGAGGTTTAACACCGCCCCTGGCCGCTTCAGGTCATGGCAAAGGACAGACTATGGAAGTTCATAGTGCCCTGTATTTGAGTTTACTGAGATCAGTTTGGTTTTGTATGTAGGTAGAGAATGATTTCATGAGGTGTCCAGGACTGATGAAAAGTTTCCTCTGAGACAACATTGTTCGTTCAAACAATTAAGGCAGTCTATGTTTGAAGTATTACTCTCCTTGAAAAGTAGCCCTTGAGACCATCTGCCTATCCCTTCTTCCGGCGCCCACGCTCAGATCACACCCATCTTGGAAATTGGTCGTTGTTTTAATCTTAATTGCACACCTGTAAAGTTTTGTGACTGCATCTTGCAAGTTTTGCCATGATGACACAGAGACACACTCACATGGTGAAAACAACAGCTGGTAATTAGAGAAAAACAAACTCATAGGTTGTATTTACAAGCAGCAATTACGACCCATATTTACGTTGATTGTAAGGCAACAGCCTCTAGTGGCCATAGTATTCATGAAGAGTGTTAAAGAAAGTGTGTTAAAGGTAAACTGGGAGAGTGGAGATTGACGGGTCAAACAAACTTGTTTGAAATGTGTTCGAAAATAAAAGTAAAGTCAGCAAGTTATTTTAACTTTCCTTAATGGAACTACATCACATTCTGAGGAAGTGCGTTTAGCTGATAATACTTGAGGAACTTTACTTTTAGTACAGCATCTAATTACTTGATTATTCAATGTCTATTGTCTTAAACTTCATTTTAAATCTTCCCTACATATTATCTGTTGGTACAGCTGTACCAAATACTAGGCTTTATTTCAAATGTATATGCAATTTTGGCCTTTCCCGATCAGAACTGAACTGAACTTGAATTATATATATGAACTGAACTTTATTACTGCAAGAGAACAAAATGTGAACATATCAATCTTTTAAGGCTTTCAAAATAGTTACTTTTATGCTTTACACTTTCTGTTTTCCATTCAATTTTTTCATTTTCATTTATAGTTGACTGTTGAACTAATCATTTCATTGTTTTCTTTCTCTTTTCCATGTGGTGCTGTCCTCATGCCACGACTTCTTGGTTTTACAGGTGAGTGTCACACTTACAGCTTAATGACAATGAACCCCACTGTGCTCTCTCTGTCACACTATCTCTCTCAGCCCCTCCTCGGTGACACTCCCACCAAGGTGCACTCCATTCTCTTTTCTGACACCCTGTCATTATTTTAATCAAATACAATTACCACCGCTCTGGGGACAATTGAGTTTTGTTGCTTGCCCTTTTTCGGTTACCCCTTGTCCCTGGCCCAGCCTGCCCCCCAGCCCACCACAACTACACACACATAGACAAGGACTGTCCCGGACAAGAGTTAAAAGTCCTAAAGTCAGGCAAGCGTGTGAGCTAGAGAGGACGTGGGGTGTCGGATTGAAAACACACATTGTACTGTCTACAATTCACCAACTTCATTTCAATCTTAAGGAGGGAGGGGTGTATCGCTGCAAGGGTGGAGAATGTGATTGAAGTGTTAAGGAGACTTGTGTTTTAGAGTTTATCATTCAGGCGTTCTTTTGGTTGGAAGGTGGGCGAGGCCTGCGCACGGGGGGGGGGGTTAAAAGACCGCGTGACGCTGTTGTGGGACGAGGCGTTGAACTGACCGCTTTTGTGCCGAGTGACAAAAAGATGCTCGTGCCAAAAGCAGGCCTGCCTTTGTCCTCACCCCTCCCATTATGTTTGCACCACTGCAAAATATGATTTCAGATCACCACAGAAGAAAAGGGAAGATGGGTTGAGAGTGGGTGACAGTTGTATCTGTGTGTGTGAGTGTGGGTGTAAAGGGAGGGAGGTGAGGAGGAGGGACAGCTGCTGAATAGCCTCCTGTGTAGTAATCAGCAGGCTGAGCCCCCCAGGATGGGGGAAGACGAGTGGGATAAAGACTGTAAGTGTTCTGAAGATGTGACCGCCACACCACCGCTTCTTTTGCCTTGTGGGCACTAGGAAAGAATTCACAGATCTGTCATCTGCCAGACATTACACCCCCACACACACACACACACACACACACACACACACACACACACGCATACATATCCCTGTTCTTTCCCCAGCCATTCTCAAGCTTCCTTCCTGTAACTTAGGGTGACCTCCACCTCAGACCAGACACACAATAACCTAGCAAATCCCTTACTGGCCCCCTCCTGGTGTGAGAGGACTTAGCCAGTGTCTCAAAAACGTATGACTCGCCTTCAGGTGAGTGTAAAAGAGAACGAGGTCAGGTTAAAAGCCAGGGGGGAGCACTGAGGATGCTCACCCTGCACAATGCACTCCAGCAAGAAGGCAATATAAACATGACGCACCAACAGGGAGGGGGAATTCCTCATGCATGGTTACTAACCAAACATGAAATGTTTATGTTGTCCGTGTATGGGAGGGTGTGTGTTCGAGAAAAACAAGGGACAAGGTTGACTCTGATCCGCATGTGGTGCCTCCCACCGTTTCATGTATTCTTGCATCACAGCGTGGCGGGGAGGGCGGCTGCTGTCCCCTGACTAAAGATACAGATATTAAACAGGACAAGACATTAACATTTCACCAGCACCTTTCCTACCCCTTTCTTTTTCTCACCCTGTCTCTCCTTTCTTTTTACATGGTGCTGGTATTCCCCAGGGCTGTAGCACACTCACAGTGTGCTGGGGGGAGTGCCACAAGCCGGAGGCACAGCCACACAGCGATGGGAGATAGAGCAATGTAGGCAGTAGAGAGTATCTCTACAAGCAAAAATGTGCAGCCTTCATGTGGTAGAAGGGACTCAGGCAGCCTGCTTTAACCCCAGGCACTTGCCTCTCAGATAGCTTTTAAATGCGCTCTTTCTTCAACCTAACACCCCCTTTCACAAGTTGCTTTTAATGATCTGTACTCTGCTCGAAAATTGAAATTACAAACCATTCTCAGGCCAAGCTACAGAAAGGAGTATTTTTACTTAGTTTGGTTGGGATTATCTATGTTGTGGTATGGTTGTTTGGATATTTCCAGTACCTTGTGCTCCAGCTATCTGTATTGTTGGTTTTGTATTGTTTGGGTTACAATTTCAAACTAGAACAAGTTTAGGTGAAATTTGAATGAATGTCATTAGACTTAAATTATCCGACTTTAGGATATTTTAATTTCTCACTTCAATAGCCTATACTGCACAGTCACTTGTGGTGTTGAGAATTTAAAACAAAGAATATTCTAAGACTGAGCTGGAGAACGTTGCCCAGAAATGACAGGGTCCAAGCAGCCTTTGTTGCTCTTGCTTCATTTCATTTGGTTTCTTAACAAAAGACTAGAGCTAGTTCAGGCCAGAAATAGAGTGCACTTTACTCTGCCCTGACCATCCCGCTGTTTACTTTGAGCATGACATTAACACCCAGCATACATATGTCAAGAGTCAACTCAGAAAGTACAGTGTGTGGTCAAAGCAAGGGATTTGTTCAAATTAGGCTCTTAAAGATCATGTAACAAAGTGGAAACAAATGTGGATGCCTCTGCCATGTTATTCTTCCGATGCTCCGCCAAAGTGCTTCGAAACAGCTTGTGCAAGTAAAACTGAGGCAGGAAAAAGACAGAACTAAAGCGTTGTTTCTTGTTCAAAGCTCTGTGTTACTCTCCAAGCTTGTTTTATGAGACACCTAGTGTTTAGAGAAGTCTAAGACTCTCAGACCTCCATATTAGAGCCTCTGAGAGTGTGTAGGAGGACCAAGTTATGCCTTATGCGCAATGTCCATTGAGTCGTCTGTTATGCATTGTAATGAATGGTGGTCAGAGAAACAGTGTCCTGTATCAAAGAGCTGAACTAACATGCCTTTCTCACGGAGCCGGAGAAGTGGCCCTTTGTCATGGCGGACGCCTGCTATCGACTCCCAGCATCTTGCAAAATATGCCCCATTGTTGGAGAAGGCCAACTCCGTTTACAACTCTGAACTGACAGCATTCCTGAAGTCACCAACCCCTCCTTCTATAACTTTCAAGAGTGGCGGCAATGAATTACATTTACTTTTACCCCTTTTCATCGAGTATCTTTTTTTGTACTTAATTGAGAATTGATTTTAGGGTATTTTTTGTTTTTGTTTTTTCCACATGAGTAGTCTTTGACTTTTGTATTTTACTCATTGTGACCTAAATCGATTGCATTGTATCTATTTCAGGAGAATATATTTTAGTGACACTGCAGAAGCATTGCTAAGGAGAGTGGAAGTTGAATTTATGATGTGTGAAGTGAAGCGAGGGACAATCAGTCACTGTCGTCAGATCCAAATAATTTCCCCAGGTTTCATCCATGAACCTGGCCTGAAAATACTATCTGACTGGTGAAGGGTAAGATAACATAAACCAACATAAACCACCACCTGAATTATTGTAATTATTCATGCTTTTTTTTGGCTGTGCATTTTGTCATGTGAAAGGCTTTTTATTATTTTTCAAGTACCTAGAATCATATAGAGGTTTTGAAATGTATCGAAATGATTGCATGCAACAGCCACTGAAGAGAAAAATCAGGTTTTCTAACGTGTTGAAGCTTGGAGTTTGATTTGACTTCATGCTGTCACCTCAGTTACTGGAGCCAGAAAATCCAAAGTGTGACAAGTATTAAACAACCACTGTCAGCTTTCAAAATGGCCACCAAGATTTAAAGTATAAGAAGTGACATTAGCTGGCAAGAGCCCAATTTAAAAGTTGAGTGTCAGAGTCACAATCTTTACAGTCCCAGCAGTCATTCAACCTTAAGGCTCATTTGAATTGGCTTCACCAATTCGTTTTAGGTGTAGTTGCTGCTACGTGTTAACAGACTTTAACTTAAATGACTACAACTTGTGCTTGTTTCAGACAAGTTGGTATTTTGGTTTTGTCTCGTCCACTTAAGTCTCCCATGTCTCTTATCGTGTCCTGAACCTTAAATATAATACATCTCTTTGGCTTTACCATCCAGCACAGAAATCAAGGGGTGGGAGGGGGTTCAATTTCATTCCTCCTCCCAGTCTAGAACATGCAGTGCTCATGAAGAGACTTAGCTCATCTCCATCCTCTACTAAGACAGTAAACCCTTAGAGAGAGCTGAGGGCTTCTTTCACTGTGAAAATGGTGGCAGTGAAAATAGTGCTTGGGGAAAACAGGCAGTTGAGTCCATTTTAAAAGCCCTACCACCCCATACACCATCCACTCCCCTTTCATGACATTGCTAGTGTTGTTTTTCATCAGAAGGGGGCTATTTACTTGGCTCCAGCCCCTGTATGAATGTGTGTATGCGAGTGAAAGAGAGAGAAGTACAGCTCAGGAAAGCATTTATTTATAGTTATTTGAAAGCTGCGGGGCCCTGAAACTCTGGGACGTGCCTTTGGAAAAGCAAAAACAAAACCCCTTACAGCCAGATCCAACTATTTTTATCACTTAGGTTAGCTCCCAATTGTACTCCATAAAAGCTGCATTCTCACCCTACCCCTTTTGCCCACATTACCTTGTTAGTCCAAACTCTTTGTTTTTAGTGTGCTCAAACCCCACGCAGGTGTAGAGTGAAAGCATACATGCCGGGAATCTCTGCCCTGCATGACAACTGGTAGTACAAGAGTTTTTTTGGGTGAACAATCCTTGCTTTCAGTGCTGCTTGCTGTCTTGTCATCTGAAATGTACAGTAGTCCAACTTGTTTAGTGACCATGCTTCAGTGCAGAAGCGGGTTGTTGTAAGGTCCATGTCTGTTGTAGAATATGGTCTGAATCACATCAATACTTCTGGCACTAACAACTTCGATGATGAAGTCAGCACCTCTCAACATCTCGCCCCTTAATGGAGTCTTCACTGCCTTTGTCCTTAACCATCCATTTCCATTAATTATTCAGGGGGAGAAAGGAAAACCGTTTGAGTGGGTAACACTGATCCAGTGTACTCAACCAATCTATGCAGTGTAAGTAATAAAATACCACGCACTCAGACGACACAATAAAAGAGATGGAGACAGAGGAGACGCTTGTTAAAAATGTAAGTAGACGGAAGCTACCCGAAGACAACAAAGGGAGGAGGAGGCGGCGGCGGCTCGGGAGTCAAAAGACACAGCAACGACATCTTAGTGTCTGGGTTAATCAGCGAAACAGGCTGATAGCAGCTGGTGTTTCACTGTATCCACCCAGTCCACGGAGGGCTCCTGTCTAAGCAGAGGCTGAGTCGATGTGATGCGCCCTCAGTGAAGCTGAGTGATGCTAATTGGGATTAGCGCCCATTGCACTAAAGTGACACAAGACATTCCAGGGCCAGTCCTCCCAGACTCCACTCGTTGCACTGTCAAACTCTGCCATATGTTTTCTTCTTGCCCTCTGGGCTCTGAAAAAATGCAGGCCTCAGTAAATAAAAACCAAAGAAAAGTGCAATCAAGAAATAAATGAAAGTTTTTTTTTCTTTTTTTAAACAAGAAGTGGAGGACAAAAAGACTCGGCCACTGTGTTAGGGTACCAGCACCTAGACTGATAAATGTCACAATGCACTTTTGAACTTTCACTTTGAATAAGGCCAACTTCCTTGCTTGAAATGAGATAAAGGAGAGGTTGGAAATCCATAAGTCATCCTGCAAAGATGAATCCACTCCAGCTCTTCCACCAGATTCAGTTAGAGGTTCATTGACAAGAGGCTTAGGCATCCTGAGTTTGATAAACCCACCCAGCCAGCCGGTGTGAAGAGAAAAGGTTGGCGAGATGATTGTTTTTTCTTTGGATTTTGGAGGGGGGCCTTTTTCTGAGGTATTAGATCCATGAACTGGGAGTGCCGTATTGAATATTTTATCGACTGTCTGCTTGCCCCGTGCTGACCTGCCTGACATGCTAAGTTCCTGGCTCGCTGGAGACGCCACGTCGCTTCGCATCAGCCCAGCCACCCGTGAGGCTCTCCTGCATTTCCTGTGAATAAACTCGCACACAGTGGGGGAGGAAGAGAGGCCAGGGCACAGGGGCTGAGATGAGGAGAGAAAACACACACACACACACATTCACATTCTTTCTCTGATGCACACAACAACACACAACCTTGGCTACAGTATGAACTCCCTTGGTCAGAGCCTGATGAATCCTCTGAAAGCACCCAGTGAATTGAAACGACCTGAAACCTCTATTTTAATTACGGCTTCACTGTCCATAAAGTTTGCAGCACCAAGGCCGGTCAGAGCTGGCTGTGGCTCTCTATAATTAGATATGAACATGATGAAAACAGTAATCCAACTAGTCCTCATACTTAAATGACGAAATACATATTTTGTCATTGGCTTCCAAAATGATTCATACAAACATTTTCTAATAAATATTGTACTAAAATACTTTAGATGTAAATGGCAAAGCATTGATAATACTCAGTGTTTTTATTATTACAGACAATATTTTATTTTTGACCCCATTTATGACAAACTGCTTATAAGGAATCGTAAGCTCATTATATCGACAGTTGAGGGCACGGCAACCACATAATTACAGTATGATTTGGTAATAAGCATTAAAGCATAATGTTGTATGTAACAGTTTTTCAAGTGATTATATTGTAATCAAGGTTTGTCTTTTTCTGTGGGCGTCCGCTGTATTCATGACTAAGCATTCTGTACCAGAGCCCTTTAAGTAAAAGGTTACCAATCAGCAGTACCATCTTTTTCACATGCGATGTGAGTAACATTTGCACAACAATAACAGGTTTGAGAGTGACACAGTCTAGTTAGAGTTATGCTCTGAGGATGTGACTACATTCTCTCTCACCCCTCAACACCAACCCCCATCCCTTTCCCTCTGTCTCTGGCTCATTACTGGCAGTGGGGCTTCCTAATGTGTTGAAACTCAGTGGGGTGGAAACGTCAGCCAACGGACTTTGGTCCCCCAACGGTCTTTACTTATTCATGCAAGCACTGGCCTCTCCCCAGGACAGTGTTGCGCTGACCCACGAGGACAGCAGGGCCTAGAAAAAATGACCCTACATCAGGTCACTCGGCATTTTAGGCCAATGAGTTGACAAACGGCAGTCTCAGTGAAGCACTGTGCTTACTTCTGTTGATGATGAAAATATGCCATATTCCAGTCCCATGTTTTATTTTCCTCCCTTACCAACCTACTTTTTCTTTACCGTTGAGCATGTATTGATATCCTAATTACCACCACCACCACTTGATGGGAAAGACTGTATTTGTTTTTACTCAAAGCCCATAATTACTCCTTTCGAATGATCAATCATCTTTACAGTTGACAATAACTCAGGAACACCTTTGGCTTGCTCACTGCACACAATAGATATGATACATTATATGTAAGTCAAGTTAAGTAAATGTTGGGGCATTGATGAACGTCTGTGGGCTTAGTTTTTGCAGTGTTTCATGCACCAATGGCTCTAGTTGGCCCTTGTTACCGGCTTTTCGGCAGATTGAGAGTTTGTGCGTTGAGTTCAAGTCTCATTCTCAATAATTCTTGCTAATGTATATACATCTGGAATTTTTCAGCGTGTTTATTGGTTTGGTGTGTCTAGGCCTTTAGGTTACACCTCCTACCATTGCATCATCAGTTCAGAAACATTATTAAACAGTGATTATGAACCGCATTACAGAATGAGGAAATGCGTTAATCTCGATAATTTGCCACATTCTTTTAAGGATTTCTTTAGAGTGTAAAAATGCTTAATTCATTTTCATATTGCTTGTTAGAGAATGCAACATGAATTGTTGTAAATAATGTAAGCAATTTTCTTATCCTTTCTGATGTAGCCCATTATTTAATTCTCTGTCATCTGTAGGTGGTTGAGTTGGGGAAGCATGTGCTTGAAAAGTGGAAGTTTGATGTAGACGTAGGACATAAACTCAGACTAGTATAAATAATCCAATTATGAGTATGAATAAGGGCTTGTACTTGCAGGGGGTTGCAAAATATTGGATACGCTTTCTTTGTGATGTAGTGAAAAGGCAGATGCATTTTAGATGCCATTACTTTTAAATGTTTGGTCATGATAGTTGTGTGAAATAAGACTTTAGGCCAGGTTATATTTGAAACTAACTAGTTTGTATTAAGTGTTGCCCTACCACTCTAAAGCCAAAAATGTTTATTGCTTTTCCAGGTGACCACCGAGCGTGGGGTGAAGACAATGAATCATTCAATTTGGATTAATGGCTTATACTTTCTGACAGCCTTTCCTTGAAGGCATTCTTGTTGTTGCTTTTGCTGTGTGAAGTGGGCATGCTTGTCAGATTGTCGGTTTTGTGAAGTTATAAGACTGTTGGAAGTAGTGTCCCTAATTACGACACTGGAAAGGTATGGGAGAAATGGTTTTTTGAAGCTGTTCAACAAAACAATCTGACAGGCACTTGATTTGAAGGATTTTGAGACCATAACACCATGGGAGTCTTGAATCCTGAAGTATTTTAAGCCTGTACTATAGACAGTAGAGAACGATAACAGGAAATGAGGAAGAGAGAGATGCGACTAGGTTCCCGGCAGGATTTAAAGGGGGGATTTGTGGGTTATGATCTGGGCAAGAGCACCTCAAATTGTAAAGTGTTAAAGCAAAGTTAATAACTAACTCCTGTTGAACAGAGACAACTGTGGTCACTGTGGCAATGAATTTCCAAAAATTGAGAGTTGCCTTAAAGGCATCAAGACTTGACTGACCTGACTCAAAGCTTGCCAACATTAGCCACCAGCTACTGGTCATACCAGACGCAGCAAGACTCTATCAGCATAATGTCTTAGTGTATTGAATTGAGTAAGCTTACTATTGCTAATGAATTCCAATTTTAATTTCTAGAAAGAATATTGTGTCAATCCCTCTTTCAAAAGTGGCGTAGTCTTGCTTAAAAAGGTCTTGTATTATCTTGTAATTTTTGGCATTACAATTGCCAAATATCAGCTGTCACCTGCCTTTGTCCAAAAATAGTCTCAGGGTTAGCCTACAGTACAAAATCCATTACTGGTCAAACCTAGCCCTGACACCTCCCTTTCTATTTACTATTTAATCTGTGTCCTCTCTTAGTCTTTTCATCTCTGTATCTTTTCCAAGCCATCCCTCTCCTCTGTCAGCACTCCCGGGCTTTCCTCCTATGTTGTCCCTCCCTGTCTTCCCTTATCCTCCCTCCCTCCCTCCTCTTTGCTCTCCGATCCTGCCCATCACACAGCCATCACAGAACATTTAGAGAAACCCTCAAAACTTGTTTGTTTGCCTTGCTGTCGTCCTCGTTTGCCAAAACCCTCAACCACCGAGCCTCGACGAGATGTTTTACAGTTGGCCCTTCAAAGGAAAGTAGAGATTCAAGATGGAGTTGGCTGTCAGCTCTTTCCGGCACATTTGCAACCACAGAAAATGTGATTTACCAACCAGGGTGTATTCTTCTGCTTGGCAACGTGACGGTTTTGACAGTGTTGTGGCGGCTGAGTTGTCTAAGCTTGGTTGGGTGGAAGTGGGATGAGATTGACTCCAATAAATCAAAGTTAAGCATGACTCAACTTTACACATCACTATGGAATAGGTTTTGAGAAATGCAATAGATTTCAGAGGCCTACTGGATATCTGGATGTTTGTGAACTGAAGTGACTTGCGGAATTTTGGTTTTATTGCCCCAAAAAGTGCCTGATTGTATTTTTCCTCAGAAATATACTGTATATGTTTTTTCAAAATAATCATACTGTAAAACAGTATGTAAGCCATTATAGTGCAGTAAACTCAAACTCCAGACTAATGATTTTTTTTTTATTCCTGTTTCTTAGTCAGGTTTTTGTAGACTGTTTTTACATTTGTTGAATTTCTCAAAATCTTGTGCCATACTGCAATAGCCAAACATGTGAAATGATCATAACTATAAGAGAAACATTAAGAAACATTCACCATCTATGTTCAAGCACCTCCATTACATAAATAGTGGATGAGACTGACTGACACAGACTCAATGTAATCCTGGTTTAGACTAGCAACAATGAAATGGGGCTCGAAGATATTTTATGTGGGCATAAATAATTGAATTCCCTACTTAACCTCGGCTATTTTTCTTTGTATTATCACTATTCAGCATGTACATATATTATGTGTGGTGTCTGATTACTGTACCTCATTGGTTATTTAAGTTATTGTATTTTTTATGCAGTTTCACCTTTATTCCAGAATACAGAGCAGCAGCATAAAGATCCAAAGGAGAGAAACAAGGGGAATTAGCAGTTATACCATAAAGAAAAGCTAGAAAGTTATAAAAGCTTTGATTAATTACTAGAGTATTTTGAGATGTTGAAAAATTGGACATACAAAGAAGTTACACAAAGGCGTACATGTCCATTGACAGGCAAAAATCCCTTCATCTTAGGTCTATTGTACCACTGAACACCTTTTTGCTTATCATTGAAATTATTTTAAATCTTTTTATTCAGTTAATGTGAATTTATTCCCCATTACACACTTATTCTAATAACATTTCGGCAGTGGAGCAATCCCTGAAGTTAAATGTCGTGAATATAAATTACATGAAATCTGATGCTTTAAGAAAGCTTTTTCAGCGTAGCAGTAACTTTCATCTCCTAAAGCTTGATTTATGGTAGGTAGGTAAAACCATAAACCAGCCTTATGTATTGCACGGCTTGGATCAATGTCCCAATGTCTTCCTAAGGCTCATTCAGCTTTCATTTATCACTCTAAGACTGGTGTTGCCACCTGAGGGGGGAACTGCCACTTCCTTCCTTCTGCCCACTGGTATCTCTCTATGTCAGTATGATCTTCTTTCCTTCTCAAGTTTTCTCTCCAAATCCCTGCTTACAGCAAGTGCTAGCAGGTCAGTGCCAGTGCCACTCCATTTTCTTATCACTGTCCATCCACACCCTGCCATGCTACATAATGAAGCCCTCTCACCATTATCCACCTCCACACCACTGTTGCCACCCCCGGTTCTTCTAGTGCCCCTAGTACACAGAACAGTCACCATCAGCAGCCCCAGTAGGGTTTGAGCTGTCAGTAGACACTATGAGCATTAGAATGACAATGTTGGATTACTGTTGTCAGTGAGAGATGCCATCACTGTTTACTGTCTTTATCTCTGACACCTTTCCTACTCTTGTGTGTCTCTATGTGCATTCAGTGACTTTATTTCAGCTATTTCAACAAATGTAGTTACTGTACTCAGAACTTCATTCAACAGTGTTGTGTGTTATAATCTTTTGCGCATTTGAGTGAAAAGGTGGATTCACAGTTCATTAATATTGAGTGTGTCAAAACGCCACCAAAACTGAGGTACTACTTCATTGGGTACGCAGAAATATACCCGCCAAGTGTGAACTAGATTAGATGAACTGTTGTCGAGACACACACGTACGCACACACACACACAGGGTCCTCAATTTTATAGTTAGATTTTTATTTAGAGCTGAAACAATGTAATCAACTATTCAGAACATTTGACAACCATTGATAATAATTAATTTATTGTATAGGTAGTCAAGCAAAACTAACAGGTAACCAAAATGCCACCAATGAAGAACGAGGAATGGAAGAAGTTGTTTGACTTTCTGTTGGAAGAAATGGCGACTGTCTCTAAGCAGCAGAGAATAATAATGTAGTTGATGGAGGAAGTCAAGGAGCAAGGCAAAATGCCAAGGAGGAAAAGAGGATGGCACTCTTAGAGTACCCAGTGGCAGTATACCTGGATCAGTATACCTGCGTGAACGACATTATTGTCAGTGTGTTGGAGGCCAGGCCTTGGTCATATGCCGGGGCGTCGACAACAACGGGCGCTAGAGAGCCCACTGAACCTGACCTGGACTCCCGGGAGAAACAGGTGATTGTCTCTTATTTCACAACAAAGACATTATTTCGGATCACCGAAGGAAGGAGTGCTGATCATAAGGGATATTACTGGAAGAACAGCAATCTAATGTGAGAAAACTGATACGTGAACTCACCACTTAATACAACTCATAACTTTTGACGGACATAATTCATTTCCATCCCGAGATATTAAACAACAAACAACAAGGATTAGGAAAAACCTAATATGTATGCAGTTGAACAAATTATAAAAAAAAAAAACTTTCAACAACCTAAACAACAATTTCTGTTACTATGCAGATGAACAGTTTAACAAGAAGGATAAGTCGTTATTCACTTATTATTCACACAACTAGGAGTTTACAGTATATGCAAATTTTCAAAACATCAAGGAAGATATACGTCAATTCAAGAAACCATTCAATGTTACAGCTATATGGACAACAAGCTCGAACAAACACCATTCGACACTCAAGGTGTCCCCTCCAAGCTGCCACCGAACAACTACCATTCCAGCGTGTCAGAAAGCCATTAAAAGCCAGTCTCTTAAAACGGTTTCTCAGCTCGCCCAGGTTGCTTCTTCTCCCAGGCCGTATTTAATAAATAAAGCCGATGGCACTCTGCGTCTGGGCGAGAGAGCTTCTGCAAAGTGTGTGTATGTGTGTGTGTGTGTGTGGGGGCAGTGAGAGAGAGTGAGAGGGTCACTATTATATCTTGCTAAAACGCTCCAAATGTAATTCAGCCGCAGGTCAGAACTTTAAAAGTGAAACCACGTGTGTGTTTCTGGGTGTGTACGGTGGCATTGCATGTGTACAAGTGTGTTAAAGGGGTCAGTTTTTAAAGGGGTTTTAAAAGGTTTCGAGGAGTGAAGGTCAGGTGATGGAGAAAGCGTTAACAGCAAACCTCTCTCCTCTCTCGCCACATCTCTCCATCCTGCTCTTCCCCTCTGCTGCCCATGAAAGTTTGATGTTAGAATTAGGTTGTTGACTCATCTCGCACCTCTGTGCTCATAGTATTGACAGGCTGCCAGCGGACTGCTGAGCGGGCTGAGATAGCCACTGAGTGTGTACTCCCTCCCTCACTGTCTCACTTCCTCTCATTTTTTCACTCTCCTTTTGCTTCAGCATCAGCCAACAGCATCAGAAGTGTTTTAACAGAGCTTTAATGGCCTCTGCCCCAAACCTCACCTCCAGCACGCACTCACCAAAACACACACATATACTCACCAAAACACACACATATACTCACACGCACGCTGTGGGTTGGAAATAGCTTGCTGGTGGTGGAAAAAAAAGTGTTGAGCAGAAAAAAAAGAGCGAAAGAGAGCGTGTTGTTCTGATGGAGGCTGACATGCCCTCCTTTTCTCACCCCTTACTCCCCCAGCTCGCATCTTCCTTCCTTTGACCAGCCTCCCTGGATTCTATCCTTTTGTTTTCTTTCTGTTCCTCTTGGTCTTTACATTGGTCCATCTTGTTTTCACACTAATGTAGGAAAGGATTCTCTGTGGTCTTTGATTTGGCATCTACTGTCTATTTCTATGGCACTTTATAGTTTGTCATACAGTTAAAGTACCATTAAGTGTTTTTTTTCTTTCTGGATGTGAGTAGCATTCAGTGACTCTTATATACAATATATATATATATATATACTAAAGGCCACTTTGTGATAGGATCACACCAGCCACAACACCAAATCTGGCCAGGGGTGTAAGGGACCTCTTCCATACTTCCTACCTCCGTACTTCCCGCACCCTTTCTTGGAACACACACATTTTCAAACTTGGCCTTCAGATTGATGGCACCTGTAAAGTTTGGGGCTAAGGGTTTAAAGTAGGGGAGGGGGGTTGGACAAACACACCTTTACCCACTTGTCAATGAAATGTGGGAAGAACAATTGAATTGAAATTGAATTGAACATATGGAGGTAATTCATTTTCATTATGTTACAATTTTGTTTTTGCCTTATGCCTCTAATTGATCAGGAATCTCATCTTAACACAGAGTGATAAACACACTGCTCTTTAACAGTTATGTTTATTATTCAATCCTAAAAGGGCTTCATTTGGTGTTTATGTCATTCTAATAATGTGTCCAATGACAATGTTAAAATGTGAAAGGGGTCAATCGCTGTGAAGAACCCACAGAGAATTATCTCTATATATTATTATATTATATTACTATATATATTAAATCTCCCATCGGCTATAGTGAGTTAATGATTGTGAGAATTGTTTAGTTGTCCGGCCAGCAACTTTATGGTTTGAGTTCACTCTCACTGCTCTTATAGTGTTGCTGTTAGTGGTACTGTGGCAGGCAGCTAACACTTCCTGCCCATGACAAAAACTAGACGGACACCAGGTATTTCCCTCATGACTTATTTAGACAACCACCACTAGAGATTTGACTATTTGTATAACAGACACATTGATGTGTAGGAAAAAACTGTGCACTCAAACTACACACATTGATATACTTGAAATATACTAGGTTGACATGGGGAGAAATCCTCATATATATATATATATATATATATATATATATATATATATATATATATATATATACACAGATTTTACAGACGTTTACTTAATGTCGTCTTCTCATAACTGTAACCATGATCTTTTCCCAAACCCAACAATATTTGAACCATACCATATTTGCCATTAACAGATATGCAGTAATACATGAGCTACAGAACTGTGGCATTTAACATTCCTAAACATAATTTGGGGTTTTGAAGCGTTGTTCTGTCTGGCAGCAGGGTTGGACTACATTGCTATAGCTGCCCTTTGTTTATTAAACCACATCCTGCCATCCTAACACTTTCTAAGCAGACTTACTGTACATACAGTACACACCGCGGCCAACTTGAGCTGCAAAAGAAGCTCTGGTCGTCCTGTCAAGGACGCTTTTCAAAAAGTACGGGGAAGCTTTTGACGCTTAGGCCGCTATGACCTGGCAGCATTCTATTTTCGATTGTATGTTTCTCTGGAATCAGCCAGCGCGAAGGACATCTATTCGTTTGGTCGCTGGTCGTTTGCCGCTGCTGCCCACCGTAAAGTTGACCTAGTTTTGACTTTCTGCTTAACATTCAACACGCCCAAAACGCGACGCCGATGGATTTGCAGCTTTGAGAAGCCGGCTTTCATTGAAAATGAAGGACTTCCGGTAACTTTGAAGCTCAAGTCAGCCACAATGTGTACGTACAGTTAGCAAAATGTATGTGGTGCATTGGTTGTTTCTCTTCTCTGACTAGCAAGTTGTATAATGATAGCTGTAGCTTGTCGTGGTCTTTTAAATCTAAATGTGGTGTATTCCTAGGAGTCTCCTCCACCTCTGATCTGATGGATGTAAATGTGATACTGTATGGTTAAAAGGATAATTATTCATTGAGTATACATAAATTTGGTAGTAGCATGTGTAAGACTACGAGTTTTTGTCTCAGTGTATTTTCAACTCTGACATGAGCAGCATTCCAGCAGAAACTGCATAAAGTATTTTGTTTTTGAGCGTTTTGCCATGAAAATAGTCACATTCACTGTAGCTGCAATTTGTCATCCTTTCATGAGGTCGAAGCCTGACTCATTCTTTTCTTTTCTCTCTGGTTTTCTCTCTGACGTCCACACACTCTCCCACCTCACTGTCTTTTTTACAATGCCCACCCCTACCCTCATCCTTTGGTTTAGGGTTAGAGTGTGTGTGTGTGTCTGTGTGTGTGTGTGTGTGTGTGTGTGTGTGTGTGTGTGTGTGTGTGTGTGTGTGTGTGTGTGTGTGTGTGTGTAAGGGTTTAGCTGTGATGAGCGCTGTGCTTGCTAGGCCCAGCCAGAGGCAACGCTCATTAGCAGAGTTTAGCCACACAGGCGCTGAATGGGACGGCTTGTTGACACACACAATGGGATCAACACACAACCGAGTCATGGCTCCAGCTTGACGCGTCATGCCCCCCTTTTCTTACCCTCTTCAAACTGGGCTTGTGTGTGTGTGTGTCTCAGAACAACCCACCCAGATAGCTCATCTGATGGCCTCTTTTCCCTCACCTTACACTGTCACACACACACAGTCACATGTCACACACCTCCTTACTCATGCACCATGACCTAACACACACACACACACACACTGATTTTGTAGATTTAATGTAATACTACATCTATACACTTAATTGCCTATCACACATTATTCACTCATTTCTGGGAACCGTATAGCGACACACACACACACACACACACACACACACACACACACATATACATTTTAGAAGGACAAAACATCTATTGTCTTTTAGTGGCAACAACCACAACTGTCCCTCAAATTTTAGTATCTACAGTGCAATTGTCTCCTCAGGGGTTATATCATCCTCAAGCCCCCCAACCCCTTATCACTCACACACACACACACACACACACACACACACACACACACATGCATGGTAATGGAATAAGCAACCCTAATACACAGTAAACTGACCAGTTAGTACTAATAGGTTCTTTCACTTTGGCCTGGTTTTGCTGTCACATGGCGGCAGGACAAGGCTCTGTCTTATGGCCCCATCCACCCAGCCGGATGGGACATATCAGCTCCAATTTGGCCCATCACCGCCTTTAAGAAAATTCATCAGGCCCTCGTTAGGAATGAAAGCAGTCTGTGTACCAGGAGCCGGGGCAGATGGGAGATTAGTTCAGGCTTCCCACGGACAGGGAATATAGAAGGAGCAGTGCTGTGTTTTTGTGTGAGTCGTAGCAAATGAGAACACATAAGGACACGGGACAAGTTTTGTGTGTTTGTGAGGGTGTTTTTCCATTTTCAAGGTACACAGTTATGTAGATGAAGGTAAAAAATTTAATAAAGCATGAAAATGCAGCTTATTCATAAGAAGAATACTTGAAGAGTCACATTCTTAGCTAAGTGTTTCGACCACCACAGTGCACAGGTTTACTGGTCCTAATAGTCCAACTCTTCACACAGCTGACCTCTGTGTGACTGCCTGCTACTGCTCTAAAATATCACATGATTGGATGTGTTGCATTGCATTGTGGGAAACTTCATATCTGCATAGGGCTGAGACCCAACACTTGAGATACATTAATCAACAGATTATTTTCTTGATTCATTGTTTGGTCTATGAAATCACAATTTCCCATCTTTAAATTTCTCTTCTCTTAATCTTTTTGGACTATGTTTGCCTTTTTGCCTGAGAAATTAATTAAACAGTTAATTAATTATGAAAATAGTTGCCAAGTAATTTTCTGTAGATCAGTTAATCGATAAAACAACTATTAATTGAAGAGCTGAAATAGTGTCAATATTCAATACAATATATCGGACAGCTGTGGTTTTTGTTTTATTTGGGAGATTTTCATCATTTTATTTTGATAATTTAATAGTCTGCCCCCGTAAAAACAAATGAGCGCATCTTGGTTGCTGAGACAAGAGGGGAAAACTGTGTGCAGACCCAGTTCATTTTTACATCTAACTCAGTGAATTAGAGATTTATTTTGACCAAGCCGGGGCTTCCCTGATTAAAAAAAAAAAAAGACACGTCTTGGTATCTGTTCTCCTCTTCACTCACCATAAATTCAGCCATTGTCATGTTCCACAAATTATTTCACTTTTAAGAGACTATGTGTGAGAGTATGAGCAAACACTTCAAAGGGCTTAACCCTTACAACATCCTAAGGAAATCATTATGGTGATTTTATGCAACTCAGTTTTGTTCTAAGGCATCCTTAGTTTTTTAAGGGAAAGAAAAAAATGTAAGGGCAACCTTAGCCTAAGTGCAACTGTGCCAGAATACTTTGAATGTCACATTTTAACTTGACATTTTCTTAGAATTTTAGGTTTAATCTTGGAAATATTGTTTTTTCATGTGGTCCTAATCCTCAACTTTGTGAAATACAACACCAAAGCAACAAAGAAATGCACAATCTGACAGTTTAAAGCTTGGTACACAAGACCGCTATATAATCAGGGCCTCCGGCTTCCCACAGTTGCCTTTTTCATTTTGACCATAGATGTTATTTTTGCTCTTGGAGTTTTGATCACCACTGTTTCTGACCTGATTTCTCTAGGTTCAGTTACCTCTGTAACCTTTCTATGCACTCACTGGGTGGAGTGTCAGTAAACAAATATCAAGCAACGTTACAGTAGTCTTACACACTGAGTCCATTCCAGGGAGATTTATCTTCATTACAAGTATAATGTTGTCTTTAGATGTGAGTAAGGGTGAGAGAATAGATGCAGTCAATTAGTGTTTTTCAGAGGGGGGCGGTACAGCCTTGCGTGATCACATCCGCTCCAGCCTCGCATCAGGTAATACTCGTGCTTCAACAGCGAACGGAGCGGCAGCCGACACTTCTGGGTAACTTAAATCTTATCAGCCCGTACACAGCTTTACGGCTGCTGTACACTATCCTCCAGTATACATTAATCTCATCACATAGCTGAATAGAGTGGGGTGTAGATTAAAATTGATGGAATGGTTAGCAATGTTAACAATAATATTGCTCGTTTTATTAATTAATGTCATAGACCTTGGATACTGCCAGCCCAGATAATGAGACTTTAAATGGTAACGCGGCGAGCTGCCACTACCAGTTGAAAAAGTTGAATCATCATGAACTACAAATGCTGCAGCAAAAAGGTGTGCATGTGGGCAGCAGCTGCCCTCTTGCTCTATGCCACTGTGCTCACATTGAAAACAAAAGCAACCACTAGCTGTCTGGCCTGCACGTCCAACCTGAGCCAACTCTTGATGTTTTTCTTCTTGTCACCAAGCCATGTCTCTTTTTTCTTATTTTTTTTTTAAGATTATTTTTGTGGCATTTTAGGCCTTTATTTATAGGACAGCTGAAGACATGAAAGGGAAGAAAGAGAGGGAATGACACGGAGCAAAGGGTCGCCAGTCGGAACCGAACCCACCGCTGCTGCGTCGAGGAGTAAACCCATACACATGGGCGCTCGCTCCACCAGTTGAGCCACCCAGGCGCCCCAAGCCATGTCTTTTGCTAAACTCGTTGAAGAGAACGTGGGTTTTTAAATGTCTCACTTTGTCCAGCTTTTAGTACTTCTTTTAGCTTGTAATGTTATCTCTGTGGTTTAGTGTTTCATTTCACACCTCCTTTTTTGGTCTTACTTTCATCTAACAGATACCAGCATCACTGTTTAAGAGCAGGATATATTCCATAATGTACATGGACAGTGGTCGCACACTTGAATTGTTTTTAGTTTATATTTCACTGGATTTCTGCATACACTGCATACACTGACATGTTTTTTGTACTTTTATGTAGCGCAATCCAAGCATAATGTCTGCATGCTCAGAATTGTTGCTCTGCTGCTTCACATTAAACACTTTCCACTGGCAAACTAGTTGCAAACTTTTATTGTAAAACAGCTATAGGAAATACATTTTTTTACAGAACTTTGTTAATAATATAAATAATACTTTTTATTTAAGTGCACCTTTCATTACACTCAAGGTCACCTTACATCAAATACAGTAACATTCAAAAACACTGACGAATTAATAAAACATCAGTCAACATTTGATGTGGTAGTTTTGTTTTTCCTACAGATTATGTTGTCCTGTGAGACTGTCAAAAGAAAACAAGAAACGACAAGCAATGGTTTTTAAAGGGAATGACAAATTAGCCTATCTCGGCCGTAGTGGCGTCTGATCTGGAAACTCAGACATGGGAAGGAGAGGCATTGACCATTGTCATTTAGTTTGGATGACTTGTAGGAACCAGCTCATCATCAATGTTAACGACACTTTCTACAGGCCTTTCAAGTGATATGGTACTGTACAGCAATATAGAAATAGAAATGTGTGTAGGTTTGTGATTGTATTTAGTGTGAGTGAATGTATATTTACTGTTCTTGTACTGCATGGGATGTTGTTAGTTGTGTGTACACTGGATTTGTGTCCCAGTCTAATCGTTGCTCTCATTGCACACCACTGCCTGATTATTAAAGTGAGACAACCACCTTCTCTCTCTCTCTCTCTCTCTCTCTCTCTCTCTCTCTCTCTCTCTCTCTCTCTCTCTCTCTCTCTCTCTCCTCTCTCCCTTATCTCCCCTCTATCTATCACATTCCTCCCTTTGATCAATGCCAGGGACATGTGTGGTCGGAGCCAGTGTGTTTGGATGTGTGTTTGCGAGTGTGCGACTGAGATTATGGAAGTGTTATCATGTGTACTGTGTGCGGCGAGCGTGTGTGTGTGTTTGTGTGTATGCATACCAGATTGGCCATGCTTTGATCTCCCATGCAGTGTTGTCTTTGAACTGAAGAGCTGTGTATGACGGAGGCTGGTGTTAAAGCAGTGAGGGCCTTCAGCTGATAAGAAAGGAGTCCTTGGGGCCAGATGTAGCTCAGTGAAGTTACACAGCTCTACAGTGACAGTGTAAAGGCTCCTAAGAAGCTGGGCTGTTACCTTATATCCAGGCCAAATACAGTTTGACTGACACAACTATTTAACTGAAAAGAAGTGGGGATGTAATTTGGTTAAATTAATCCTGCGTCCACATTTTGTAGGAAGGACAGCAAAGAGCATCTCCTTTCCTGAAACTACTTTTCACCAAAATCGTTATTTTGGCAAGGTTTTTGGACTTCTGTATAAAATATTGAATGCCAAAGACTATCCTTGAACCATTACAAAGGTTAAAAGCTCTCTCTATACGTATCATGGCACTGTTCATTTTAGTTTGGTGATAACACCTGAGCCATCTGCTGAATGAAGATCATGGTATTGAATTGAAACCTTTGAGCTTAGATGTTACTTAGTATTGTTTTTGTATTGGACATTGTCTTATCATTAGTACCAAAAACATATTCCCTTCCCAATCCAATAGCCCAAATTTTGCATCATCCATAATTGGTAAGGTGATGATACACAGGAACATTTGGAGCAAATTTCAGATTCAGTAGTGAGCAAAGAATATGAGTGACAGGACAATCAGAAAAGAAGAAAATGGGCAACAGTAGCTAACATTACAGTTGAATTAGCGAAATCGATGAAATAATAGACCGCTATATTGGTATACAGCTGTTAAACCACCTCCACCTATCCATCATTGTGCAGAGTACATGTTTCCTGACCATCTCTTGGTGTTGGAACTTTGCCAGCTGAGCTCTGTGACCAAGCTTGGCTGGTTTCCAAAATGATGTCTTGTTTTCAGTGCTTCAGTGATATTTCAATAAAGTTTTCAGTGGAATTTCTTTTCAACCATTTGTGTCCAAGTTGGTCACTGTGTATCGTCACGTTTGCATTGCATTCTAGACAATCTGTGCAGTTGAGCAAAATAAGTTATTTTCAAGATTTGAAATTAGCATTCTCAACAACAAATATCATCACATGAGACAGCTACTGGTTTGTGGTTGCAAAGCATAGCATTCTGTAAAAGATCGATGTGTCATTGCCAGATACATATGAATTAAAGTTTTAAAAACTTTAGTTTTTGTTCCATGGTTGTTCCATGGCTGATTCCCATAAGACATTAATGCAAAATGTCACTCTTTCCCCTGTTGGATGTGTTGGATATGCATGGAAGCACCTTCACCCCTACCGCACCCTTTGCTCCTGACCCCCCTACACATGCTTCTCATTTAGGGCATCAGGCCACTTGGCTGAAGTCCTGACCTTCCTCCTCAGAGTTTTATGAAGCAACCATTAACTCCCTGCTGGCCCTCCATGGCCTGCTGGCCAGATTTACTGCACCAATGAAGTCAGGACTGTGTGTGTGTGTGTGTGTGTGTGTGTGTGTGTGTGTGTGTGTGTGTGTGTGTGTGAGTGATCACGAGGGAGGGTGCTAGTGGGATAAGGTGTTTCCATGTTGCCTGGTCCTTGCTTACCCTGTGACTCTGATCCTCCATTAATCTGCAGCATTAGTGCTAGTGAGCTAATGGACGTAGCCACAGCATTTTCTGTGGGAGAGAAAGGAGTCTAGGGTTGTGGGGTGGAAGAATGCCGCATTAACATGGATGGCTGTAAGTTAGTGTTGGGATGAATTGATATTGAGCAAGTTTTTAAACAAGAAGCCATTGATATATGCCCTCTTCTGTCAGCAAAAGTGCTTTGATGTGTGAGTCCCATATTTCCTGAGATTTTGTGAAATGTGGCTGTGAATCTCAAAATTCTACAACCAACAAATGTGTCATCATACAATCTGTGGTCCCTTTCCTCTTAACTCCTGTTTACGGACTTTAAGACTGCAGAAGAGGCAGGATGCCCGTCATTGTGAACTGAACCTCAATATGCTGGCGCTGGCTGCCAATGCTCAAAGACTCGAAAGCCACACCATGGGGAAGTACGGAAAGTTTCAACTTGCAAATGCACTCTGATGCACAACAGTGGCAACCAGCGCAGTGTTTTTATTCCCTTATGAAGTGGAAGCACTGGGAACAGCTTGAGTCCCGAAACAGGCGCTCAATACCAATCAATCTTGCCGATGAAGTGGAATAGTCCCGACTGCTAAAAGTCACCCACGGGTTTCTAGAGAGCAGTTCAAGCCTGGATTTGGTTCTACTACTCACTACTGTCTTGAGGCAACAACGTCCATATTTGGTCAAAATTGAGGGAACCTTGATAGAGCTAAAGTAAGACTGACAACCACTGAGGAGGATAATTCCAAAAACACTACCAAGGTACACAAAGAAGAAGAAAAATATACTATTGAGTATTCTGTGAAAAAAACAGCAATGGCTGACCTTTTTCCCTCTAAATGTGGAGTGGCATTCTGAGACTGAGGTGTCCATTTTGTGTCAGAAGCACTTGGGAGTAGGAGTCGCAGAATCCTAGAGTGCTACTTTATGTCTTCAGGCAGAGAGCTAACACCTAGGCTCTTAGCTCTATAGCATCTCTCCCTCCTCCTTTCTCACTCTTTACCCAAGTGGCATCGCACTAGAAGAAGAGGTGGGATCGCAGTCTCAGAGGTGTTGCTGGACCTGTCCACAGCCTCTGTGTGTGTGTGTGTGTGTCTGTGTGTGTGTGTGTGTTTTGCTGTGCACGTGTCCCTTGTTCTCCGTATTTGCATTTACATACACTTCATTTTCTTGCGGTTATGGTAGTTTGTGCCTGTATCTGGTATCTTTAAATCTAACAATGATCAAGTGAAATGTTTCCTTAGAAAACAAATTGTCCCGTATATATTTTTCTTTTCCATATTGGTCATTTCTTTAAATGAATACCACAATCTTTGTTCTTCTTTCTTCTTCCTGTTCCTTCTGCTGTTTCCGTGCTGCTCTCAATTGCTGATTGAGGTCCTTTAGTCCTTTTAGACACATTTACACACGGACCCGAGACCCGCTGCAATACAGTGGAACCTTACCTGAAACGGTCAGACTAAATATAATTTGTATCCAGACAAGCTTGAACGTTGCTTGGAACTGAAGACGTCTGATTCAATTTTGTTTGTGTACATAAACACTTACCTATTACAGTCAGGCTCAGGTCACAGTCTTCATTCAAATTAATCCTTTATTACATGTGTTGATAATCAAACTGCATTATAATCATGTTAGAGGTGCCTGACTCAAACAACCTCAACATGCATACAAACTGTTTGCATTGACATAACTGTTCGTTCAAAAATGACAGACTTTCCTATCCATAAAGTACAGAGTAGCAGTCCATGGGAAGATGTGATGTTATGATCTTCCCACCTGAATTTGTTTGTTAAAGTGTGTGTTTCCTTGAAAAGTCTCTGTTTCCTGGAAATGATCTCAAAGGAAAGAGTTCAGAAGTTCAAGGTCAGATGTTGGTCATGTCTAAAAGGCTCATGCTCTCAGTCTTATGGCAAACACAGGCCTACAGCTGAGCTGGTCCACTGGTAAGCAGGGGCTGTAAAAGCACTCTCTTGCAAACACACACACCAGTTTGCACGCAAAGCTGAGAATGGCTTGCCGTGGAGCGCTGCAGTATGGGCTAATGGCTTTCACAGGAGGAGTCGGACTCAGGTAGCATGATTCCATTAGGCCTTGCCCGCTGCTTAAGTGCCAAATCTGCATCTTTTTATTATATTTCACACCTCTTTGGACAGCCAACATTGGCTACATGTAAACATAACCAATCATGCAGGGTTTTTTTTCTCTTGTTTCCAATTACCAGCCAAAGAGGCTACATTATATCAGTAGAACTACACCCCCTTCTCTCCCTGAAACAAGTTTGTGTTGTGGGACTCAGCCCATGTTTGTTTTTATGAAGAATTTATCGGAAATCAAATGTGTTTATCCACCGTTTTACAGCCGCTCTTTTAACCACTAGTCCCAGCCATGGACCAGACCGCTGATTTTAAATATCACAGACCCAAGACAAGCGTGTTACAGTTAAAGACACACCTTCAAGCGGGTAGCCCCGAGTCAAATCGAGTCAAGCCAAGCAAGCACATGTGTATCGAAAGGGCGTATGGCTTTATGGTGTGTCTTAGCAGGGCCAAATTGTGCCAAGAAGTGCCTTGTGATGTGGAAACACTCCTGGACCACCAGCTCTAATCAGACTGATGATGGTTAAAGACACAGAGCCTCCTCTGATTCAAAGCAACATGTGTCTGTGTGTGTGTGTGTGTGTGTGTGTGTGTGTGTGTGTGTGTGTGTGTGTGTGTGTGTGTGTGTGTGTGTTGGGGTCTGTGTGTCTGTATGTAAAACGGGCGGATGGCCCAGACAGCTTTGATCCCAAGGCCTTGTCATGTTTATGGCGGTGTTGAGAAGGGTAAGCCAGGCCGAGGGAACAGGTCACAGACTATCAAGGCAATATGTCCGTGTTAGGTTAATAGTGTGTGTGTGTGTGTGTGTGTGTGTGTGTGTGTGTGTATGCATCCTTGGTTGTTACCTCTTGTACATGCTTGTGCTCACGCACACAATCACTATTCAGAATATTTTCAGAAGTATTCAAAAGGCTTTTGTAGCTTTCAAATCCAATGCAAATAATGTGAGGTCATAGGACAATACTTAGATAGATGGTTCAATATTGTTTTCCATGAAAATACTCTCTCAATATCTTAAATGTGACTTTTTTTCTGACAGAAATTAAAATTAAATACAACTAAAAGGATTTTATTGTCCACCAGAATTGCATACCCATACCCTGCTTTTGGTGGTTGTGGATGTGCATGGGGAACAAATCTTGGCTACGGTCTTGGTAGTAAACTACCCAAACAAAAAGGCTTTAGTTGACAAATACATTTATATTATTTTAAGTAATTTATTGTTAAAAGTATCATGTGATACCCAGCCCTACGCAGAAGGTGACAAACTGAAATGATAATGTAAATGTTATCAAAGTGTTTTAAATTATTAATTTGGTGAAATGTGCTACTACCTTGTAAATTAACTCACCACAGCCTAAACTAACACTGTAACTACCTTGCCTTGACACAGCCACCCCACCCCCTTTCAATTTCCACCCGGATTTAGACTTTACATAAAAGATTTGCTTACCAAGAACACCCTTTTCCTCCCAGACACAGTGTGACACCTTCAACACCTTCAGGGTGCAGTTTAAGTATAGAAAGCTGTACTGTATGCAGCTTTGACTGAAGGCTGAAGGAGGTAATAAGCTTACATGTCAGGCCCAGTGGTTAGCACCTTCTCGTTAAACAAAGAGCTATTATCCCACTTTCTAAGAAGAAGAAAGGAATGCACTGTGTTGAACACAACCATTTAGCAGAAAAAAAGATAAGTTGTAGTTATGTGATTGTGGAATTTGTGTAAGAGGGTGTGCGCATTTTCTATGTTTGTGACTGCCTCTTAAGTGCATTGCGTCTACACTTGTGTCTCTGTGTGTGTATTCAGTTGAGGGTGAGCAGCCATGCATGGCGCCGAAGCCTCCTTATTCTTGAATTCCTGGTAAAGATGCTAATTTGAGACCCTCTTCGTGTGCTATGTGTGTTCATTCTGAGTGAACTGACTAGAGATGCCCCTTAGCCCGGGGCAGTCTCTCTTCATCCTCTCACTCATGAGTGGCCACACACTAAGAGGCCAGAGCCACTATGAACAGCAGAGGGAAAGACAAGGACATTGGTGAAAACACAACAGCCCTCTTCTTATGCATCACCTCAATTTTCATACAAGGTGCTACATTTACCATTTATAATATATAGTATAATATTTTTGCATCTGTTTTTATCAGTGCCAGTGGTTCTTTTGCATAAGAAGATATAATCATCCATATGGCAGGAAGGATTACTGAAATGACCTGTTGCAGTTCAGTCAAGTAACTTGGTGAAGTCCTAATTCACCTGAAAAACATGGATGGAAACTCAACTGGAGTTGAGATTTATGTAAAAGCACTAAGATTTGACACACATACTGACTAAACGTGTGTGTGTGTTTTTTAGTTCTTAAAATAAGACATTCACTCATGTATATGATGATTTAACAAGTTTGTGTGTGAGTGTGTATGTCTCTAAAGGCAGTTCAACACTGCTGTCATGTGATGACTTCATGTCATCAGACCAGAGGGTCTAATGTCCAGCCTGTCTCCATCTGCTACACACACACACACACACACACAATGTCACTGTCAACGGGATTGAAATCTGAAGTGCAAAGATATGAATATATGTGTCTATCAACCTGCATACGTGGAGTAACTCAACACACATAGATTAATAAGGTTAATATGCAGTATGTTATATGTTGTGAGGGTGTCTGTTCGGTGGCGCTATGGCAAAGGCTAAGGCTAAAAAGAGGAAGAAGAGCCTCCCTCTGTTTTTCTGTCATTCTCCTATTGGCTGAAGAGTCTGGAAATGAAATGTGATCCTCAGAGTGAAACATCAAACAGCTAGCAGCTGCTGGGTTGTCAGGTCACCGACCGGTCAGAGGATGAACCACGGCGTCCTCTGTGTGTATGTGTGTGTGTTTGTGTGTGTGTGTGTGTGTGTGTGATTACATACCCACAACCTTTAAACCCCACCTGTGTGTGGCACACTGATATATCCCTGCCATCATCACAGAACATATGTCACTTCACAGACTGAGGCTAGCTGCTAGCCTAGCTGTGGTGGAAGAAGAGGAGGTCAGGGCGTCTGGTCTGAATGACGGGGAGAGGCACTGAAATGCTGCCGGGAGGTGGGGGCGTTAGGGCTGGAGTTGGGGTATCAGGGGCATCTGTCTTGTTTTTGGCATGTGGAATGGGTCAGTAACCGTGTAGACAGGCAAGCTGAGTGGCTGGCGTAGCCCAGCCAAAGCAGATGGTAGGAGAGGTCAATGCGGGGTCATTCCTGTGTTATCCATGCCACATGTACGTGACATTCTGACAGCAGAAACAAATCTATACGTGTTCATCTCCCACAGGCACTAGACAGGACAAGCAAAGAGATCGTTTTTCCTTTTTTTTGTATGCTGAGCGCTAAAGTGTTCTTGGCAATGCTCAAACGTCTAATACTAAGGTCAGTAAAGTGATTATTTTTACATTTCTGTAGTTATTTTAAAGTACAGCAGGGGGTTTGAGCCAAAGACATACATTGTGCTGTCAATATTTTTGAACTATTGCAAAAGCATATTGGCAACCTAACATACCAACTTTATTGCCAGACACAACATTGATATTGGATAATTTTGCAAAACCCCAGATTACATTCAATGCCAGTGTTTTTTTTTAAAGTTCCGTTCCCCAGTAATATCTGCACTTGTGCTTACTATTGTATACTCTACAATATCACTTTTAACACTGTGCAGACATCTTTGCCGGCCACAGTTTATCACAACAGGGACTGCACACATGTACCAAAGGCACGTGTCAAAATGTCGGCCTATTCATACACACAGTGTGTATACAATGAACTGTGAGCGTGTCTACGTCTGTTTGAGTGTACATCGAGGCCTTTACTTTCTCTCTAACTACATAAAAGACAGACTACTTCCTTTCAATGGCACTCAACATTTCACTTTATTCTTAGAGAGACTGAACATTCATTAAGTAGAGCAGGAATAGGAAAATTAGACAGCAACAATATGATAGCACATCACCATTCGCTGCTAATTCATTCATTTGATAAATATGAGATAGTTTCCAAGAGGAGTAAAAGTGACCCATGACAGACTTCCAGTCCACAGCCTGGTGTTAAGGATTTCTGTGTTTAGAAGCATCAAAGAAGCTCAGGATGACGTAAAAAACCAAAAAAAAAAACCTGCAGTGCAGTTTTTGGCTATGGGACTAATCTCGAATTCTTGAATGTAGGAGGAAACAATGCGCCTCATTCACTGATATGTGCGTATAAATGTTCTTACCTAGCACACAAAGTAAGTATGCATCAAAACTAATGGATTCCAATGACACATGCGCACCAACCATTTTTGCTCTTACCACCTTGCGGATATTAGTTCGTAGACCCTCTGGGATCACTTGGTACTACAAAAACTTGATGCATGCAAACCCATTTGCAATCATTGTCCTCAGATTTATTTTTCTACACAGCAGCTAATGGAGTGGATCCCCAGGGATTTAGGCTTGACTTTTCTAATTTTGACAATATAACAATGTGACAACCCATCCCTTTTTGGGTTTTGGCAGCTTTATTACTTGTATTAGCATAAACGAAGAATATGAAACGGGTTGCATGCTGGGATCAAATAGCAGTCATAAATGTGGCAGGGACACAGTGTGACTGTGGCAGTAGGCCGTTCCATTTAAGGCCAATAAGCTTTCCTGTGGGTTTCCTGTAGGGCTTCCTGTAAGAGCCTCCTGCTAAGCTAACACCACTCCTCATTAACCCAGCTGTTAGTGCTACAGGCTAACCTCCAGGGTGGAGGGGAAGCTGATCACTCTCCGGCCCTGCTTTGAGAACACCTAGCCAGGCTACATATTCCCGCCAACGCTTGTGGAAGGTCTAGTGAGACTTTTAACCTTAGTGACATGACTGATCACATCAAGGTCATCAGATGTTCTGTTTGTCACAAGCATTTTTTCATTCTTTTTTTTTTTTTTAATTTGCAGATAACGCAAAGAGGCTTGTATGGTTTTACATTCTTTTGAATTCTTGCTTACCCCCTTCATCCTAATCAGGATTAAATCTTGCCAGCCTTTAATTTATTTTGTCTTTTTTGTTGTCTTTTCTTTGGGTAATCTGTTCCCCCAGGTAATAATCTGCCATACAGTCACAGATTAAAAAAAAAATCACACAGGAGGGAAAGAAACAAGGCCAAAACTGAATATGAAAACAGCTGGACAGGCAGCCACATGGCGACCTTGGAAAGTGTGTCTGTATAAAGCATTACAAAAGCCCTAGGAGACACTCAGCCAATACATAAAGGACACTGTCTGCTCATCTTCTCTCCTCCTCTACCTCCTTCCTTCCTCTCCATCCCTTTCTCCAGACTACTCTCTTTTTATATTCCTCCCGAGGTTATTTTCTTCCTCTTCTACACGTCTGCTGTCTGTTTCTTCATTCACTCTTTTAACTTTTTTTTTTTTTTTCTCCTTTTGAAGTGACCCAACCTAGTTTTTACTAAAACCCACAGTGTAGACGCTAAAGACTGAAAGTGCTATCAAATGTTGGTGAACAGGTACTGTAAATACTGCAGGGGGACAAAAATCCTCCATTACTGTGAGAAAGTTATTTTTTGTAGACATTTACTTTTTAATTGACATATATGTACGTATAACTCAAATAATATTACATTAAAACACTCAGGGCCCTATTTTAACGATCTAAGCGCACGCCGTGAAGCGTATGGTGCAGGTGTGTTTAGGGCGTGTCAAAATCCTCTTTTGCTAGTTTGACGGAGGAAAAAAGGGTCAGTGCGCCTGCTGCATGGTTCAAAAGGGTTGTACTTAGTGTCTTGTTTAATCATTGGTGGGTTTTGGGTGTAACCTGCAATAAACCAATTGTCATCTGGGCTAAGCGTTATCTCCTATTCCCTTTAAAAGCCAGGCATGTTTCTGCCTTGGCGCATTGCTATTATGATGGCGGATTTGCACCGTAATATTTTTTTTCGTAATCTTTTGCATGTGTATTTATTGCTGCGCTTCCCTGTGTGCTGAGCACGAGTCTAGGCACATTTTACTAATGCGCTGTTAGAATAACAATAAAATCCTGTGTTATTGACTTTAGACCAGGTTTTTGTTGGTCAATGGCGCGATCACTTTCTGCTGCCACAAGATAGCCAAGAATTCACCTGAACACACCTTCCTGTAAGACCAGCACGCCCATGGGCGCAAAGATGGGCACAGGTGCATTTGCTATTTAAATGACATGGGCGCTGGACGGGAAATTAACAACTGCGTCGGTCTTTGTGCTGTGCTGCACTGGGTGCAAGATAGGGCCCTAAATATCAGAAAGTATTTAGTATGTATTGTTTTGTTACAGTCATTGCACAGAAAAGATCTAGATATTTGAAACATTAAAACCTTCTAGCTGTATGGTTGGATTCTGCTGATAGTTCTAGCATGTCGGTATCATTGGCCATTGGCGTACCGAGGTTGGATTTTTTTTATTGCCAATTAACTTGATAATATTGATCAGATTTTCCTGACTTTTGACTAATCGTTCGCTACAATTACATTAGTGGACAGTTTAGCAGGTCAAAAAGATGTGCAAAGTAGAAAGTGATTGTCATTTAGAGAAAATCTTTTAGTTAATTTTGTCCTTGTTTTACCTGATTCACCGGGTCTAATTGTGTCGTTGGTAAAAAGTTTTCTTGAAACAACCCAGCAGCAGTCAGCCAACTTTAAAACGGACGGCATTCCTATCTTAGGCGAGCCCTCAGACGCTAGCGGTCTCCTCCAGACACACTCTCATCCCCTTAGACAAACTTTAATTAACTTGTGTGTGCAAGTCTGAATCTCCCAGCTTAACCTTTGACACATTGCTTTACCTGAGCACTGCCTCTACAAGTGCCCCCCACTCACAGACAAAGGCAGCATAAAGACAAGATTAGCTGCTTGTCATTGTCTTCTCTGCTCGTCTTATTGGACAGGTCTTCAGTGTTCAGAATTAAGCACTTGAGCTTTTAGACTGGAGGCCAAGGGCCAGCTGGTAGTCTGCTTGTAGTTAGCGATGTCTCAGAGATTTTGGACCTAACCTTGCAAAACCTCTCATGGTGAATAGAAGTGGAATTATCCTGGGTAAATCCCTAGTTTGGAGTTTTGTGCATGTGAGCTCTGTCTGGCTCCACCGTGACTGCATAAAAGAGGTTTGGACACTTGGATAATTGCTTGGACCTGACGCCGACCATACACCCTTCTCCCCCTCACAAAACCATATCCGCTACATCAGCTTTGTGAGTCTTTTTGTACGTGTGTAATGTACACACGTGTAAATGTACGTGTGTGTGAGAGTGTGTGTGTATGTGTGTTTGTGGTCAGCCAAACTATAGAGAAGACTCATAAAGCCTAGAAGGAAAGTCTCTTTGTGAGCCGTGTGCTTCCAAACTACTCCTGACCTCACTTAGGATCCGCTCAGCTGACCACAGTTGTGTGTGTGTGTGTGTGTGTGTGTGTGTGTGTGTGTGTGTGTGTGTGTGTGTGTGTGTGTGTGTGTGTCAGCCAGCAGGGGGAAGTGGCTTTAGGGGAGGCAGCTTTACAACTGCCACTGACAAGTCCTTTGGCACACCAAACCTTCCAGTCTCGCCACTGTCCTTGAAACTGGATCAACCTGACAGGATATGTCTGCCCCTGTGTGTGTGTGTGTGTGTGTGTGTGTGTGTGTGTGTGTGTGTGTGTGTGTGTGTAGCGTGCGTCTCATGGATGATTTCTCAACTTTAAACCAGTATTTCTCTTTTCAGTCTGCTCTACATCCTATTTTCAACCATTGTCTTACTCCACAAATACACAGAAACTTGAATTATTCATCTGAGGTCAGTTGTGCATTTCCTCTGCGATTACTGGATGCAGTAGCATATGCAGAGTCTCTGTCTGTCTGTCTGTCTGTCTGTCTGTCTGTCTGTCTGTCTGTCTGTCTGTCTGTCTGTCTGTCTGTCTGTCTGTGTGTGTGTGTGTGTGTGTGTGTGTGTGTGTGTGTGTGTGTGTGTGTGTGTGTGTGTGTGTGTGTGAGACACCGACCCCATAAAACCAGGCCGGTCTTTTCCAAGCACTTACAGATAATCCCCACAATTAGCCACAAAGGCTGCAGAGCACTTTGATCAGCACAGTGCAATGTGGAACTCCTCAAAGATATGCTCCTCTTCCATCGCAATCTGTCTCTCCTCCCAGTCGCACTTTAGCAAACTGATACTACACACCACATCTGTTAAGAGGAGGAGGCCCAAGCATTGGAGCTCTCTTTCTTTTTTCCCCTCCACTCTCTGTTTTTTGTAGCGGGATGAAACGTGGCCCTTTTAATGTCTGGCAGTTTGGGGTTTGTGATTACAGCATGTAAGGCAGTTTGTTTATGGGTTGAGTTACTGTTGAGAGGCAAAGCCAGGCCACACAGATATTTGGGAAGGCGGAGATGAGGAGAAGGCATAGAGATGAAAGGAATAAAGGCTGAGAAAGAGGACAGGGATGTGATGGGGACGATAGCGAGCAAATCGTTCTAGGAAAGCCAGTAAAAGAGGGATGTTTTTAACAGCAGAGCCAATTGGTTGAAGCCGAGTGGCCCTAAGAGCCTTGTCTCTTAAAATTAAGTTCATAGTCAACTAACTAATTTGCATTCACACAAATGTTTTGTTTTAAGAAAAAACATGTTTATATTAAATGTTTGTGCCAACTGTTCACTGCCAGAACAATTTTTAATGCTGAACTAGGGTTGAAGGTTTTATCTACTATTTTAAAAATATTACTTCTTTAGCATACAGTATATCTCTTATATTTAACTTATCTGGACAACACAGAACTTCTCACCATATTTGTTTATCACAAAACTTCAGATAACTACACAGTGTGTTTATTCTTTTCTGATTTGAGTATAAAAATACATAGTTAACCGTTGGTAGTAAGTGGAGACGTGATTCCCTGTTTTTGATTTACATAATTATATACTCAATAATCAATACATATATACATTACGGTATATTATAATGATTATAAAACAACTATTTCTCACTGTATGAGGTGGAAAAATAAACTGCAACCATGCAGAACCATTTAATGCATATGTTGGTTGAATATTGAACAAGTCAACGCTGATTTAAAGCATGAAGTGTTGACTTTTGTAATATTTAACAAAAAAACATGATATTTTCAGAGAAAATCCTGAACCTAACAACGGTTGCAAGCAGGATGTTAACCCCAGTCCACATTGTAAAAGTCGACTTTGTATGTCTACCGTCCAGCCCAAACATGTCCCTAAGACTTCTGTGCAGTATAACACAACAGTTTGTTGGATAAAGCATTGCTTGTGCGCATAATTTAGGCAGAAAATCAGTAGTATATAAACATACTTTGTAGAAGACAGGGTTGATGAAGCACGGAGGTAGGATGCAGAGTGTAAAGATTGCATGTGAAAGAAGAAATCAAAGAGATAAAATGTTCATTATGTATAAGAAATTAGTTACTCAGGCAGGCATGCAGGATGTACCATTAACTTATCTAAAAACACAATGACATGCAGAAGTACACACACCACACACACACACACACACACACACACACACACACACACGAATATACTTGTTCACTGGAATATGTAAACATCACCACCTACTCAGACGTACAGTATACACACTTTTAGGAAAGCAACTGAACACACACACACACATACACACACACACACACACACACACACACACACACACACACACACACACACACACACACACGGATCGTGCAGCAGGCCTAACTAGAGAATATGATGACTCAATGATGACCCCCAAAACATCTCTCTCCTCTTTCACACTCCTCTGGTCTTTTTCTCAGCCCTCCTCCCTGGCCGTTCACATAACCCTTCCGGACTCCAGAGAGGAAAGAAAAGGGAATGAGAGAGGGTGGGAGGGGAGGGATGAGAATTTACAAGGAAGGGTATGATAGGGCAAACTGTGTGTATGTGTGAGAGTGCAAAAAATAGCCAAGGGTAAACACAAGCTAGCATGGGAACTTAATTCCTAGCACAGTGCCACTATCAGAACCCCCCGCCACCTATTAAGTGCACATCCCCTCCTTTTTTTTTCAAAAATCATTGCGGCTTGATGGTGCTAACGTAGCACATAGTAGTACGGATGGCAACATGATTGAAAATGGAGATTAGGCAGACAAGCAGCAAGACATTCCCAGCCAATGTGCTCTTAAACTCTAAAAGTATGGGGAACTTCTTAATTAATGTCAGTTTAGTAATTCATATTTTCTTCTTTATTTTCTTTCCAGAAGTCGTATTTGAGCACACACATGTAGATTCCTTTGAATGTTAAGAGAAAGATGAAAACAGAGAACCTGGATCTGTGAATTCTCACAGAATCACAACAACAATTCATATCTTGCTACTCGGTCAGAATCTTATTAACCTGTCACAGTCATCATATATGTGATCTTTTAGGCCTATTGACAGACATCCATTTAAAAATGTAGGCAATGGAATATAAAGAGCTTTTTTTGCATGTCCACTGTAGTTTCTCAGCTTGTACTCTAGTAACATGTGTGTGGTCCAGGTAACTTTTCCTAAAAAGTCATTCGCAAGGCTTCTTTTACTTTTATACTTAAAGGAAATTTCTTTGTTACTTTTACGTGAGTAAAGAAGTTAAATCAGTATTTATACTTTTATCAGGGTATTTTTTAACACAAGTATCTGTACTTCTACTTGAGTACGAGAAGTAAGTACTTTTGCCATCTCTGGTGTTGGGAAGGATACTTTCAAAATTTATTCCGTTGCAGAATACAGAATACATGCCCAAAAATGTAATTGGTAACGTATTCCGTTACGTTATTCAATCTGAATAATGTATTCTGAATACTTGGATTACTTCCACATTGAATTGCATTTGTAGGAATGAAGCCAACCATTGAAGAAAATGCTGCTGCTGTAATAAGGAAATTTCCCCATTGTGGGATGAATAAAGTATAATCTAATACTGCTTACCAAACATGCCTATTCTGGTGTGTTCTTCTGTTCCAACTGGCTGAATGTGTACATGAACAAGTAGATAGATTTTTGTATTTGTAGTCCCGAACGACATAGCCTACTGCAAAAATCTAACCGCAGTCTTGCTACCACAAGCGGATTTTAGCTAACGTTACATCTGGGGCTAGTAAATCAGCGCATAGCAGAATGTAAAGTCGCTCTAAGCAGGTAGCTACCTGATACAACTATAAAATAGCAAGGTGACCAGTAAAACTACAACAGACAAGTACCCTTGGCCTATTAAAAAAAATAACTTCATACTTAATAATATATACAACTTTAATAACTTACTTTATGATGGAGGTTGGAGGTGGAGTCATTAAGACGCTGAAAGAAAGTTGGTTGCTGGCAAGCAGAGGTTGCACTGCACAGCTATATTTCCTTCTCCCTCTTCTTTCTTTAATGTGAAATGCGGTTTGAATTTCCAAGATAGAGCAGCATTCCTGGCCTGGCTCTGTTGTGCCGGTTCCGGCTCCATCTCTACCTCTATCAGTGATCACTCAAAAAACTCATTTTTTTCCTTTTTCATAGTTTCTGGGAAATGCATGGAGTTTGTTTAGATATTGAATAACTTTGTGAAACAGAGAAGTATCTTCATGTAATCCATCGATTTCAACAATGTAACTGTATTCTAAATACCACCTATTTGCATTGTAACTGTAACGGAATAAAATTACTCATAATTTGTGTTCTGAATACGTAACACCGGTACATGTTTTCTGTTACTCCCCAACACTGGCCGTGGTATAAATAGGGTATAACCTATATACCTTGGTCCAGAGTACATTGCAACTGTCATGTACCACAGTGTTACTACAATTACATTTAAATGTAACATTACTTACACCAGGCTTGAGGCTTGTCCACTTGTCTGGGACAAGTGCCGCTGTTCAGCTCATTCTCTGTAAGTGATGCAGCATAAAAGCACAGCGGAACCAGCAAGCCAGCCAGCCGGTATTAGTTGGCTAACGTTAGCTTGCTAATTCGGCCTTAACGTTACCTCGTCACCTCATCGTTCACAGAAAACGAGCCCAATGCAGATGTCACTCGTGGCGATAGCAGTGTGCTTTGTGTGCATAAAGCATTTAGTTAATGTGACTCATTTAGCGACAGTCTCTCTGCCTTGTAACGTTACTCCCCCACTGCTTGTTTGTCTGTCAGTTACTGTAAAACCTCAGCTCTGCAACTTGCCAGTTTAAATATCAGCTAATAATCAAATGTAAAGTAGCTAAACCTTTTAAAGGATCCCTTGGGTAAATCAGCCTCTGCCAGGTAGAAAGAGAAATTGAAGAAAAAAAGTTAGCACCAACATTTAGTGGGAAAATCCATTGTTATGTCTACAAAATGATTGATAGATAGAGAATAAGTTCAAGTTACCACTACCTCTAGTGATACACTGCACACTGGCGTGCAAAGTATTATTTTATATTATGGAGTTTGGAGATCCTTTTTTCTTATTGAAAGGGAAATCTATTCTTGGGACACGTTTGTTTCTACTGTTTCAACTGTTTAGTGTTTAGATGTTTTCAATGGTTTGCTCGAATGCTGCATTAGCAAAACACAAAAAACAAAAAATAAAATGAGAACTCTTTACCCGGAGAAGTCACTTTTGTGCCTGGAAAAGTGAAATGTAAATATCCAAAGGACAAGTGCCTCGAAAAGCTAATGTCAAGCCCTGCTTACAGTATTAAACAATAGCACAATTACATCTTAACTCAAGGTCTACTTATAAGCTTTTTCTGTAGCTTTCAGCTTTTAGTTTGCTAAAAGGAGCAACATTTATTTGCTGTAAAGACTTTCATGCCTGCTGAAAGTTCTAAATATATGTGGACCTTCAAACTATTATTTACAAGCATTTTATATACATTACACGGCTTCTGGCAGCCATATTGGATGTGCTATCTCTTGGAAAACTGCATCTGATTCATTATGAAATAAGTGGAAAACAACTTTATAGCGTCTCAAACTAGATAGTTTGGCGACCCTTTTCTACTTTCTCTGTTCAGCTTCAGCTATCACAACCTGCATCTTCTGTATTTAGTGTTTATATATTATTATGTTGTTAAGTTGAGTCAACAGTGCAGTTGTTTGACCGGCTATTGGTTCTGAATTTGAGATGGAGAGGATGAGCAGGATCATTGAGGCTCTGGTCTTTCTTAGAATCAGCTTGTTGAACAGCTGAGATGCAGACACCTGGTTAGTCTATATCAGCGACATTCCACTTCCGGGATTGCTCTATTGGCGCTGGAAATTCTGCAGTATGTCCTTCTTTTCAACAAGATGTCCATTACCTTCTGCTTTCTTTGTGTAGGAATTTTTAACTGCAGTGGATTTATGAGGACTATGGTTAACTGCTCCTCCAATCTCAGCAAGGTAAATCCAGACAGCTAGCTAGACTATCTGTCCAATCTGAGTTTTCACAACTAAAACCACTTTTTGAACGTACACGTTCCACCAAAACAAGTCCTTTCTCAAGGCTTTTTTGCAGCGGCACCGTTGCTCCGTCCAGCACTTAGCGCCTTCCAAGACAACTGTGATTGTTTTAAAGCCATGCCAATAAATCAGAGCACATTCTCAGAATGCTGTGTGGACAAGCCAGACCCTTCTCCACAGTGCTGTGGAGGCAATGTGAGACCAGGTTAACTCATACTGTTTGAGATGGTAGCACACTCCCATCTCTGACCAGCCACACAGGGCAACAACAACAGGGAGAAACGGACACTTCAGTGTCTATGATTTCAAACTCCATTACTGTTGTGTGTGTGTGTGTTTTGCATGAGTCTTTTAACTCCCCTCCTCTGTCACATGTACTGCACTCACTGACACACATATCTGACAGCTTTCACAGCTCATTTGGTTCATGATGGATTTAACTACACAGGCCAAAGTAAACAAGCATATTAACACAAACACAACCGAACATACACCCGTTCTTCTTATTTTATACAAAATAAGGTACAGTGTAGTATGAATGACCAATGCTGCTGTAATTTGAATTGAATTATCTGCTTTAATATGAATAAAATGTCAAAATTAGATTTGCTTCCTCAGACTCTAGGGCGTGTACATGCTCATTTATGTGGTCTAACGTGCACACTGTGTCTCACATGCAGCAGCATGTACTGTTACTAATTTCAGTGAGGCAGGCCATCATTACGCTGATCCTTCAGATGCTTTGACTACTGTACATCAGACTACAGAGAGGGTGACAGACAGAGACGGGGGACATAGATAGAGTACCACAGCCCTGGGAAAGGACAGATAAGGGAAGCAAGTGGTCGAACTTTGGGTCATTTGGCAAGGAGAGAGTGTCCGAGCTAGCTGGGCATAGCCTTGGGAAAAAGTGGGAATCCCCCGGAGGAAGGCAGCATTGACCCAGCAGGGAGAGACTTATGGAGCCATAGCTGGAGAGTAACGAGCGCTGATGGGAACCAAGTCCCTAATGTCCTGCCAGGATGCTGCCTTCTCCCCTGACCCCCTCTGGACACACACTGTAGCCCTCATCCTGCTTCAGGTCAGGGGCTTCTGGGCAGCTTCCCACCGATTATGTTCCCTTGCTTCCCTGCCTCCATCAGAGAGCTAATAGAAGGGAGTGATAGGGATGGATGGATGGATGTTAAAATTAGTCGGTGGCTGAACTCTGGCTGTCACTCTTCATCACATGTCTCTCCATCCTTCTTCCTTCCATCCATCCATCTTGATCTTCTTGAGAATACTATGGCACCATACACCACACACGACTGTGAAAGTCATAACATGTGATTCACATCATTCTAATGGTTATCAAATCATTCAGTGTGCTCCCGTGGCCTGTATGGAAGTATCTGTGTTCATTATGTTTGTCTTCTCATTAATCCAGGTTTTTGTGGACTGGACTGTGGTTGTACTGGGCAGTGTCCAATATATGTTACTTAGTGTGGAACATGGCTTTTATTGGAAAGAGAGAATTGCTCTGAGCAAAACGTTTCCTGAATAAATAAAGGTTTAGAAGTTTTAAGGTAGAAAGGTTGAAAATATACAAGCTCTTGTATCGAGATACAAACGTCTTTATGGCCTTTTTTGTCTTTTTTCCCATTTATTCTGTAGATTTACCCTAAACACATGATAAAACTATGTTTATTTCTACTCCCTGTATTTTGTATTTCTTAAATGTTACCTAGTATTTTACCTTAAGCTATCTTTCTGTTTCACTTCCAGCTGTTCTTGTTATAGTTGATTTATTGGCTTAACATTTTGATTGCGTTATTTATTCTCAAGGTTTCATTATAATACTAGTTTCGCTTTTTATTATATTTTACTTGTTATTGCCATTTTCATCTAAGTTTCTTATTTGAATCTCTTATTTTGTGCCTAGGATCTTTTTATTTTTTACTCTATATTGTAAATTAGGCCTCTACATCAACGTATTTCCGAGTTAAAATAACGGTTGAATGAATGAGGGGGAAAAAATGTGATGCTATGCTACACTTTCTCACTTTCCCCACTGGGATCTCAGCAGTTTCAGGCAATCTAATCTTATCTAGTGTGTGTTGCACTTGTGAATGGTACAGTCTGTAATATCTGTGTGTTTACTGTCCTTGAGCCTGAACTGTGGATGAACCTGGTCAAATCTGCTTTTATGATGTGGCCAATTTTCATTAAAATGGTTCCCCCCACCTCCACCCGTAATTAAAAGTCAGTGGGAGACTGGTGGTACCACCTCATATACCAGACTAGACAATACCTGGCCTGGGGGTTACCACAATGTTTACACACCCACACACTTACCACACAGGCAGGGGTTCAAACAATTTGACTTTTAGAAGGCTGACATGAACATTTTTGGATTGAAACTTTCCATGCACAATACTTAATAGGTACAATAGGTAATATTCAATAGAGTTTTGGACATTTCTGTGTCAAATGATTTCTTCTTTGAGACATCGGATTAATGTCGCAGTTAGTTGATTTCAGCTTGTTTGTGTTTTAAAGGGCTTTTATCAACAGGATCTCTTACTGGTGTACATCATTTCCACCCCAAACATTGTTTGCAGTCCAACTGCAGCCCATGTTGATGCATGAAGTCCACATTCAAGTGCATACCATGTACACCCAACCAGTACAACTGTGGCTCATTTGCAATGCGGACCATGTGGACTTAAGCATCAAGCAAAGCAAGCATGCAGCACAACAATTGAAAAGTGTGAAAAAGCAGCTGTTGATGATATTTGCAAATCTCAAGGTTCAACCTATTTAAAGTTTAAAGTATTTTTTTTCAGATGCACAACAGAAGCAGTCGCTGTTGGCATAATTGACAATGCTAATTAAATTGGTATAAAACAGAAAATCACTAGTAAAAAAAACAAAAATCCTAAATGAGAATTTATGGAATAGGACAAGTAAAAATATAGAGATAAATATATACACATAATAAAATGTGATGTAAGGTAATAAGCTTAATGTAAACATGAATGTAATAAATGTAGTATACACATCAATAAAGAGGTGAAAACAGTTAAAGGTAAAGTGTCATACAATGAGCTCAGACGTCAAGAGTTCAAAAGTTTGAAAGTCTAAAGGGCTATTCACACGGGGAGCAATTGTCACAACTTGTAATTCATTTTCAATGACAGGCGAGCAGGCAGGTAGGGGGGCGCGGGCAGTTTGACAGGTGACACGACAAGCGGGTGCAATCCCGTGCACGAGAGACTGATTCTTGCTTGTTTGTGAGTTCCCTAAAATGCAAAAATGTTTTCTAAACAGTAATCAGACAACGGGGCTTTTGGTTGTGAGAGCATCGGCACAAGACTGGATTTATTGGGTAATGTCCGTAGTTATGACTATGCTAATTTAGCTAACTTTAACAGTCTGTGGTTAGGAAAGAATAGGATTACCACCATTTGTTATAAATCAACCTGTGATTAGGCATATATGACACCACAGTCAGCTTATGTCATTCAGTTGTACAGCAGGGATACAGTAGTGTGCAGAATCCCCATGGTAACCACACATTGATTGCCTGGTGTTTAATCTCTGTGCATTGTCCTTCACATGAGGAGCGTAGTAGACCCCGCAGATCCACGTGACTACACAGGCGAAGTGTCGCTCCCCGTGTAAAAAGCCCTTCATGGTCTGTGGAATGAAGCTATCCCTGATCCAGGTCCTGCGGTACTGTCTGGCAGCAGGCAGACCGGTTTGTGGCTGGGGTGATTTCGGTCTCTGAATGACCTGTTGGCCTTCTTCTTGCACGGCTGGGTGTAGATGTCCCCCAAGGATGGCAGTTCTAGCCCTGTGATGGTCCCGGTAATGTGCTGAGCAGTTTTCACCACCCACTGCCTAATGGTTCAGGGCAGTCCAACTGCCATATTGAACCTGAACCATACTGAAGTCCATGTTGAACCTCCTCAGTCTGCGGAGAAGAAAAACTTTTGTCTAACAGTCTTTTTGATAGTGTCGGTGTGGTAGTTCTAGGTCAGATCCCTGCTGAACCTGAAGACACTGACTTTCTCCACCCTAGTCCCATTAATGGAGATGGGGGTGTCCTTCTTTTTGTCGCTTCTTGTAGTCCATCATTGATTTGCTGACGTTGAGATGGAGGTTGTTGCCTTGGGGCTCTGACCTCCTCTCAGTAGGCCGTCTTGTTGCGGTCAGTAATCAGGCCGATGGCAGTTGTGTCGCAAGATGTGAAAAAACCTGATGCACCAAGATGTCTTGAAGTGCCAAGAACAAGATCAGTCTTAAGTGCTTCTTTGGTAACATTCGTCTACCATGAATAAATGCTATAACATGAGGAGAAGGCAGATTTTCTACAGTACATTCACGGGTGAACTTAACATGACTAATCAGCCAGATTGTTCATAACTGATTGCATGTTGACAGCAGAATTACCAAGAATCCTTTAATATCTTATCTGTGAAATGTTTCAGGAATCCTTCACCCAATTAAATTCAATTTTACTACATTCCATTTGCAATACCCCAAATGCAAAACTAAAATATATTTCTCTACTTATTCCAGTGGTCATAATTATGCTTTGAAATTTATTTTCTTGGTTATTCCAGTGCCAGACCTTGACGTGAGAGTGAAGAGTAGTAATTCCACTGACAAATTGCACAAGCTAAATCTTCTCCCACACTTTATGATCATGTGAGTTTGTCATCTCTGTAAAACACCAGCTATGACTGTCAGGTTTTGGTGTCATAGAGTAAGGACTTTGATTGAAAGCAGGACGTTCACAGCCTCTCTCTCGGGGTTGTCAAAAGGCATTGTGTCAGAAGAGGGGAATATATTCAGTAAGTGAAGCAGAGGCATATAACACAGGTGGAAGAGATGTGAAAAAAACGGAAAACCCAATCAAGAAATAACTTTTCAAATCAATCGAGGATCCCAACAAGATCATATCTCGAAGTGTTAAAGTATCTGAGGGTGGGTTTTCCTTTGCTGTTATTAGGAAGGGTCCCCAGCATGTGTCTAGAATGGGTTACATGACTAATGCCTAATGGCTAAAATGTAAACAAAGCGTAAATGCTTGTGTATTTGATCACCAAGGTAGCATAAGCACACATGCGTACTATCTGATCTTACTCAGAGCCTGTGTCACACAGGATTAACTGGATTTCAGCAGAACATTGTTTGCAAAAACTGATAAGGAACTAGTTCACTGTGCTTCATCGCAACATCTGACCACTGTAAGAGGATGTTAAATTGACCTTGGGTCAGATTGTGGCTCCGCTTCAAAACATTAGCCACAACAACAACAGTCAATATTAGCTAGAACACAGTGAATCTGGATGTTATGATGAACAGCTGTATCTGAATGTATGTTGATGTTAACGCAGATCAAAGAAAAGCAGTGGGTGAAAGAAATGGTGCTTTTTCTAGGTCTTCTCTGTTTGGTGTTGGATTGCGTCAAGAGCTCCCAGACCCCAGAAAGGCCCATTATGTGCTCACACCATGGCCTTGTGTAAAGGGTCTTGCCTTCAGCATGTGGGGCTTCCTGTCTCTGTGTGTGTGTGTTTAGGCAGGTCTGAGTAGATAATGGCCCTGGGAGGCTGAGCCGTGGTGTAATGGAGACAGATAACCCAGCTTCACTGTAAACACATGTCCATACACTGTGATTCATAGTATACACACATGTAGACACACTTACACACACACATGAAGGTGTTGTAGTCTGCTAGCCTAATGCGTGTGAATATTGTGTCTCCGCTGTGTCTATCTTTTATTCTTTATTGCATGGCTTCAATTTGTTTTCTATCCTGCAAAAGGTTTTGGCCTTTGGCTCTGACAACATGGCATAAACAATGTGAATTATGATTCTCCACCAATCAAGGCACTCTAAATACTGGTGACTGACTGCAGCGTTACACAAACCCAATGAATGTATGCAAACGTACAGTACAAAACTAGTATATTGGTAAAAAACATTAAATGGCATTGTTTTAGGACATCTGTGTGGCAAACATTGGCATGACCAAAATCATTCCCTAACCTTTACAATGTGTTTTAATCACCTTACAGAATACCTTATATGGTAGGAATACCTTATTTGCCAAAACTGCAATCTTTCTCTAATCTTAGACATACCATAGTTACCATGTGCTGTGAAGATATTGTCAAAAGTGAGAATTTTAAAAGCGTTGGCATTGGTTGCAAAACAACATTGTCACTGGCGAATGCAGTATCATTCCTTATATTTGTACTTTTTGTGTGTTTGGGTTGTTTTGTAGATTTTAATTATAATTTGGTATTGTTAGTGTAGTTGTAGATGTATTCCACTCTACTCTAACAGCATGCCAAACACTTACACTCTTTTGTTTCTGGATCTGGTGTTCATTTGGTTAAGCAACAGGCCCATGTGGTTTGGTTGCGTGTACTACTGTGCAACTGAGACGGTCCTGCTTGGATAGATCCATGTGTCTATGCACATGGCTGTTTCTGTGTTAAAATGTGTGTGTGTGTGTGTGTGTGTATGTGTGTGTGTGTGTGTGTGTGTGTGTGTGTGTGTGTGTGTGTGTGTGTGTGTGTGTGTGTGTGTGTGTGTGTGGACGCCAGTCTGTCTCCAGTGGAGGAGGCCCAGTGTGTCAGTGTGGAGGTGGAAGGGGAGAGCAGGGCTAGCCTCTATAAATCAGGCCAGATTACAGAGGCAGAGAGGCCTGCAACTCCCTTCCACTACCCAGCCTCCTCTGCTTTATGTCACCCGACACACACACACCATTAACACTGTACGGTCTGGTAGACACTGTCCTAGGTCTTCAACGTAGAGTACAGTAGGCATTTTCCTACTGCAGTCAACAACGCTTTTAAAACTTTCTTAGCACAGTCCTACTTGATATCTTGTTGACATATCTGCATCGCAGCTACATTTGAGTTAGCTAGAAGAGCATTAGTGGTAATTGTAAAGCTCCTTTCTGAAGTGATTTTCAATTGTTTTATATTGAGAAACTCAGTACATGATGATGTATCAATTCCTCCATTGTCAATAGCCCGCAGAGCAGGCTGAATGCAGCCACAAGACATTATGTGTTGAAGCCACAATCACAGACATTTTCCAAAGTTCATGACTTAGTTTAACTGGCTACAGCATAATTATATGCTCTTACTTCCAGCTGTGATTGAAAGCAATACGTTGCTGACATTGGCAATCACTGAGAACAGAATTTTAAAAGGGATTGAGTACACCAAAAAAGTAAGTTAAAAAAATATTTATATAGAAAACAAATAGTAGAATGCATTGAGCACAGCACATTAATATTATTTAACTGTGTCTGTATTTGACGGCAAGCAAACATAAAATATAGCAACTCTGTGGTTTGGGTTCTAATGGGTTTTACAACTAAGTACGCAGGCTACATATTATTCATGTACTAATCATAACCAAACTTAAGTAACTGACTAAGGCGTGTAGCCAGATTTTGAGATTCCATTCACTTAGTGGGAAGAGAATAATTTACGACATTAGTTGTACCACTTGGACAAAAACACTTTGTTTGAAGAAATTGTTTTGCAAAGTTTTGTTTTTTGTCTAATTGTTGTAATTAGTTTTCCATTGATGGAAAAAGTCACAGTTCAATGTTTTAGTTTAAAGTGGCAGGCAAATTTATACTTACCATAGTTTCATAGCCATATTTTTTCTTCTGTTTTTGTGGAAATGTTCCATTGAATATATTCTCTCACTAAAATATTCAAGAAAATGAAACAAGTTCAATATTCTTTATCGCGGTAGACTAGCTAGCTGTATTAGGAGTGTAAACTGAGCGTCAGACCACTTTCTTATAAGACACAGCCTTTAAAAATCTATGAGATTTTGCTACAACTAAAACAACCATGCATCAGAAGTTAAATCAGTGCTTTAATATGTCAAGCTCCTTTCAGAGTCCTAACATTACCATGAAAGCCTTGATGAAGCAGCTTATGCTAGCTCCTGACACACAGAATAAGCAGTTTAATCATAATAGATATCTTCTGCTATAATAATTTGTCTTTGTAACCACTTCGTGGTCATGACCGTATTTGAAGTTTTACTAAATCAAGGCTCTCACAAGATCTTGGCTTTTGATCCGTGGCTAGGGCTTTTAATATGTCCATTCTTCATCACTGACACTGAGAGTGATTATTTGTTATGTTTTCAGTAGCCCTATCGTTTGGGCAGCTCAGATCACCCTTCTATATAATCGCCCTCCAAAACCTTCCAATGTAAAATAACGGTTTTCATGTTTTTCTTTCCTATTTTTGGGCAAGAAAAGCCGACAATAAGATGTTATGGCCATCCAGCACTTTCTCTCTGTTCTCGCTCACCATAGCTTAGAATTTAATTGTGTTTTGACAACTCTTTTCCATGGCTGGCCCAATTATAGCCTCCGCTTGGGCTGGTAATGATAGTTGTTAATGGGGTGAAAAATGGACGTGCATCTCTGACAGAAACCATAAGCAGATCCTTTGAAAGGGGAGGTGGGAGCCAAGGAAAGCACAGGCAGAAATGACCTCGCTGTGCTCCCATTCTCTGAAGGCCTTTATATAGCATACATGGCTCCCTTTACTATCCTGTTATCTGAATGTGTCGGCCATTTTGTCACTGTTAAAGAGCAGTTGGTAGCAGCGTCAGTGCTACTGTATGAGGCCATGGGAATGACTCCGAGCGACCCGTCACACACACAGACACATTTTTAAATGTCGTCAAATTTCTCACGCTTTTTTTCTGTCCCTTCAGCTTGCTTCTCCTCCTCCTCCTCCTCCGCAACCTCCTTTTTTTCCTTGTTTCTCTTGTAGCAGGGAAAGTATTGATCGGCCTCTTCCCAAAGTTATTTTTAATCAAAGATAAACAAGGACTCCACATTTCCTTGGGAGATGTGGGGTTGCCCAAAGTGTCTTGCTCTTTCTTACAGTTTTCTTTATGCTTGAGGGAGGTGCTAAATGGGAGAGATGAAGCAAGAGATGTGAGCATGAGGGCTACATTGCAGAAGGAGAAGGGTGTATATGTGTGTGTGTGTGTGTGTGTGTGTGTGTGTGTGTGTGTGTGTGTGTGTGTGTGTGTGTGTGTGTGTGTGTGTGTGTGTGTGTTTAGAGAATAACACAAGTGCCACCACAGTGAGTGGGAGACGTGGGAAGTCCGCCTTTAGTCTCAGTTAGTCGTAGCACATCCTATTATTATCCCCCGGACTGTGCGACAACGTTGACCAGAAGAGACCCTAAACACACACACACACACACACACACACACACACACACACACACACACACACTGAGTTCTCCCCTCTCTCACACAGGCACAGGCCAGGCCATTCCCAAGTCTTATTTCTTCTGGACTTTATGGGAACACTTAAATTTAGCCCTGGCAGGAGTGCAGGCATAATAATCAAAGCTCTTGTCACCAGGCTCCCAGTGCTAGGTGGTCTGGCTTCTCTGGAGGGAAACTCTCACCCGGTGGAAGACATGTTTCCTTCTTTGCACACTGGCACATTTGGGACCTATAACTCTTTTTTCCTAATATCTTCAGCCCATGCCTTTGCAAGCTAGTATAATTGACACCTCTGAAACAAACCCATAAAAGCACCAGAATGGGGTCTGAGGGTTTGAGCTGCAATAGTTTTATACTGGGGTCAAATTTTATTTCTAGTCTGAAAAAGCTAATCATTAAGATACGAATGACTATGAACTATAGTTACAATCAACTCTAATAGGATCTGGGTGGCTTTTGAGTTAAAATATATAAACAATTACTTATTTTTAATAACAGTTCTTTCTAAAACATGAAATTAAAATGAATATGAAC
>JABXJD010000077.1:115000-627500 GCA_013375575.1 Percina caprodes | reverse complement strand
CTAACTGTCTACTACAGTAACATTGCCACACTGGCACCACAGCTTTAGGGATGGCAATGCAGGTTGTTTGGTCCAGCACTTTGGTTTGTCATAGATTGCTTTGACATTTTGCACAGACATTAGTGGTTCTCCAGGGATAAATCCTAATAAATTGTATGTACGTCTTCAGGTTTCTGAAATGATCAAATGAACCAATCTGCGAACATCACTCTTTGTTTGCACTGTTTGCAACTCAAAGCTACAGTATATACAACATCTGACAAGAGGTGACAAGATGGTTATGCTTTGCTTTGAAAGCTCACAAGACACCTTGAAATTGGCATTTTTTTCATTCATTTTTTAGTAAAATGTCTCAACAGTTGGATGGATTACTTTAAAATATAGTACATATATTCATAGTGCTTATACAATGCATCCAATGGCTTTGATGATAACCTAACTTTTCCTCAAGCACCACCAGAATGCAGGCATTTTTTTGATTCTGAGTGAACAGCTATTGGACATTAAATTTTATACGGAAATACATATTCCCATCAGGATGACTTTTCCCATCTAATGTAATGTCAGAAATGTAATTTTATTTAATCCAATTGTATAGTTCTTGGCAAAATAATGATATTCCCATCAGCCTACTTTGTGGTAACTAGGAAAAGTCAGATAGTGACCATGGTAAATATTACTTGTTAAACATCCACGTGTTAACATTGTCATTGAACATATACGAGTGACAACTTTTTCTTTTACATTCACTTCCATCCATCTTCATCCGCTTATCCGGTATCGGGTCGCGGGGGCAGCAGCTCCAGTAGGGGACCCCAAACTTCCCTTTCCCGAGCCACATCAACCAGCTCCGACTGGGGGATCCCGAGGCGTTCCCAGGCCAGGTTGGAGATATAATCTCTCCACCTAGTCCTGGGTCTTCCCGAGCCTCCTCCCAGCTGGACGTGCCTGGAACACCTCCCTAGGGAGGCGCCCTGGAGGCATCCTTACAGATGCCCGAACCACCTCAACTGGCTCCTTTCGACGCGAAGGAGCAGCGGCTCTACTCCGAGCTCCTCTCGGATGACTGAGCTTCTCACCCTATCTCTAAGGAGACGCCAGCCACCCTCCTGAGGAAACCCATTTCGGCCGCTTGTACCCTGGACCTCGTTCTTTCGGTCATGACCCAGCCTTCATGACCATAGGTGAGGGTAGGAACGAAAATTGCCCGGTAGATCGAAAGCTTTGCCTGCTGGCTCAGCTCTCTTTCGTCACAACGGTGCGATAAACTGAATGTAATACCGCACCAGCTGCTCCGATTCTCCGACCAATCTCACGCTCCATAGTCCCTCACTCGCGAACAAGACCCCAAGGTACTTAAACTCCTTCACTTGGGGTAAGGACTCACTCCCTACCCGAAGAAAGCACTCCATCGGTTTCCTGCTGAGAACCATGGCCTCAGATTTAGAGGTGCTGATCCTCATCCCAGCCGCTTCACACTCGGCTGCGAACCGATCCAGTGAGTGCTGGAGGTCACAGGCCGATGACGCCATCAAGACCACATCATCTGCAAAAGCAGCGATGAGATCCCGAGCCCACCGTACTGCAACCCCTCCCCGCCCGACTACGCCTCGATATCCTGTCCATAAATATTACAAACAGGATTGGTGACAAGCGCAGCCCTGGCGGAGGCCAACCCTCACCTGGAACGAGTCCGACTTACTGCCGAGAACCCGGACACAGCTCTCGCTTGGTCATACAGAGATTGGATGGCCCTGAGAAGGGACCCCCTCACCCCATACTCCCGCAGCACCTCCCACAATTTCTCCCGGGGACCCGGTCATACGCCTTCTCCAGATCCACAAAACACATGTAGACTGGTTGGGCATACTCCCAGGCCCCTCCAAGATCCTTGCGAGTGAAGATCTGATCCGTTGTTCCACGGCCAGGACGGAATCCACATTGTTCCTCTTCAATCCGAGGTTCGACTATCGGCCGAACCCTCCTTTCCAGCACCTTGGAGTAGACTTTACCGGGAGGCTGAGAAGTGTGATACCCCTGTAATTGGCACACACCCTCTGGTCCCCCTTTTTGAATAGGGAACCACCACCCGGTCTGCCACTCCTTAGGCACCGTCCCAGACTTCCACGCAATGTTGAAGAGCGTGTCAACCAAGACATCCCCTCCACACCCAGAGCTTTCAGCATTTCTGGACGGATCTCATCAATCCCTGGGGCTTTGCCGCTGTGGAGTTGTTTGACTACCTCAGCGACTTCCACCAGGGAAATTGACGACAATCCCCATCATCCTCCAGCTCTGCCTCTACCACAGAGGCGTGTCAGCTGGATTTAGGAGTTCCTCAAAGTGCTCCTTCCACCGCTCTATTACCTCCCCAGTTGAGGTCAACAACGTCCCATCCTTACTGTATACAGCTTGGATGATTCTTCGCTTCCCCCTCCTAAGGTGGCGAACGGTTTTCCAGAAGCACCTTGGTGCCGACCGAAAGTCCTTCTCCATGTCTTCTCGAACTTCTCCCACCCGCTGCTTTGCCTCTGTCACGGCAGAGGCTGCAGCCTCCGGCCCGTCGGTACCCTGCAACTGCCTCCGGAGTCCTCCGGGATAACATATCCCGGAAAGACTCCTTCTTCAGTCCGGCTTCCCTGACCACCGGTGTCCACCAGGCGTTCGTGGGTTACCGCCCCTTGAGGCACCTAAGACCCTATGACCACAGCTCGCCACCGCAGCTTCAGCAATGGAAACTTTGAACATTGTCCACTCAGGTTCAATGCCCCCAGCCTCCACAGGATGCCCGAAAAGCTCCGCCGGAGGTGTGAGTTGAAAGTCCGTCGGACAGGGGCCTCCTCAGACGTTCCCAATTCACCCGCACTACCCGTTTGGGTTTACCAGGTCTGTCCAGAGTCTTCCCCACCCCTGACCCAACTCACCACCAGATGGTGATCAGTTGACAGCTCTGCCCTCTCTTCACCCGAGTGTCCAAAACATACGGCCTCAGATCAGATGAAACGATTATAAAATCGATCATTGACCTTTGGCCTAGGGTGCTCTGGTACCACGTACACTTATGAGCATCCCTATGTTCGAACATGGTGTTTGTGATGGACAATCCATGACTAGCACAGAAGTCCAACAACAGACAACCACTCTGGTTTAGATCAGGAGGCCGTTCCTCCCAATCACGCCTCTCCAAGTATCTCCATCATCACCCACGTGTGCGTTGAAGTCCCCCAGCAGAACTATGGAGTCCCCTACTGGAGCCCCATACAGGACTCCATTCAAGGTCTCAAGAAGGCCGAATACTCCGAACTCTTGTTTGGCGCATATGCACAAACAACAGTCAGATTTTCCCCCATCACCCGCAGGCGTAGGGAGCGACCCTCTCGTCCGGGGTAAACTCCAACGCAGCGGCGCTCAGCCGGGACTTGTGAGTATCCCCACACCCGCCCGGCGCCTCACACCTGGGCAACTCCGGAGTAGGAAAGAGTCCAACCCCTATCCAGGAGTACGGTTCCAGAACCGAGACTGTGCGTAGAGGTAAGCCCCACCAGATCTAACTGGTAGCGCTCCACCTCCCGCACAAGTTCCGGCTCCTTCCCCACAGAGAGTGGCGTTCCACGTCCCCAGAGCCAGCCTCTGCCGCCCAGGTCTGGTCCGTCGAGGCCCCTGACCTTCGCCGCCACCCATATGGCAGCGCACCCGACCCCAGCGGTTCCTCCCACAGGTGGTGGGCCCATGGGATGGAGAGAGAGGAGCCACGTAGCTTTTTCGGGCTGTGCCCGACCGGGCTCCGTGGCAAACCCGGCCACCAGGCGCTCGCTGACGAGCCCGCCGTCTGGGCCTGGCTCCAGACGGGGGCCCCGGGCTTCCTCCGGGCAGGGTCCCTCGATCCCTTCCTCGATTTGTCATTCACTTCACCACCACTATTAAGGATGAAACATAAATGTTCCTTTGTATAAACTTATATCAGTCCTAAAATTTGGTTTCTTAAAAAAGAAAATTACAACCGGACAGTGCTGCCAGCATGGCTGTAGACTGTAGTCCTGTTTCTTCCTGTGTGTGAAGAGAGATCATTTCTTTGAGTAATCATCTGTCTCTGTTTTTCTGACTGGACTTCTGCCCACCTCTTCTCTCGGTGGATTTAGCAATCTACAGATCCACAGATTGTAGTCACATTCTTAGAGGAGTCAAGATTGTCTTTTTGACAGATGAGGTGAAAATACCTGTAAAAAAAATTCTATCCAAGAAGTATCAAGTCTAGTAGGTTTTGTGCACTTTGCATAAGTTTTTTTTGGCTTTATACGAATAGTTTGTGAAGGTATGGGCCTTTTTTCTTCTAAATTTTTCGAGAAGTGCAATGAATACTTTAGTTTGAGGTTGTGCAAGTCATCCTCTTCAAGGCCGTGAAAAGGAGCTCCACTAAAAGTTATTGCCCTCAGAAAAAGAAATCACTTAGCTGCATGTTTGATCTTTGTTATGAAATATGCTGTCGGACAGCGTTTCATAAAATCCCATAGTGTTCGTAGCCGACGGCGAGCCTTATGACAGCCGTAAATTACAAAATGGCCGACCTGAGCAGAAGAGTGAAAAAGGAAGAAAAGGGAGGGGAAGGATGGCAAAAACACACTTTGGTAACCTAGCATCGCCCCCACTTCTGCTCCAGCTCCCCATGGGATCAAACAGGAGGGAGGATTTGGACAAGTAAATCATTTCCTTCAAGTGGTGAACTCTCAGGGCCGGCAGAATGAGTCAGACGTGTGTGTGTGTGTGTGTGTGTGTTCATATCAAGTGGAGGCATCACAGTAACACTTTGCCAGAAAGCCTGGCTGCTTTTCTCTCACACTCTTCCTCAAACGCAGGAAAATGTTGGACTTTGAAGTCCTGATAAGGCAAATTCATCACATTCTCTGTGGCTGCTGTTGCTGCTGAAGCTGAATAAAAACCCTTACGCCTGCTGATGTTTAATATGAGCCACCACAAGTCGGGGAAAATCCTTTCATCCTATCAAAAAGACATTTTGTTAGTCAAACTTTATCAAGCAATCAATGCTTCTATTGGTTTACATTAATACATTAGCTAATGTTTACATGAAATGTAAGAGTACATATATGTCACTGAAGTCAGGAGACATTTGAAAAAATTTAATTGTTTTAGATAATTGTTGCAATTTTTATCAATCATCTATCAAATGCTGTGTTATCTTTATATGATTATTTACAAATCATTCAACTGATATTCAGCCTGTGTCTCTTACTTTTTAAAGAGTGCTCCCAGCTTATACATGAGCTAACATTTAAGCTTCTTGCAACTACTTTCAGTGCTCACAAACTGTCAATTAAACTGCCAACACAGCTGTAAACTTGTAACGTGTAAGCAACATTTCAACTGCTTTCAGTTGTGAGACACACACTTCAGACCCATTCAGTGCTTTGACTTCTACTGACACTTCAACTGCTTAAGTTCTTCAACTTAAACTAAAAATCCAATAATCCAGTAATTCACATGCGATTACAATTTTACGCTTTAACCTATTCTTTGCACCTACAATTTTCAGCATAAACCAGCACACTTTAATTTTTTTCAGAAAACGTAGAAGTTCAGAAGGTTTTAGAAGGTTCAATTTTTTGTTAGAATTAAACTACTGCTTCTGGCCAAGAAAGAGATTTTTCTTACTCAAATTCTTTTTATTTATTATTATTATTTATAAGACATTTCTCACAATATGGTGAAACTGTGAGGTTATTTTCCCAAAAATGACAAAATATTGGCGTAAAAATAATTAATAAGCAGTTATTGTACAGTCAAAAATTCTGTCAAACCTCTCCCCTAAAATCCACATTTCACATTTGGAGTCTGGCTTTCACTGTCCAAGAAACATTTTGACCCAAGCCAAAGTGTTGATTTATGGCTCTGCTTTAAGATTTTACAGAGATTCCCCTCCCCTGTCTGCGATTCACTACAGCTAATATTAGCGCCTGCCCCCTGTTCTTTTCTCAGAGTGAAAATTGAACTTGTGACATTTATAGCAATGCTCTGATATTATTGTACCAGTGTGTTCAGAGCAACCCTCCTTTGAAAAAGCCCCTGTTTTTCTTTTACAGCTTCACCTAGCACTCCTGCCGATCTCATAAAATTCCTTCGTGAGACTGTGTGTTTATGTATCAGAGGTGGGAATGTTTGTCTTTCCTGAGTTATCCTTTTCACTTGATGACCATTCCTCTGGACGCCACAGCCTGACATCGTGTTAAAAGAGAGTTTTCCTCCTCTGAGGTGTAATGCAATCTAACCCTGGTCAAAGAGCTTGACAGTGTTGGAGACACTAGTGTGTGTGTGTGTGTGTGTGTGTGTGTGTGTGTGTGTGTGTGTGTGTGTGTGTGTGTGTGTGTGTGTGTGTGTGTGTGTGTGTGTGTGTGTGTGTGTGTGTGTGTGTGGTGTTAGTGCCAATAAGGACTATTGCCTGTCCTTGTGTGTGATTGAGCACAGTAATGTGTGTGTCAGTATACGTTGCACCACTGTGAGTCCATATGTGTGTGTGTGTGTGTGTGTGTGTGTGTGTGTGTGTGTGTGTTGCATTTTCTTGCTTACCTGCATGTGTGTATGTGTTTCTGGTTTGAGGATGTTGTGAGCGCTGGGTGAGAAAGAGCAGAGCCTCGATCTGCTTTCTATCACCCTGAGCTGCCCAGACACACACACACACACACACACACACACACACACACACACACACACACACACACACACCTATTCGTACACAGTGGCTTAGACCAGCCAATAGCAAAACAGAAGCACTCTTCACAAGAAGGCCAAACATGACTTAATCTCACAATGGTGCACATGTAGAACACAAAAGCGCAAACGGCACCTCACCAGAAATAGATTTCATGTAATGTTGTTATCTAATCCGTGATAATCCTAAAAATGTTCATACAAGTTAATGTCTTCAATTTTGTCACACAGTAGGCAGTCGATGTATATGAAGCTATTGAAAGCTTTTGCATTTACTGTTCTGTACACACAATAGCTGTGTCCCAGTTCCATAGTACATACTAATTCAAGGGTTTGAGCATGTACTGTGTTCACATCGGACATGCAACAAAAATAAGAATACTCACACAGTCATTATACAGACAAATCCATCTAAAGATTTATGATTATGTTTTTTTTTTTCAAAAGAATTTTTTTGGGGCATTTTAGCCTTTAATAGACAGGACAGCTGTAGACAGGAAAGGGGGGAGAGAGGGGGAAGACATGCCGCAAATGGACGCAGGTCAGGCTCGAACCCTGAGTCGCTGCGCTGATGACTGAGCTTCTGCATATGGGCGCCTGCTCAACCAGGTGAGCTACACAGGCGCCCATGAGTATGCTTTGATAGACACTATATACAGTATTGTCCCACAGTGCACATAAACAATAGACGAGCCACTTACAACAACTCAAAATTAGGAAGAATTGCACATTTGTTCTCTATGTGAAGTTCCATTGGCAGTGGCATTCAAAAGTCACAGTTTGACTGACGTCTATCAGCCCACAAATGACATACTTTTCTCCACAAAAAGAGAGAGTATGTAGATGTGTTGTATATATTCATTATGTAGTATGGAACTGAGACATGGCTCATGTTTTAGTGGTCCGTCCTGGTGCACAGGCATTAGAATGCTTTCCTACCCATTGGACATCTCTCTGTCTCCAACACAGATGTTAAGTATGTCAGATCAAACCAAACATGTTCTCTATATTCCAAACAACCCACAAACACAAAACATATCACCTCTTCTGCACTTGATGATTGTTGTTGAGAAACACCTTCCACACACATGGTACTGTAACAGTAAATGGAAAAGATTTATTATACAGCTATAGTTCAAGTGTCTAGTATATTTCAAAATAAGTCAAAGTAAATCATATCAAGATTAATTTACATACAAATGTTGTTGAATGTAAGAGGTGTAACATAATTAGGGACATTTCTGCTTAACTACAGTACCAGGGGCATTCCGACTGGGGGGAAAAAGGGGACTTAGTACCCAAGGCCCTCATGTGAGGAGAGCCCAAAAAAGATGCTTGAATGAATAACTGTGGCTGCAGGGAGGGGCCCGTAGAAAATGCCTTTCTACAGGACCCAGAATTTTTAGCTACACCACTGTACAGTACAATATACAGTACCTGACAGTTTTCAGTACTGTTAGTGTAATTGCACTTGTGGCTTTCGGTACTTTTTTCGTCACAACTGATTTTGTGTGCAAAACATGCAGATAGCTCATTAAATACACATTTTTAACTTAATTTTTAAAGTACTAAACAGGACAACATTTCATTAGAGGTGTACATTATGCTGACAGTCGGAACTACTAAGAGTGAAAAAAACTGAAACTTTATGACTGTCGTCATGTACTTAATGAAGTCATACGTGATACAAAGTTGCTCTAAACATCTCTGACATGACCACTTGCATAAGCCAGGGGCACATAGCCTGTAATAAACATGTTATGGCAGGCTTTATATACTACTCCACATACCGCTGACAGTATGTGGAGTAGTTAGACCAGCTATGATACTAAAAGACCTCTTAAATCTTGCCATGATCACATAATGAGCAGTTTTCTTCTGCTCCAATGTAAGGCAACCAAATGAACATCACTTCTAGCTCCACAGTTCAAAGGAGCTCAATGATCTATGCTCTTGTGGTTGCCGTACAACTGTTTGTTAATCTTAAATAGAAGACATGTAATTACAGGGCAAATTAAAACCAACTCACATAGGATAGAAAGCTCCTGTCCTACTGTACATGTGACCACACCCTATTCAGTTATGTCACAGCAGGTTTTTTTCATCAGTTTAAGGCAAAACAATTGACATCACCGATCAGCAATAATGACATAATAATACCAATAACTCCTCCTACATATCTATGTGCAATCCACCAAGACCACCTGAGGTTTAAGGACATTTTTACATATCTTTTTAAATTCACATTTTAAGGATATTTGCATATAATTGATCCCCATGTGTTTCATATCAAAATGTTCAGATCAAACTCAGCTTTCTGTGTAGTGAGGACCAAATTAGTTTCAGAGCAATTTGCAATGAGATCATTTGGCCCTAAAGCCTTTAAATTTCTCAAAACTCTTGTGAAACATACCTAAACTCAATTGTTTGGTGAACTTTTGGAATAGTATTAAATCATGGTCCTAACTTCTCACGTTCTTTTACTTCTGTTGAATAATACCTTAAGAAACAACACAAAATCCCTGGGCTGTGATGGTCACATACATATATGTGCATGGTTCTGGGGTAAGCATGCCGTAGCTCAGTCTATAGAAGGCAGATGAAGACATGTGGCGTGTTGGTGTGTGTCTGCACGAAATAGAGTCATCAAACGAGTGGAAGGCAGGGTGCTGAGAGCTGAGTACTGCTCTCTCACCAGAATGAGCCTCTGATGAGCGTGTGTGTTCCCTTGCCAATATTTCAGTATATGTGCTCACGCTGGTTTGCCGATGAGGGCGTAAAATTGTCAGACCCTTTTCACCCTCATGTGTTATAAGTCCCGCTAATAGCACACTGATCCATTCAAGCTGTTTTGGCCTCACCCTGTTCTCCCCAGAGGGTGCTGGCAGTAGCGATGAGGAGGTGTCACTTGGTATCAATTACATGTTTGTTTTTATTTTAATTTGTCTCTTGTTAACTTGTTTCAGCTTGTTTTCAGTGCATTGTTGTGTTTTGGAGAGGAAGGATATCTCCACATCTGTTTTGAACCCCCACCCCTCACCCGCCCTCATTCCCACCCCTAGTTGCCCCCAGTATGCCCCTGCTACCCACTGAACTCATCAGCTCAGCCCAGCCCACCACTGCTCTTAGGCAGGAGCACAGGGTCCCAAAGGAGGACCGGGCTCTGCTCATCCACCCAGCTTAGAAGGGTAGGGATTGGGTTGGGCGACAGGTGCCAGAGGGACCGGCCAGTCCCTTTGCAACAACAACACACACACACACACACACACACATTAACACACATTAACACACACACACACACACACACACACACACATTAACAAACACACAGAAATACATACAAGCTGAATCTGGCTATGCCGTAATCCCCAGCCAGCTGTTGCAGTTGCTAGCCCAATCAGTCTAAAGTGTCGAGCACTGGGGAAGCTTGTCAAAGTGTGTGTGTGTGTGTGTGTTGGGGTCAGGTAGCTGCCACACATGACAGTCATTCTAGCAGTCCGAAGTGCTTGGAACCAGACCCCTGTCCACCCGATGATGGCCCGACCTGATAGATTCATAACACATGTTCCCCAGGCACTGTCAGCATGCACACACACAAATAATACACTCTCATTCATTATCTTCCCCCTGGCTCAGATAGGCCCAATCCTATCACAGTCCACCCCAAAGGCCAGAAGAGGTGAGATGGGGCACACACTCTTCTGTCCGCACCCCCCCACCCTTCCGTTTGAGCCGGCCCATCCTTGTGTGACCTATAGACATGGGCTAATCCATCAGGAGCACAGGGAGGTGGGGGGGGGGGGATATGGAGGGCGCTGTGTCTGCTGTCAGGGTATATCGCTGCCAGTTCATGGCTCATGTCATCGCTGGGTTCTCTCAACAGATTATTGCTGAATGGTAAAGCTCAAACACTCACACAGCCAAAAGAAAAACATTATAAATGCCCAGGCCTGTGTGAATCATGCAGGCTAATATTGGTATTTGCTTAACTGTATAATCTTAAAATTGTTCATCATATACTGTAAATTTGTATCTTTGGTACTAGTTTAGACCGTTTTATGGATCTGTGGAGGCTGCACGCAGAGCTCTTTCCGTAGCCTATGTAAGTCGCCTGATTTTTATACTCACATTTACTTTCACTTTACCTCACTGGTGTGTGTGTTGAGCCAGTATGTATGTGTGTGTGTGGGGGGAGTGTGTGATAGAGCGAGGGAGTAGTGTGGGCAGCAGTTTTTCAACAAAAGCATTTGTTTCATTCTGTAATTGCCTCTTTATATATAGCAGTTACAATATGTTTACTAGGCATTGGAAATAAATGCATTAATACGATTATTATCTCATACTTTGTACTTCTTTCCAAATTGTTATGATAAACATTTCTGTATAGGATATCACTTTGGATGAAATTTCACAGGAAGTGATTTCTTGTGTGTGTAATTGTTGGTAATTAGCATTAGCAGTTATTGCCACCATTGATAAATAGATAAATACGAATCCAACCTGCGCACACACTCATTTTATCCACAGAATATCCAAAAAGAAATATATCAAAGTATATAACGCACTGCTTTGCTGACAGGATGTCTGTTTGACGTGCGGTCAATAACACCACAGTAATGAGCTCTTAACAGAACAGATGGAGACAAACATAAACACCACAGCATCACCAAAGATGGAGATGATAAACACAAAATCAAGGATCTAGCAGATTACCACAAGAAGCTGATAACCCACCCAAACTAATTTCATCAGCTGGGCTCTCAGGGGAGACTTTGAGTCTAAATTAAGTGTTGTTTTGGAGGCTTTGACTTCGTGACAATCATACAGCCTCTTTCTTGTATGTACGTATCATGGCTGTGATAGTTTTATAATGTCTGTAAAGCAAATGCATGTCTTATGATGACTTGTATAATGCATTAATTTAATGTCATACATGATCACAAGATGAAAAACAATTTACACAGACCATATCCAAACTGAGCACCATTTTCCTTAAAAGTGCAGCATTAAGCATGTAGGTACAGACGTTGTTCATTCAGTTATAAGTGTAGAAAAAGTACTGTTAGAGGTGAATCCCTCCCATTTGTTTCACTTCCATGGAAAAGCCGACTGCCAATTGGACAGGCCTTTCTGTATGGGTGTCAGTGAAAAGCAAATGCAAGTCTTATGAGGATGATTCACATAATATGATAATTTCATAATGTCATTAGCCTATTATGTGATCACAAGATGAAACTGTGAGCTACATCACCAGTTCGTATGGACCATTTCCACACATCATGCTGTGTATGAATATGATATCTGTTAAAAGCCACATCAATAAGATGTGTTAATATGATCCACTCTGCAGTCACAGTCTATGCATTATCTAGACCCTCCTTTCTCTGTCAATACCACATCTAGTGACGCTCCCCTGATAGTCTTTGCTCGAAAAGAGCATAGGATGCTCATATCAATATTGGAAAAAAGGGAAGAAAAAAACCCATACTCAAATGAAGTTGTTCAAATTTCACATCGACTTTCTTTGGGAAGTAGCCAGGGGAATGGTAGTGACTTAACTAGCCCCCTCCAGAAAGATAAGTAGATCCAGTATCAGTGCTTTTAGCCCATATGGCCAGTTTCCACATAATCAATGCAGTTTGACAATCAGAAGCAATTAGCCTAAGAATATTCAGAAAGATGAGTACAATGTTTCTCCCAGGAGTTAATTTTTGTCAGGCATCACAAGGCAGTAAAACAGACGTTTTTACGGCTTATTTAGGCAGGTTTCTCCAGGTTTTTGTTGTTAGAAACTATAGAGCCCAATAGCCTAACCTTTTTTATATGAGCAGTTATTTCTTTACATGTTACTAATTATACCAATAGTAATGTAGTAGACAACATAACCCGTCATAAATATGTCATAACAGACCCCTTAAAGAAATTATGTAGCTTTATGTGTTAACATTACATTAAACTGTCATAAGTGGTTGGTTAAGACCGTTACAATTGTGTCTTACATATTTTCCGTAACCTCAAGTAAAGTGGACTCCCAGTCCAGGCAGAGTCAGCTAAACCGCTAGCATGGCGGGGGGGAAGTAACGCACATTCAGTGCTATTGGCAAATCAATATCCGTCCCTCCCTAGCTCAATGTTTTTACAGGAAACTTCTAAATATGCAGAATCAAATGGCACTCTGCTAGCCGCTAACGGCCAGACACTTGAACCGAATACAGCCTCCGAGACTAATGGAGGAATCCATTTTCCGGATTTGGCTCAGTCAACCTAGTCAGCTATATGACCGCTAGCTATATGGCTAACAAAGCCACCTAACTAATGGCAGCTAACTACAGTTATCAGCAGTTAGCAGTACTTGCAACAAGTAAAGCTATCTGTCCAAAACTCCACAAATCATTGTGGTACTGTATTCTCTGTCATCAAACTGGCCTTGTAACATTTAAGGATATCTTTATGACTTGTCTAAATGGTACCACTGTAGTTGATGTCAGTGGTTCAATGAGACAATTATAATGGTCAACACATAAAGATAAATAGTTTATTTAAGTTTGATAATTAGGTAGGCCTGCTATGACATGGTTATGTTGTCTACGGTATTGTCAAGTTGTCATAAGACAGACGTTGTCTTGGTTTATGTCAAGATGTCATAACACAGACATCTCAAACAATATCATCTTTGCAATACAAGTGTCAGTATTTACTGAATGGCACTTAATGACTCATAAAGACTCCTTCATGTTCATGACAGGTGTCACGTCAGTCTTATGCACACCCCTTTAAATAAAGTGTTACCGAAGTTTGTAAGTGGACCTTGAGCTAACTGAGTCAAACTATTTTTGTCAAAACTTTCATGTTTAATACTTCTTTACTTTTACTTAATACTGTATATTTTCAAGTCAGGACTTTCTTGTAATTGAGCTTCTTTATTGTATTGATATTTTATTTAAATAAAAGATCAGCGTACGTCATTTGCCACTTATCCCTGGAATTCACATTAATGAAAAGACCAAACCCTTACTTTGTTACACTGCACCTGTATACAGTACTGTATATACTTATATCAATTTATGAGTTCAATGCCTGCCACTGTCAGTGTCCTTGTAGTCTTGCATTGCCAGACCCTCCTCCACAGCGCTGCATAGTAGGGTCCACACACCATTTGGGGATGGGATAAAAACATGATCTGGTTTATTGCCATTTCTTTAAACCAATCACAATCGTCTTGGGCAGCGCTAAACACCATAAGGAGCAATGGCTCCTCTGCAAAATAGCCTCGGAAAGGAACTTGTTTTGGTGGAACATGTGTACATTCAAAGTTTTTTTTATTTGTGCAAAAGAAAACTCAGATTGGACAGATAGTCTAGCTAGCTGTCTGGATTTACCCTGCAGAGATCTGAGAAAGAGTTAACCATACTCCTCATAAATCGACCGATTTCGATTGAGATTGAAATGACAGCACAAAGGAAGCAAAAGGCAGCGGATGTCCGTCCTAAATGAGTGAAATCCGGCGGAATTTCCGTCGGCAACGGAACAATCCCAGAAGTGGAATTCCGGCGTATAGACTAGTGTCCTTGCCATCCTGAATAAGTGTTTTGGTTTTAACTGTGGGAGGAAGTTTTGATGAGGTATCAGTATTAAATCAGGAAATGGATCCAAGCAGGATGTGGCTGTGATAGATACCTAGTGGCCTTAATGCTTGATGCAGATCTCCAATTGAAAGCTGTTGCTTGTATTTTACAGTCGAACACACTCTCTCTATGCATGTGTAGTCTATAAGGCCTGCTGTGGTTATTAGACTGTGTGTGTGTGTGTGTGTGTACGTGCGTGCGTGCGTAGCGTACGTGTGCGTGCGTGTTTGTGTGCGCGTGTGTGAGTGAGAGAGTGAGTGAGAGAGAGAGAGTGAATGAGTAAGAGAGTGTGTGTGTGCAGGCGTGTTTGTGTTTTGTGTGCAGGAGTGTGTGTGCGAACTGGAGAGCCCCTGAGTGCTCTTTGTGCTAATAAAACAGCAGCTCTGTGGGACACTGGACACCCTGGATCAAACTCCATCACATTACTGAAATATTACACTTCCCCAAGCCAAGGGTCTGCACCCAGTTGATGTGTCTGTATGTCAAAGGTGTGTGTGAGTGCATACATTAATGTGTGTGAGTGTGCGTCTTCCTATGATCCCGTAGATGTGTGATGATGCACGCTTGCAGCCATGAATAGTCCTATGTGTGTTTACCCATTGGGTTGTCAGTGGCTTGACAGTCCCTTCACAATACACCGTCTGTGTCTGCTCTCTAAGTGCCGGCGTTCTCATCGATCCCTGTCCTGTAGGGACGATATTGGGATATGTGAAGGTTTGATGTCTCTTTGCCACACTGCCACAGAGCACACCCAGACACTACTGAATGAAAATGTTCACCCGCTGTCACGGTAGGGAAGGAGGGAAATTAACACCAGTATCTCGTGAATTTTAATTATTTTTTTTTCTTTTGTACCTAATTTGGGTGTCTCTTAATCATCACCATAAGACATGGTGCTTTTCAAGGTGACCAATTCCAAGCTGTTAAGATTTAGTGCCAGTTGTATATACTATATTGTACCCATTCATTCTATTCTTAATAGAATAACAGTTCAGTTCAATTTTACTTCATGTTCATGTTTAAAAACAACCATAGTTCCTAACAGATTCTTACTTCTTCATAATTCATACTTACTTCATAATTTAAATTGAAATATTATACCTGGTTTCCCCTAGGTAATGCCTGAATAAATGATCAAATACGTAATAATAAGTAGAAAGCATTCAAAGAGGACATACATCACCCATGACTGCTCACTCCCTTAATTTATGATTTAATAATATTATAACATCTTAAGAAATGTACAGTTTTCATTAAAATAGACATATTGATCAATACAGATGAGACAGTCTTGGGATACATGTGCCATATTTTTTAAGTCTAATAGTTTTTTTTTAAGGTAGCGAAAATGTACACAATGTCAAAATAATTTAAAACAAAAGTGCTTTAAAAATGCGCCCAGCTCACACATACACAAATACTAGCAAGCTGTTCATCTGCTTCAAACAAAAAACCAGACCATGCATATGGTTTTACATGTGCACCCAGTCCACAATAATTGAGATTTTTCAACAACAAAAAAAGAAACATGCATAAATATGGCTTTATAAATCTGTATGTAATGTAGGTATGTAAGTATGTGTAAGTACTTTATGCTTAAGCATACATTTTCACACATTCATGCATTTCACCCCTGGTTCTGAATTAGCACTGTACACTTGGTCCATGATTTAGCTTTCCTCCAAATGCCATTAACATCTGGCAATAAGGCTAAGATACCATGTTAACCAATAAACAGGCAAAACATGGAAATTGAACCAAAAACACAATTTTCCAATAAAAAGTCTTCATCCTTCATGCTAATTATCACAGTGGCCCACTACATTTAAAGGACTCAATGTAATTTTACCAAATTTAGCTTAATGTTGATCCAGTTGGCATTTGAGTGTACTAAAGTGCACAGAGGCCAGTGTAAACAGAAGAGCTATTTCCTTCAGTAAAATTGACTTTATTTCATGGTGAAGCAAACAACTTCTAACTACGGCTTTAGTGGTCTATAGTGACAACTAATTAAACACATTTTTACTACATTACACACTTTACTCGTGTTACTGTTATTATTCATTTTTCAAGGAGGATATCCTAAATTCCATTTCCATTACTTTTTTTTTCTTAAATCTTTTTTCTGTTTTATATTCAGTAGTATCAGCCAATAAAACTATCAATTAATAACATGCTTGGCATCATCTTACCCTGCTTCAAATCCCATAGTAGTCAGAAAAGTGACCTTTGCACAAGCACACTGACCAGAGACCTTCATAATGAAACAGTTTCTAGTGTGTACCTATGTGTGGGTCTGCATGTTTTATCAGAGAGAAGGGAGTGGAAGCAGGGCAGTTAATGTGAAGCGCAGAGATTTAAGGTTCCTCTCCCAGCGCCTCCTCTTAGGGTCAGGACCTCAACGCTTTGATCTCTCATTAGGGGGCAACCAAAACACATAAGCCACATCAACCAGTACTATATCACCAACACAGAGAGAGGGCATGGCATACTTAAAGCTTGAATGGACTGGTGTGATGAATCAGCATCAAAATAGAGGGGGTCGGAAGGAGAACAAACAACTGTGGTCCAGAGAGAAAAAATATATATATTGCAGGAAAAGCAGAATGAAGCAAAAACAGAGAAATTCTGTTGATACGGTATGTGCTGATAACCAATCATCAGCAAAACCAAACCAGCAAGCCTACTGTATGTCTGATATGGCATATATGATTCAGTTTGGTTGAATGCATAGTTGCTGGGTTATTTTATTGATGGTGTCTGTACCAGCAACAATAATAGAATTCTTGGGAAATCACTGACTGCTGTGAAACTATTTAAATGTGGTGCATTAAAATGGTTCAATATTAAATATCAGATATTTACAGTTGCCTTGGTCTCAGCCTTTATTTGTCCAGCCCCTGTGCAGGCATAGAGTAAAAAACAGCAGCAGAGAGTCAAAAACAAAGATTATCACTCCTTACCAGAGGGTGAGAGTGGTGAGCTGTTGTTGTGAATCATTAATGATCCACATTTGTGTTTCAATCCCACCCAGCACAGATGAGGTAGTGGCTTGTCCCGCCATCTCAACACACAAAATTACACTTATCCCGTGACAGGCACTTAAGATAAAATGGTATTAGATGAAACTTTTAATGAATCTCACAGTGAAATCACATCACATGGTGATTGTCTTGACAAGTGCAGATTTAACTGTGCGGATAGGATTTAAAAGACTAGAGTGCTAATCAAAATGTAAGACACAGCAACCATCTGTCAACAGTGTGCAAAGTAGAGCGCAGTGGTGGAATGTAAATGAGTACATTTACTCAAGAACTGTACTTCTTTTAGTACACATTTTAGGAACGTGTACATTACTCAAGTCTTTTCTTTTCATGCCACTTTCTACTTCTACTCTGCCACATTTCTCAGGTAAATATTGTACATTTTACTCCACTACATTAGTCTGACAGCTTTAGTTACTAGGTGCTTTACAAAATAATTGATTTTTTGCACACAATACTGACAACATACAGTAATGTAGTTTATAAAATATGATGCTTTGTTATAAATTAAACTACCCAACAATATATCGCCATACAAGTACAGCGGAATAGTGAACCAATTAAATACTTGATTGACGGAATCTCTGGTGCAGTACTCCAACTGTTCTTACGCTGTTTGTACCTGACCTTGTTTCTCGATCATCACACTTATTTTGCAGTGTGCCAGGCAGAGCAGCGAGACGCTTCACTTTATTGTGTACATTTCTGATGTCATCTGTGCATGTGGATAAGCTTTCCCCCATCTCTTCAACCATGACGCTCAGCATAGACAGTGTTGATTCTCTGTATCCCTATAAGTCACTGTTAATATCAGATCTAATAACTCCCATTTGGCTCTCCAACACAGCCTGGACTTCAGTTTCCGGATATCTACAAAATCCAGGTATATTAACGGCAGTTTGAGTGTTTAGCTGAAGTCAGAAAGTTTACTGAGGTAGTGATTACATTAAGACAACTAAAACCTTGTAAGATTGTGGTTATGGTAAAAACAAATCAATGTTTTAAAATAGTGTTCAAAAGTTTCATTTGAAATAAGAGTAGATTTAATCCCACAACTGCAAGAAGGCACTTCTTTCCCCTCTTTAGATGTGACTAATCTAAAAGTAACTGGAAATACCAATGTTACAGTATACCTAAACCCAAAATTAGAGTTCAGTAAACACAAACAGCTTGGTGTTAAACAACAAGTATGGGCACCTGGCTAGCTCACCCGGTAGAGCAGGTGCCCATATGTAGAGGTGTACCCATCAACACAGCGGCCGCAGGCTCGACTCTGCCCTGCGGCCCTTTGCTGCATGTCATTCCCCCTCTCTCTCCCTTTCATGTCTTCAGCTGTCCTATATATAAATAAAGGCCTAAAATAAAGGAATAGTGATCTTCTGCCATTTAAAATGTAGTAGTAGTAGTAGTAAGGCTACATTTCTTTGGGAGAAATGTGTAAGAACACTGTTTTCCCACAACCCACTGTATCAAAGAACGTACTTACCGTTTGACTGAACTGCATTCCCAGTTTTGCCCACTGTGTAACAAGTGCTACTACCCCAACTCAAAAGTCAAAAAACTAAACACAGAAGCTCTGATTGATAAGCAGTGGAAAATGAAACTCGTGTGAGTGTTTTTGCGTCGACATTCAGGGACATTTTGGATTCCGGGTGGCGCCAGGGGAGGTTAGGCGGGTTAAGAATCTTAGCGGGCCAGCTAAAGCCTTTTGGAGCTGGTCCTTATTAATCTCTCCCACACCCCCACCAAGACATTAGCACCAGGTTTAGGCCGATTTACCTCGCCTGATAACGCCCCCGCCAGATCTGTCAAATCACATACATGCATGCATACACACACACACACACACACAGAAAACTATGTTTTCATCTACAGAGACAGAAGCAGATAGGATTCAGATAGGGATTCTTTTTCCTCTCCTCGTGTATTTTCCTTTTTACTTCCTTATTACTTCAATAAAAATCAAATTATTAATAGACAGCTGTTTTTAACTTTCTGTTTTCTTCCTTCTTTCCGTCTTTATTTTCTCCTTCCTTCTTTGTTTTTCTCCTTTTTTTTCTGTCAACCATTCCTTCCTCCAACATTTATTTGCTTTCCTTTGCTGTTTGCATGAATGTACATTTCTTCCAACCTACCTTCTTCTTCTTTTCTTGACTCCTTTCTTTAGCCATTCCCCCCTTTGAATAAAACCACCTTTTTCATCTCCCATTTTTATTCTTCCATAACCCTGTCGTTTATTTATTTCTATCTATCAAATATCCTTCCCTTCGCTTTCATTTACTACTTTATTTTATTTGCTGCTTCCTCGACTCTGCTCGCCTTTTTTTTCTTTCCCATTATGAAAAAAAGTATTTTTTTGGTACCACCTCAGTCGAGGTTCCAAGCAAGCTGAGGCAATACCAAAAGGTGACGTGAAAACCTGTAGACTACTGATTGGTCCAAGAGAATCGTCACTAATCACTGCGTCATCATTGCTAGCAACGGATGGGGTTGTCCTGAAAACCCCACGCCATTTTTAAATTGTTTGGCCAGTAGTGTTATTTTGCTTTTGAAATTAAATGTATCTTCTGGCTGTGGCAACAACCACATGCCGAGAATCAACAGCAACACACCTTCACTGTTCTCTGTGTGTGTGTGTGTGTGTGTGTCGCGTTGACGGGGCACCGTGGTCAAGGCGTGTGGAGCAGATACCATGTAATGGAAAAACACCATTAGATGGTTACAACTTGTACTCTATACACTCTATAACCTGCCACACAAGCACATATTAACACAAATACCACACAGTGTCATTTTGACATCCCTCATTTGTTATACACACTTTTACACTCGTACCTTATTGGAGTTCTGCTGGGTTGTATGGGCACAATGGGCAGCCAAGATAGGTTAAGAGAGAGAGATTTTAGACTCCCTTTCACACCTCTGCTAACCCTCCCACACACCCACCCAGTGACACCCTGTGTGTTGGAGGGGTGAGTTAAGACCCCCCTGGCCATCCCGGATTATCCTCCATATAAGAGCCTTAACCCTGGCCGGCACTACAGGACTACTGTCTGCAACCAGATCAACACACACACACTCACACTTGCACACACGCAAAATGCAATCATATGCTGACCTCAGAGGAAGAGGCAGGGCAACAAGCTAGCAGCTCAGCGATAAGGAACAAAAAATGAAGGTGCATGCTTATGTATGACTTCTGTTCAAACATGCAAAAGTATACTGTAAATCAGTTATGGGTTGATTTTGGTTGTTGTTCATAAGTAAGTGTGTGTGATTGCAGTACTCTGTGTTTTACATTTCACATGAGATAATTAAGAATTTCTCCTACTGGGCATTTATTTGTTTTTATTCTATAAAAACAAACTTTTACAAGCTGTTTTACATCTGTTCTAGTGTTGCAAAGTCAATCACTTATTCTGTCGCTGCCCACTCATCATCATACGGTAGCCGTAAGAGCTCAACACACTGCAAATGAAGAAACATCTTCACCAACTTGACAACACGTACAGCATTTAGAAAAAGCAAATACAGAAGCTAAACAATGATGTAACCGGCTGGGACCCACTTGTTGTTGCCATGGTTTGTGGCTTATGAAGTTATTGAAGTCCGCAATCCGACATTGTGTTCTGATGATTCCTATATTATAATGATAAGCAAAAGTCTATTCCAATTTTAAAATAAGCCCACTCAACACCACTGAGGGATAGTCGTCTTCAATAACTTCATAATCCACGTGTCCCAGCCGTGGGCATCACTTATTAGTAGGGGTGTCACGATTCTCCAAATCCTTGATTCAATTCAATTCTAAGGTCACGGTTTGATTCTCAATTTTAAGATTTATTTTTTTTAAAGCACAGGTTGCTATGCCATTTATTAGACTAGACTTTTACACAATATCATATCTGTTTGTTTACAATGTACCACACTACATTGTGAAATTCAAAACATTTATTAACAATATAATGTATCAAAATCTTATTTCTTCAGTCAATTGGAAACTTGACAATTTGTCAATAAAGTTAAATAAATTTTAGCTGTAACTAAGTTAGAGGATGTTGACTCGCAGCACTTCAACATGTGTGTTACTTTCCGCTTTGCACAACGTGAAATGGGGGCGTGCAAGGCAACGTAGGCGGGCGCAGTCCCGCAGGTCTGCTTACGTTCATTATGCACATTCATCATGCCTAGTTTAATAACCCTGGATTTGGCTACTAATGAATGTTAAAAATGTTAAAATTGTGACGTTTTAAACAAGGCTGGTAGGTTGATGTACCACAAAAGAAATTATCCGCTGAAATATAGAAGTTTCTTTCACCATGCAAAGTCTCTGGGAAAAGTCTTTCTGGGTCAGAGGGGTGCAGTTCCATCGTTGGCTGATTATCCCATGTTAGCAATAAGACATTTTGCTGTTCCTCGAGATTCGAGGTTGTGACTTAATTTCGGTGACACCCTTACTTATTAGTGTCACCTGGAAACAGTTTCCGTTGTTTGGTGAGCATCTTGCATCACGTTTCTGTATTTGGAGTGCTTCTTCTAAATGCTGCTCATGTGTTGTCAAATGGTGAACAGTGGCGTGCTTGTGTTGTGTTTTCTTAATTTGCAGTGGCTTAAGCTCTCTGGGCCACAATATTATCATCATCATTGAGACAACACCCAAAACTGGAAGCTGCAGAACAAATATATATATACTGTATTTTTTTATTGTATACAGTTTAACATTACAGGAAAATATAGAAGAATTCCCACATGCAAGGCCTGGAGGTGACCTTACCACCCCTGCTTATTTTTTACTCCCACACACTCCCGCACACTTTCTAGTATTGTTAATTATTATAAATAATTTATAAAGTAATTAAGGCTTCTGTATTCAAAATTGTCACGTCTAATATTTTACTTATTTTGTGTGTTCTGGGGTTTTGTAAATGCAGAGTCTACTGTATATTTATTAACACTATCATATTTTCACATTAGTAGTGGATAGTACCGACTGGATATTTTTTATGCCCTTTATTTGAGGCCCTCTTAATACTATTCATTGCTATTTTAGTTCAAAGAAAAAAGCAAATTCATACTTCAAGATATAGGACTGTTATTCCTTGTCATAATGTTATGATGAAGACTTAGCCTTCATAATATGGAGTTTCTCATCAGCTTTTGGTGTGTTTACGACAGGCAATTGATAATCTGCTGCCAGAGAGGGATGTGTACATCTTAATTTGGGAAAACATCTTGGTCTGTCCAGAGTCACTGGGGAGGGCGTTGATTGATTCAAGTTCTCTCTCTCACAGGATGTGCATATGTATGGGTGGTGAAAGCAGAGATTAAAGGGGCGGGGTAGTTCCAGTGTTTTGGCCAGAGGTCTATGGAGGCTGGACCTATAAACCGCATTTTATTGTTGCTTAATCCTCACACTGTGGCAGAGCCCCATTTCACACTGGATTCTGAGGGCCTGTGTACGTGTGTGTGTGTGTGTGTGTGTGTGTGTGTGTGTGTGTGTGTGTGTGTGTGTGTGTGTGTGTGTGTGTGTGTGTGTGTGTGTGTGTGTGCGTGCACGCGCACACTCCCCGGGGGCCGTGGCTAATTGGACAAATTTGCACAGCAGGGGTGGAGGCACATGCACAGCAGGCGATTTGATTTATGAGCACTGGGGATGGAGACACACACACACACATTGACAAAGATGGCGCACACATATATAAATTCAGTATTATTTGTCTACATTTCTTAAAAAATGAAATAATATTTACCAGCCGCGACAGCAACGCTGGTATTGTTTTCACCTTGTGAGGAAGGTTTGGTTAGGATTAGGCACAAAACCAACTTGTTTTAGGTCATCGTCATGGTTACAGTAATACCCACTTGGTTGTGGTTAGGGTTGTGGTTAAAAGAAACCCATTTTGACATTGGAAATGTGAAATGAACAGCGGTTTCTGTGTTAAAGTCCAACATTTTTGGGCCATTTGTTGAAATATAGTCAGAGAGCTAATTCCTAGGAAAATAAGAAAGGGGATAATACAATTTTGTGAAAAAAAATGGATGTCTTGAATTTTCCCAGCTTTTCTAGCTGAAAATTGTTCAATTTGAAGATAACAAGATGACAATTTCCATTATCAGCTAATAGCTAATGTTCCTAATTTTTGTTGGTATCCATCAGTTTTGATCTATTAAAAATAAGTCATCTCAGTAGGAACCATTTACTTCCTGCAGATCAGTAGTTAAGAACACAAGACAAATTGTTTAATGTCCTCACCCCATCACTCCCACCTAAACACACACATATCATGTTACGCACTCAGCCCAGTGACCCCCCCCCAGAGCAGTAAACTGGTGGAGTATATTCCTGTGTTTTGGACTGGTGTAAGCTGCCTTGTTGACTAGGTTTTTCTCTGCTCTCTCATTACGCTGCTTTGATGCTTCCACTGACACTTTGGTCAGAGTTTCCAACACCACAGCCATGTTGTTTAAGGACAACGCTGTGTGTGTGTGTGTGTGTGTGTGTGTGTGTGTGTGTGTGTGTGTGTGTGTGTGTGTGTGTGTGTGTGTGTGTGTGTGTGTGTGTGTGTGTGTGTGATTGTGAACCAAATAACGTAGCTGCCACACCAGCATCTGGGCCCCGGCCTGTAGAGTCATGGTGTCAGCGCACACACACACACACACACACACACACACACTCTGCAGAAAATCAGTGTCACATTTAGCTTGGCTCTCTCCTAGTCCTTCCCTGTCATTTACTGTATTAGCTGTGGTCTTGGTGCTGAAATGGCCCATTATGTGGGCTGTGTGAGTGTGTATGTATATGTGTGTGGTAGAATGTGTATGCGTGTGTCTGTTTGTATGTATGAATGTGACTGATTATACTGTATATGTGTGTTAGCATGTGTGTCTGCGAGAGTGAGTCAGAAAATTGTGTATTAGTGTGTGTATGTCTAAGCGTGTGTGTGTGTGCGTGCATGTGCGTGTGTGAGTGCATCTTGATGTTGTGGCCACAGTGGATGACAAGACGTCCTGCTCTTTCTCAGCAGGATCCTTCCTGCAGCTGCCTGCACACACACACACCACACACGCACATATACACACATCCATCCATCTGCACATGGTTACCTCACCCTGCTGGCCTTTTTCATCTTCTTGTGTCTGTCCATTCTCTTTTTCTGTCCAGCACTTTCTGTGAAGAAGTCGAATCCCTCCATATGGTTTCTCATCTACAGTATGTCGTACCTCCAGTGGGAACTTTTTGTACAAATTATCAATATATTAAATATGATGGCTTTATAGTAAACCATTATAATGCCATAAGAAAATTCCAAATATTCATTGTTTCCTCCACAAATATTCTTGCCAGGGTGGAAAAGCCCTCTGAAACACATTTCGACCACCATGGTACACAAAAGTCAAGAAACCCAGACTAGTGACTAATGAGTGCATTGAAACCCAGACTAAATGAAATCTGTCTGCATTCACAGCTCTATTTTGAGGCAGGGTGGGGTAGCACCTACAGTGTTCAGTAGGAAAGAGAAAAACAGATTTTTATTCATCTAATTACAGTACAGCAACATTTACATTGAAGAAGTACATAAGTAAACTACTTTAACGTAGATTTTCTTTAGGGCTTTATTACATGGTATCGGATCGGTATGTAAACTCCACAGTACTTTCCGATACCGATACCCGCGTTTTAGGCAGTATCGGAGGCAATACCGATACTGGTATCGGAACATCTCTAGCCCTAACCCAGTTTTGTGAATTTTTATGGTGTTAATCTGGGCTTGTCTTGATCGCAATTACTTTTACTCCTTATCTTTTCTCACTCAGGACTCAGGAGTAATCATTTCCTGTGTTACATTTTACAAGGCTTACTCAGAAAAACTGCGTGAATATAAATAGTATATAGGTAATGCTTTTGATGGTAAGAAGCTATGTAGTTTTTGTATGCTAAACAAAAAAATCATGCATCATAACCTTAATGCAAGAGCTGCATATGATTGAAGTGTTCATGTACAGTTTTTATTATTTATGACTGTATATGATGGGTGTGGTCTGTGGTTAGGTATTTGTGAGTACTGTATAAAGGTGAGGTGTTCTTCTTTACTTGCTTGATTTATGTTAATGTCCTTTATTGCAGTTGTTGTTGTTTACCTAGTTCTGTCCAGATGAGGTTTTGGAGCAATAAACATGCACACATGCGTGTGTGTGCAATCTTAATATTTCAAAATATGGCATTTGAATGCATAGATAAACAATAAGTTGTTGTACGGATCACTTCTTCAGTACTGTGTTTATTTAGTTACCGTGTACTTTATCCGTCATGTCACAGGTGGACAAATAAATCACTCTAGCCCTGGTATAAATTTAGCTTGAGATTATAAACCACACTACACCACATCAGGCTTTCACTCTATTTAGTGTCTATGGAGGGAAGTAAATATCATGAATCTGCAACAAACTGCTGGTGTTTGCCAGGGCGGCTTCACAGCTCTGTCACAGCCACTGACTTTCACTCAGATGCTGCCAGTGATAGCATTGGTGTGTGTCTGTTTCTGAGTTTCTGTGTGCACGTCTATGTGTGTGTGCTTCAGTCTCAGGAGTGGCACAGCTCGTTGGGTTTCTCAATGGAGGCTGTCTCCTGCACTTGGCAGTGTTAGGTGTGTGTGTGTGTGTGTGTGTGTGTGTGTGTGTGTGTGTGTGTGTGTGTGTGTGTGTGTGTGTGTGTGTGTGTGTGTGTGTGTGTGTGTGTGTGTGTAAAACACTGTAAAAACAACCTGTTGGCGGGTTGCATTTTGGCTTTCAAGTATATACAGTTTCCTATCAGCTCAATCTATCTAGTTTCCTTTTCCAGATCACTACACATGCACATGAACAAACATACTTACTTTTGTGTGTGGGAGTGTGTATGTGCCTGCTGCCCCTCCAGGATTTATTGTTGTTCTGTGGCCCAAAGTAAATGAATGACGTATCAGTCTTGTTTTCTCTCCTTCTATTGTCTGAGAATCATCTGGAAGTGTTTTAGACGCCGATGGCTCATTGCAGGACACTCTGAATCATTCAGAGACTACCCATAACAATATTTCCATTGTTTATTTGTTTGTATCTCTGTGTTTTTCCCCCGTCTGGTTGGAGAAAAAGACGATAATCGAGAGAAGTAGAGGATAAGTTTGCACTAAATTGTTGGAAAAACTCCCCTAGGTCTCCACTGGTCAGTGAAATGTCATGGATTGGGCTAGTTTATTTTTTTTTTTTTCAAAGAACATCTGTACATGTTTTTTATTTTTGTATATTAAAAACAATCAGAGTTAAAATAGAACAATCATACTGCATTTTAAAAATGTTTGCAATACGAGAACTTTGTAAAATTTCAGTATACCTCTCTCTAATAATTAATTAACTCATTTTCTGGTTAGTGTCACAACTTTTGGTGTGTGGAGACATAAAAATCTGTTTAAACCAGGCACCTGGGTACCTCACCTGGTAGAGCATGTGCCCATATATAGAGGTTTACTCCTCCTCGCAGCGGCCGAGGGTTCGACTCCGCCCTGCGGCCCTTTGCTGCATGTCATTCTCCCTCTCTCTCTCCTTTAATGTATGTCTTCAGCTGTCCTATTTAAAAAGGCCTGAAATGAAAAAAGAAAATCAGTTTAAACCAATTTGCTTCTTTGTGTGTGTGTGTGTGTGTGTGTGTGTGTGTGTGTGTGTCGTAGGACATCCTGCATGTGTGTGGGTTCACATGAGTCTGTCTGTCTTCCTGCTGTGTGTGCGTAAAACGGTAAATGTAGATGAGTATTGTACTGCATATGAATCTAGCCATTCTTCTGTGAATGTGTGTCTCTGTGTGTGACTGCTCATCCCACCGTGTGTATGACTGTGTATGTGTGCGTGTGTTTGTGTTGGCTGTGGCCAGCGGAGATCGATGGTCTGTAAAGTGGATTCCTTATTGGCCTGTGTGCTTTGGCTGCTCTTGAAAGAAGCCCACTGATTACACTTCCAGATGTGACACACACACACACACACACACACACAGTGAATTTAAATAGAAGATTTGATATATCTTACGGGTAAATATTGTGACAATGTTTGGTTTATCTTAGGTTTTTTGATGTTTTTATGTGGGTGACAATGTGAAACTGTAAAAGATAGTTTAGGCGTTTTTCTCTCTCTCTCTCTCTCTCTCTCTCTCTCTCTCTCTCTCTCTTTCTCTTTCAGTCAGTTAGACTATAGTCTTCCAGAAAGTCTGGAGATGAAAAGTGAGAGGAAAACATTCATTTGTTGATCTTAATGAATTTCACAAACGGTTTGGAAAAGCCTGGAAAATAGTGTAGTTTTAGATTTAAGCATAATCTTGTTCTCACAAAAAGTCATTATTATATTATTTTTATGTGTTTATTAGTCAGTACAGCAAAGTTTGCAAAACCGTTGCCAAAACCGTAATCTATTTTTCACCAAAATAATCTAGCCTATCATTCATTTATTATTTAACTTGTACAACTAACATCACTTAATAACTAAGTAACTACTTAACTTAACTAAATCTACTTAAAAAGACTTATGCTGTAGGTTTAGATTTAATTTCATTAGAATGTTTAATTTGCTGTAAATTTACTAAATATATTGTAAAAATGTGGTGATTGTTGTAAAAGTATAAATCATGACATTTTTCATAGCACAAGTCAAAGGTTATTGGCTATAGAAGGATATTCAACAATACAATTAATTCTTGGTCGATCTTCGGAAAACATTTTCAGAAAAAAATCCCTGTCACATTGAATGTGTAATTTTGTTTCCACCTTAAATCAAGTCATTTCATTTCAGCTTGTCTGTATGTCAGAGGGTGGGGGTGTATGGAGGTGACAGAGTGGCTGTGACAGGATCTATGTGGCTAATGTTGTTAGCATGGAATCCCTGCATACCACCAGCATGTCATGTCAATATCAATTGACTTCTATGGAAGATGGCTGGATAAACAGGGAGTAAAAGGCTTTGGCGTGTGTGTTTAGGAGAGGGAGGGGGGGTGTATTTAGTGACTTCTAAGCAGTGTGTGTGTGTGTGTGTGTGTGTGTGTGTGTGTGTGTGTGTGTGTGTGTGTGTGTGTGTGTGTGTGTGTGTGTGTGTGTGTGTGGCCCAATAAAAGCCTTGCTCCTGACATTTTTACTGCAGGTAAGTGGAGGCTGAATTTATGATGCTTGTTTAGAGGTCTGAGGAGGCTTGGCTGGCCGTGAGTAGGACACACACATGCACACTTATTGACACACACATTTCTTTTCTTAAGTTGGCTTTTTTTCAGCTGTAGTCAGATTCATATTCATATTCATGCAGCCTGACAAGTTCTTCCAGAGAGTCACACTCTCCTACCGGTGAATTTCTGCTTCTCAGTGTCCAAGCTTGTCCACGGATTTAAGCTGATGACTCACAAGCCACACAACAGCTTGTGCTTGTAGAGCCAAGCAACTTCAAAACAATATGGCAACACTTTGTGTCAAAAATGTTCTCAGACATAAAACAAGAAGCATTGGATTGTGTGGCAATGAAACACAACACCAGCAGAAGGACACACTGACAGTGAACAAACTGAAGAGAAGTGAGTCCAGGCCTGCGACAGAAAGAGCAGACAAATGGCTTTGGAGAGGCATAAGCAAGGATATGAGAGGAAAGAGGAGAGGAGGCCATTCCCCTGTGGCTGCTTGGCTTCCAATACAATTCACCCCAAATTTGACGAGGAAATGAAATGGGCTCTCCCCTCCCCTCCGTACAATACAATTAATTCCCTGTAAGATGCTTGCTTTTAGACCCAAGAGAGAGACACGATAATGTAGGATTTATTTGCTCTAAACAAAGAGGCAAGGGTTGGCTGAGTCATAACGCTTTACTCTCCACGTCAGCTGGCTGTTGTCTTTCTTTCTGTCTCTATCTCTCTGTCTCCATCTCTTTCTCTCTGTCTCCGCCCTGGCTGTCCTGCCACTTGGTCATTATTTTCATTCTTGTCTTGCTGGCTGTGGATGCCATGTAGGATGGAGCATGTGAAACATTTATTTATTGTGCAACTGCTTTGATGAAGCATAAATTGTGTGAGCTGCTATAGAAGCTAAAGCAACCCTAACTATCTGGCAAGGCATGCAATCATGTTCTCACCTGGCGGTAACATCTGTCCTGAGTTATCGAATAACAAATGGACAGCTCTAAGTACAGATGTGAATGCATCCAGGGTGCATTGAGGACAAATTGAGATCTGATCACTCAGAACACATTCTGATGTGGCCTCATTCTTTAAGCTGTGTGTACGTGAATGCTGCCTGGGCCACACTGAAGGACCGCCTACTCAACTGTAAGCAGAAGTATGTACTTATTCACAGAGATCTGAAACCAGCCGCCTGCTTTTATCCCTGTCTCTCTGGAGCTCTGTGCCCCGTGATTGACTGAAAAAGGCGGCCGTGTTGGTGGCACGGAGGTCCACAGGGTGACCGCCAGTAGAAAATAACCTTGTTTTTGATTTCATTAAATGTACCCTAATTTACAAACATGTCGGGTATTACTACAGGCATTCATGTTCTTACGTTGGTGTTGCTGTTGAGAAGACAGCGAGCCTGAGTGGTCAGAGTGAGCAAGGAGCAACTATTTTATTTCCCGTAAACGCTTCACAATGAAAGTCACCCATTATTTTGTTATTTGAAAGTGTTTATTATAAAGCAGCAAAATCAGGAAATGTTGGATCTTGATCAGCAAACGATAAAATAAACTACATATCTGAAAGTACAAACAGGGATGCAGGTGAGAAACTGAACTTCAAACGAAGAGATTTAGTTAAAAGCTACAACTCCTGAGAGCTGAACACACAGACACTTGTAAAAACATCTTTCTCCCCTGCACAGGTCCGGTAGACTGCTGGTGGCAGCTTTATTTTTAGGTTCATAAAATGTACACAACAATCTGAACATATTAAACACATACCGGCTGTCTGGGAAACAATGGCTACGTCCTTCGGCACACAGACAGATTGTAATCAGTGCTTTCTCATTAGTTATTACACGTTTCTGTTATAATAACAACGTATAATAGTAGCAACGGAAATGTACACACACAAAAAAACATTTGTAATTAAATTATGCAGGCTATTTATATATGTTTTTATTTGCATATTAAGCTGGAAAGTGTGGTCAAATCACAAGTGGCCACTTAAGACGCATGTAAAGACACATTCTAAGGCCAGGTGTGAACTGTCTTATAGAGCTGTCAAATTGTGATGGGATCACTAATGACATGTGGGACTGCCAGGTGAGAACAGAGCCTCAGTCTGTCCCCTTTAGCCGTCTCTGTGGTGTGATAAGGCCAGCTTAGGGACACATTAGGCGAGGCAGAGCGTTGAGATCAAATGGGATTGTGGAGGATTTCCAGGAACACGAGGATGTGGCTTTGGGAATCCTCTTCGTTTACCCCCCTGAGAGGAAGCCAGGCATGGTACAATATTCATCACCACTGTTTGCACAGCCACAGCATGTAGAACCACACCTCTGTCCAGCCTGGCAGCCAGGGCCCATGGAAGGAAACGGAAAACAAACAGCCTATCTCCCATGTCAAAGTTAGGTTTAGGCACAAAAACAACTTGGTTAAATTTACAGAACCTTTATAATCTGGATAAAGGCACCAGTATACGTCAGTATCAGAACTGCTAGATGGATGGTCGAATAGCTTAGGAAACGTGAACGCCTTTCATTGCCTTGCAATAGTAAAAATAAAATTATTGCCTCACTGTAATCACTTTCCAGAGTTGTAAAATCCAGTCTCATAGTGTTATAAACAGCTGTGAAGTGATTTGCTGTCTGATAATCCTTCAAAGTCAGCGTTTTCTCAAAGCAGCCTTCCTGGGTCCTATTTCATCAATTTGCTGGTACCTTAAACAATAGGCCACCAACACAGCCCTTTGTTTCAATGCAGGGCACACTGCCTGAGTGCCTGCTAAACATCACCATGGTTCATTTCAATGAATGAACAATGCTGTTTTTTTGACATCCTAAGATGATATGCCTCATCACGCTACCACTGCTACATTCATACCACCAGCTGAAATGACACGACAACACCCCTCCTGCACCCAATCCTGGCTTTTACGTGGGATGGCGTTTTGGGGCAGCACTGTATATGAGTGGGTCTGTTTTATAAATAACATTAAGGTATTTATTTGTGCTGTGTCGGAACTCCAGTAAACCGTGGACAGCGCCAGTTTAGATTTGGCTTGGACTACTTCCCAGATGAAAAAAAGAAGTGAAGGAGTGTGGGGGTTAGATTGAGGCGAGGGACAGTGAGGAAGGAAGTAAGCAAATTCTGTGTGATTGATAAAGGCCTGTGACCCTTTCACACACAGCCTGTAATGCACTGATGACTAGGCATGCACATACTCCGTCTTTCTCACACACGCGTTTATTCACAGGCGGTGACACACACAAACCCTGTAATTGAATATCGTGCAGAAAGCAAACATTCTCCTGTAAACATATCATCTGTCACCTCTATAGCTTAATCCATATCCTTTACGCCAAATGAAGAAACACACACGCACACACACACACACCCCTGCAGCCTGTCAAACAAACAAATGAGGCTGGAGTCCCTGTGAAAGTCATCACCATGACCATCCCAGCTTCATCATCACGTTAGCTTGCTCCATTACACAGCAACACGATCTGGCCTGAAATCAATTAGCTGGCCATGCTAGCACCGTGAATTGTACACTCCCCAATCTTTGTTTTGGTTTGATGGAAAAACAATGTCTAGCGCCCAGAAGGGAGTTTTAGATGTGTGGGCGCCACGTCTCTGACCAGATGAAAGATGCTTTGTATCCTGTTCTGTGAGGGAAATTATTTAAGTGTTCGACGATTTATTATTGTCATTTTACAAACCAGTATTGCTCAATTGAAGTTGTTTTAACCCCCTCCACGCAACACACACAGAAAATGTACAAACAGATCTGTACAGTTTTCAAAATAAGAATAGATTATACAATGTTATTGAACAAACATATATATATATATATATATATATAGCACTAAAGGAAGAAATTAAAGGAAAACTATAATTGACATTGACAAGAGATATATACAGTTACATAAACATACATACACACATACAATTGGAACACAGTTATGTCAAGCTAATGACAAGCATCTTGTGGTCCATTCAAAGAGCAAAACCCACCACTCAGTATTTCAAACCAGTCCCAACTCACAGACTCTTCACATTTTGTTCACAACATGTTTGCTCGTGTTTTAAATTAAAATGAATTCAACTGTTCATGTGCAAAAAAAAACACACCACACTCATAATGATCATGCATACGCCACACTTGTACAAATACAGTACATGCAGCCTGTCAGAGTACGCCTCCTCATTTGTCAGCAAACACACCCTTTCAGGGTTCTGCTTAGTGTTAAATATATGGCCTCCTTCTAATCAGTGTCCCCTTCAGGCCATTATTAATGCTCTCTTGAAACCAACAGCAGGACCAGGGAGAGATCTTTTTCAAGGCAAGTTAAATTCCCCTTCTCTTTTCACCTCCACACCCTCTTTTTCTTCAACATTTATTAGTGCAGCAGAACCTTCAAAAGACATCCACAGCTAGGGACAAACCATGCCCGCATGACTGGCTTCCTTCTGAAAATTTGCTCAAATTCTTAAGAGGGACCAGTGTTATATATGCCATTGTCAAAACCAGCACGTCGATACAGTGAGTTCCCTAATCATTGTCAGCTGTTTTCTATCAGCATATTGAATTACTTTCCCCTCTGCAACTGTGTAAATTTGAAGCCAGCCTGATTTTTTTACGTACACCAAACTTTATATGAGATATAAAAGCATCTCCTGTCCCATGCTTCAAATGCACTCACAGTCTCTTAATCTCTTTATTATCTTTTTTGCGAGTTAGATATAGAAAACTGACCATTGCTTGCCATTTTTTCCTGTCTTGTGTCCTATGTTGGGCTTCACCTATGAACAATTTGTCTCTCGTTATTTTTTGTCCGTGCTTGGTCTGACCAGGTTTCCTTTATCCAGATGAAGACCATCTTCATGCAAGTTTCTGAATATGTCTCTGATGCATTCTAATAATGTTGCTGAAGAAGTGTTGACGTTGATACTTCATGTCTGATTAGTTTGACCACACTGTTTCTGCTATCAATATTATATCATCTTGTGTGACCCAATGTGACATATTTTTGTGCCCTTTGAACGGCAACTGTCTTATTCTGGTCTTTTCTATTGACTTGCCAGCAGAACAGAACCATCTTCGATCACTGAGGTTACCTTGCTGTTGTACAGTCCCTATATGGGTTTGACTTACTCATTCTCTCATAATCTCATATTTGGATGTCTTGTCCACAGTTTCTGAGGGAAGTTTGGGACTACTCCAAAAATATTCAAAATACATGAAAATACAGTGTAATCCTAAATATAATTTCTTCATCACGTCACCTCTACTCTTCAGCGCTGCATGCACTGCCGGCATGTGACACACATCCACAAATCCTGCGCTTGTTTTTTTGGATTCTAAGACCACACACGGTGATGTGCCAATATGCCACTGCCTTATTTCTGAGCAGAAAAACTGCAATGGTATCACATTCGGTCCCTAGATTGGAACAACCCAGCTACCTTGACTACTTTTTCTCTCTGGATAGCACTTCCATTTTGTGCGATGTGGGCCAAATTACGTACTTTAAATGGTGGTTGACACGCCTTAGGTGAAGTGTTTGTGTCTGATCCTGTTTGGACTGCAGTCCTGCACTTTAAAAATCTGTGGTTGTATATGGGTTTATGTATTGTTGTATATGTTCACGAAAGCCCTGTTTGCACACCGCAATCTAACAAACCAGCATACTCAGCCCCCAAGAAAACACATGCACACACACACGGTCCATGTGTGTTTACCTGATCTGTGTGCAAACATGAGCGTGTATGTGCTCTGCCATAAGCACTCAGGCCTGTGACACGCAAGCATATGGTACAATTGTCACTCTATGACAATATACTGTAATGGACACATGTATATAAAAAGTTTATGTACTGTACTGTACATACAAAAGCCTTGCCATCATCACACCGTCTTTTATTCTTTAATACGCCTATATCTTTAACATTTCATTTCAAACCATTAATATGTTGGCCATTATTATGATGTTTTCCACCAGATTGTGGAACCATTCAGACACAAGAGCATTAGTAAGGTCCAACACTGATCGGGGGATAAGGCCTGGCTTGCAGTCAGTGTTCCGATTATCCAAATTTCAGATATTAATGGCCCTATCTTGCACCCGGCACAGCGCGGCACAAAGCCCAACACAAGTGTCTTTGCTATTTTAAGACCATCCTGCAACCACGTTGTTTAAATAGCAAATGCACCTGCGCCCATCTTTTCACCCATGGGTGTGCTGGTCTTACAGGGAGGTGTGTTCAGATGAATTCTTGGCGTATTGATATCTTGAGGCAGTGGGAAGTGATGGCGCCAGTGACCAACAAAAATCTGGTCAGGAATGCAGCATTTCATTGTTATTCTTACAGCACTTTAGTAAAAAGTGCCTAGGCTAGTGCACAGTGTGCACAAACTATGCTTGTTACACACACACAAAGCAGCGCAGTAGCACACAAACATGCAAAAATTTCAAATAAATGCGTCAAGGTACAAACTGGGGACGTCGCTCCCATCCCATCCTGAGCCCATGAAAATACTCCCGGCATGTTCCAATCACGTGACTGCCCCCCCAAAAAAATCCTGTCATGCGAAATTCCAAGAGAAAGACTACCAGATTCCGTGTTTTTCCTTATGTTGTCCCAGCATGTTGTTTTTTTATGTATTTGAGTCTGGAGAGAGACTGGATTAGTAGTAAGCAGACAATTATCTAAAATCATCACTCTATGCTTTAGGACTGAGTTTTTTGCCCCAATTAGAACTAATTGGTTTTATATATAACGTGGGTCTTGGCTTGGATTGGCCTGTCGCATCAGCCCAGTATGGCAGGTGAGTGCCGGTGAGTCTGTGACCTTTGTACCTGCTCCGAGATGGTCCATCTTGAGCGCAGCTCAGCCACTAAAACAAGTAATGGAAGTAGGACCAACAGTAACTTAAATTGTTTTTTGGTGGATGTGAGAACTGCATTCTAGACTCCATTTTAGAGTTCATGGTTTGTACATAAATATTAAGTTTAGGGTTATGAATCAAGGAAACCTCTTTTTGTGTATGTGTCTGTGAGAGAGTGTGTGTGATTGTGGGATGACGTGGTGCTAAGATAGACACATACAAGCCATAGCTTGCAATTACAGCATTAAGCCTGATAGTAAGCAACGCACTTCGCCTTGAATTAGCCTGTGTGTGTGTGTGTGTGTGTGTGTGTGTGTGTGTGTGTGTCAGTGTAGTCTGTGGACTCGTCTGCAATTAACTGCATACAGGTTAATGCGTCTTCATATCTGAATGCCATATGTTTTGGTGTGTGCACACGCACACGTGTTAGTGTGTGTATGTGGTAGTGAGTAAAGTGCCTGAAGGCAGACCCCGGTATTGATGGGGATTACTAACACTTAACCGACACCACTGAGACTGCAAAGGGACTAAATGATTTAGAGGCAGTGGCCTTAATGTAATGAAAGAAAGGCCAAAAACACACATACACACACACATACCTACCTTTGGGTGCTAATCCTGTGAGCTTACATCTCCATTAACACTAACACTGCACCACAAACCTACTCCGCCAGCTAGCTAGCACTCTCAGTGTTTCCCTGAGGATATCAGAGACACTCTCTCTCGCTCTCTGTCTCTCTGACACACATACAGACACACACAGCCTGAAGGGATGTCAGTGTGGGTTCACAGCAGAGTCATGGAAGTATGTGGGAAAGTGAAAGGCTATTAAAAGTGTGTTTCTGTAAGTAATATAAATAACATGTGAACAGTGTCATTGCAGTTGAGTATGAATTAATGAATGTACTCTGCAATAACACCTTGCTGGAATGTACGTACATTGAATATAAGATTGAACTGATGTACTGAGTTTAAACTGACCTTTCAATGCCATCTATGGCTGATATGATGGAGGTTCCCCATAACCACAGCTGTAAAAACAGGCTGAATTGCATTTTTTTGTACATTTAATGTGTTCAGATCCAGCCCGGTCTCCAATATATTACATTAATCTACAACTAATTTAAAGTAGCAAATACACTTGGTAAAAACGTAATGCTACTCAGATTATTTCATCATGCATTACTTTCCTCATGAATGCACCTTTTTATATTTTAAATAGAGCACTGTTTACATCCATGTTTTCTTGCTACCAGTCTATTTTTTCATTACCTTTGTTGACTCATTGCTTAGTTTGCGGCCGCATTCCATCAATCAGCCAGAGTAGCTTGAAACCAACAGGGGGATGTAAATTGAGGCACTCACTTGCACGCATATGCATCCTTGTACAAAATACCAAAAACAGAAACCCTGTCATAAAAATGTTGCTCCATATCACTACTAGTGGTCAAACGCTCCACATGGTACCTTTGATCCAGTGGTTCTCAAACATTTTGTCATGCATACTTCAAAAGCTGAAAAAATTCATGATTAATGATTTTTTTTGTCAAAGCTGTATAAAAAAACTGCCTCCTGAACGCAGATGAACAATAGCAAATCACAGAAGGTTCCAGGACCTCTAATTAATATGCAGCCCAATGTAACACCAAACTACTAATGACCATGGAGTTGAATTGACATCTCTCTGGTGGAGTCTTAACAAAACCTGAACATTATATAAGCTTTACAATTTTACAGAATCTGTTGCAAAGCTGTTGTATTGGATCACATTAGATTTTAGAGGTGTGCCTGATAACTCAGTGTACTTCCCACCTGAACTCCCACCTGATTTACGATCTGTTTGTTAGTAACAGCCTGTTCCTGTTTTCTCAGTGCCTGCCTTCCCAGTAACATGAGTACACACTCTCTCTCACACACACACACACACATGCAAGCACCATTACACATTTTACAGCACCCATAATAAAGGAATTAGTTCGATCAGCCCCCTTGCACTAAAGCCTAATTGAATTAGCATTAACCAGGCATTAGCATCTTAACTGCACAGGTAACCCAGAAACAATGGCATGAGGACTTAAAACTTTGTGTGTGTGTGTGTGTGTGTGTGTGTGTGTGTGTGTGTGTGTGTGTGTGTGTGTGTGTGTGTGAGAATGAATGGGTAACAGCTTTATGGAAAAAAAGGCTAAATCAAGTCTAGGTCAAGGTGTTGGTCCACCAGGAGCCTCAAGAAATAGCTTCAAGGCTCAACAGGCCTCATGCAAGAACATTTTTGTGTTCTTATCCTAAATCTCTCTTGAGCAGTTTTCACATATAAATTACGTAAAAATGTCTGAAGAATCACGCCCCCTCTAGGCTGGAGTTTTCTCACATGTCGGATGCTTTCTCACTTACTGGAAATACCCCGTTTGGTTCAGGCGAGGTGTGGCGCTGGGTAGAGCGTGCAGCAGACAGGACATGACGCGGATTACACTGGTCACAGAGTAGTTCGTAATTTGGTCATAAACAACCAAGTCTCTTGCTGTTCCTTGGAATTTGTCTGATGCTTTCGGCTTTTAGTTTTCTATTGAAGAAAAGGTTCAGTGAATCATCATAATGAATGGCCAGAGTATTACAGTGAAGCACTGATACTAGTATGTGTTTGAGAGGTGCACATGTGATGTGTGTTCATATCCAACTGTGGCATCCTAAGCCCCTGTTGTACACACACACACACACACACACACACACACACACACACATCATCCCACCGCAGTGTGATTAAATCTTTAAGGAAAGTAGCACTGGCTGAAGGGATAAGTAGGGCCAGTATGTGGGGACGAACAGCTGGGTGGAGAGTGGCTTTTAATCCTGCTGGGTTTTAACATGATGGAGAGAAAAACAGCAATCCAATGCGTGTGTTTTGAATCCTGTTCCTGCCAACGTCACATTTTCAAAGATTTCAAGAGAAATTAAAAATAATTTAAAAAAAGTCAGTGAACACATTTGGAAGGACAAGGACATATACCTGGGTACTGGCAGGGTTTTAAGTATTCTAAATATTATTCTAAAAATAAGGCCTCAATGTTATTATCCTTTTGTGGGATTCAATACATTTTGTAACATTATAGATAAATGTTTTGTGTGTGAGACTTTACAGTTTACTCCGTTTGGTGGGACTTGGATGTTATACGGCAGAACAGGTTCTAATTAGGTCAATGTTTTGCTTTACACTCTTGACCGTGGAGTGTGCACGAGCTCTGGCCCATGAGTCATGTCAGGAAAGAAAAAAAAATGTCTCGCACCGTGCTACTGTCAAGCTAACTGTTCAGTTTGAACAAAAACTGAACAATACAACCTTCATGAAGGTGGGATTTGTTGCAGGCATGTTGTCTTACACTTCCTTATTTTGAGTCAGATCAGGATTTCACATTAGGAAGGGGTTTCTCCAGAGAAAGGATTACAGTGACCAATAACTCCTTTAATGTACTGAGGGCATCTGTAATATAATATTAATTGTCTGTATATATATTGTTACAAATGAAAGAAATCATGTAAAAAGTATCCTTTATTTACTATTTATTTTTTTGTCTGTATGATTCTAGGTACAGGAAAGCATTTGGGAGCATTATTTATGTCAACAAATTCAACTCCAATCAGAAGAATTCATTCATATTTTCCAGAATGAAACTGGGCCAAACATTAACCCAACTATCAGCAAATGGTAGTTTCAGTCTTAAACTATCAGTATCGGCCTTCAAGTAAGCATATTGGTCAAAGCCTGGTCTGATAAACATAAAGCTCTTCCTAACCTTCTGCCAAGCTCTTATCATCCAGAAAAGCCACCGCTGTCAAAACCTTTGATCTGCCTAGCTCACCGGCTATCAGGGAGCAGACTACTGTGTGTGTGTGTGTGTGTGTGTGTGTGTGTGTGTGTGTGTGTGTGTGTGTGTGTGTGTGTGTGTGTGTGTGTGTGTGTGTGTGTGTATACATACCCTGAGGCCTGGCCAATCTCAGTCCTGCCGCAGGCCGGTGACAGGTGCTAATGCTGGGGCGAGAGCCTGCACGGGCCTCCATGCTCCCTACTGTGATAACACTGACCAACCTCGAAAAGCACACACACACACACACACACACTCACTCTCACATACACAGTGGCTTAGCTTCCTGATAACTTTGCTGCACTTCAGAAGCAGCCGTGTGTGTTGGATTGATTTTTCAAAGGATTCCCCTTTAGTGCCAGCAGGACCGCCATCAAAGCCAGTCATGAGAGCCTGTTAGGGGTGTGTGTGTGTGTGTGTGTGTGTAAAACAACAGTCCTATGCCTTCGAGGTGATATGATGTTATTATGTCCTGCACCATAGTTGATTTAATGCTGGATGTTTGGGATGTGTGTGTATGTGTGTTTTTGTAAAGGCTGAATTGAATTTTGTAGCTGTCAAGGTCCATCTGGATAGCACAGCTTAGGGTTACCGAGTGAAGTGTGGCTCTTTGCTCCTAACATATAATGCGCTAAAACCTCCAGCTGACAATTTGACAGAAGTTTCACAAGCCTATATACAGTATTTTAAAATGTCATTAAATCCACTTTTTTAAAGCTACCCACACAAGTCTTAGTATTTGGTTTGACTTTTAGAATGGTAGGATTTAAGCATATTACAATCAGGCTCTCATGGCATTCATTGTAATAACATGATTTCAGTCATTTGCTACAGTATAAATGATTATGAATGAAACATTCATAAATGTCTTTTATTTTATTTTAGGAGGCTTTCACACCTGCCTCATTTAGTTCAGTTGAATCGCACTAGAGTTTGTTTTGCCCCTTGGTGCGCTTCATTTGGGCAAGTGTGAATGCAGAAATCGCACTCCGATGCACACCAACAGCAGACCAAACAAGGTACGCTTGGACGCAAGGTAACGTTGATCTGACCTCAAACAGACCCAACTGTTGGAAGTACTGCGCATTTTTGGACTAAACCATCTGCCGTAGTCAGCTGCGCTGTGCTGTGATGACCATGGCTACCTTCTCCCTGTGCAGTTAACTCTTCAGAGAAGGACTTGCAAAAGTGACGTGTTGTCTGCCGACTATTTCTCCTCTCTTTGCTTTTTTTCCGAGAGTACCGTTGGAATTTCCCCAGAGTTAACTCTGACCAATCAAAGAGCAGTTTAGTAAATACGTACAAAGACACATTTGGCCAATGATGTAAATGTTGTTACATGACTTGTGTTGTTGCATTTCGTGCAGTCCGACCAGAGCAAACGTGGGGTGAAAAGAAACTTTTGAAATTCTTTGCCCCTGATCTGAACCAAATAAACCAAACTATGGAAGTGAAAGCACCTTTAGTCTTGCCAGAAACTGAATACTTTAAACTATTTTTCTTGTGTAGTTACCAGTCACCCTCAATCTAATGTATGTCTATCCGTGTATTCTGTATTTCCAGCATGCACACAGACACAGACACATGGATGCTGGTCTTTCCAGGAAAAGAGGATCTCTTCTGTCCTCTTTTGTACTTTTTCCTTTGAAGTCATCCTGTCTGCCTTCTCACTGGGGTTTTGCTGATACCCACAAGACCACTAGAGAAACATTCCTGTCTGTCTGTCTGTGTGTGTGTGTGTGTGTGTGTGTGTGTGTGTGTGTGTGTGTGTGTGTGTGTGTGTGTGTGTGTGTGTGTGTGTGTCCACTTGTCTGAGAGAGAGAGAGAGACACAGAGAAAGATTGAGAAAGTTTACATGAGGTAAGAATATAACAAGCATCAGTTTTTTTTTCAACAAGTTTAAAAAATGCTTTTATTTTATTAGATTTGCGCCAAGCATTTGATAACTTGTTGATAAGGTAATTAATGTCATGTCATATGAGTCATGTCATTCAGATTCTACATGATCACTCCTAGGAGACCGTTCTTGGTTCTTTTTGATTTATTGTACAATACTGTGATTATTCAAACTTTGTGCAACAAAGCTCTGCCACATATTTAAGAATATTATGTCTGGAGGTGTATGCTGATCAATGATAAGTATTCATCATTGACCATGATTATTGATGTGGCTTTTCATCCATAAATGCCTTACAATTGAGAATTTGGCTGCTTGACCTTTTAAACAAAATTCCTTAAGGAATAATGACCCACTGACCCCTGTGGTGGGTTAATGGCACGGACCCAGTCTACTCATAAAATGCACGACTTCCCTGATACCGAATCTGACTTCAGATTAAATTGAGAAGGTGGCCGCCCTAAATATGTCCCAGTTCCACTCTGCACTGAATGCACTAACTGGTTCTCCCACCAGAGAACAGTTATTGTCAAAATGATATTATGAAGATTGTTTGCTTGTTTGACTCAGTCATTTTCTCTGTCCCGCTGGCTGTCACATATTTATCTGCGTGGTAACAAGAAGAGAGATGCTGATATGACAGAATTGAACTGATGATGATGATGATGATGATGAGCAGCAATTAAAGCCATGAGGTTTTTTTAGTGTGCTGAGTCACAGGTGCATTTTATTTACTTCACCTCTAAATCATCCCTTTCAGCCTTTATAACCTCCTAGTGCTGGCAGGCACACTGACCAATTCAAATGAACACACTAATAGAATAAACCAGTTTTAGTGTCTGCCTGCCTGCCTTCCTGGCTTGTCACACACGCACACACACACACACACACACACACACACACACACACACACAAGAGAAAGAGAAACAGGTTGCAGACTCTCTGGCTCCAAAGCACAAGATCGCTCTGATTGCAGAAATTACAGCAGACAGAAAAGAGAAAAGATTAAGGCGATTTGACAGGCATGAAGATTGTGTTGTGTGTGTGTGTGTGTGCGTGCGTGTGTGTGTTTATCTCAAAATAAAGAAGTAACTATAGCTGTCGGACCAATGTAGTGGAATAGAAGTAAATAAAGTTGCAAAAAATGAAAATACTCAAGTACAAGTACAAGTATTTATACTTAAGTACATTACTTGAGTAAATATACTTAGCTCCACCACTGGTTTCACCCAAAGTTCTTCTCATTGCATCGCCTAATTCATATCATGCACCCAAGGTGACAATCATAGAATCAAGAATGGATCAGGCTTCATGTATTTGATTCAGTCCAATTGTCAGGATCGACCCCCATACCAATTCTATGAATCAGCTTATTATTGGACAGTTAGTTGGTACAATATATATATAATATATTGTACCAACTAACTGTATATAATAAATAAATATTGCTGAACCCCTTAATCTATTTGGGGATCCTAAGAGTCTTAACCCTGTGTTTGGTTTTTGCATGCAGGTACGTTTGATGGGCGGGGTGTAACCCTGCTGGAAGTATGTGGTAGCTGGCCGGAGAGTTTCGGCGTGCCACGGCACAACGTTGGCTCAGCGGACGCCAGCGACGAAGGCCTCAGGGAGAGACTTGCCGATGCCATGTCTGAGTCCCCCTCCAGGGATATAGTAGGATCTGCTACAGGTCAGTAGAGAATGAACAACACACAAACACTTCACATGAAAATATGTTTAGTCCATTTCCATAAAACTTGTATTTTCCTATTTGATATTGCCACAGTGACGTTGCTCCTCTTTAGGTTATTCCAATCTAGATTAATCCAAACTTTTTACAGTGTGGTTATTGAAAATCAGAGAAAGGAAGCTAAATGCCACTATGTTGGTACAAGAAGAGAAGCTTTCTTTTTTGTGAAAATTTCGCACAATGTTCTTGATACATTTTCAGTCTGTACATTCATAAAAAAGTCCCCACTGAGAATACCTCAACTATTTTGGCATATTCTTCTTTCTAAGGATGTTTGTCCAACAGAAACCAGACTTGAATGGATTCTTTACAGCCGTAGACATTTCTGTGATATAGGAAAAGCTGTAAATCTTTAAGGAATATCAGAAGGTGTGGCTTAACATAAATACATTTCTGCAACTTTAAAGCAAAATATTTTCTCAAGATGTTTCATGCACCTAAGAATTAGGATTTTACTATTAGATCTTGTAGCAGTGTGAATACTTTCAAACACAAAAAACACATTGGTGATCTGGGTCACTGTTTGATAATTCCTTATTTAATAGAAAGGACCACACCATCAAGTAGATACGTGAATTTATTAACAAATGATGATTGGTGTGCAAAGCGTGACGTTGCTTGTAGTTTGATTGTTTGCTGACTGGCTTGTGGGGAAGCTTCGGCACCCTGTAGCACCCAGGCATGACAGACACAGTCAAGACCCTACGGACAGGAGGAAGGAAAGTTTTATGGATTATTTATAGGAATGCCGGAAGAAGCGCATTTGAGGTGTGTCCCTGCTCCTGAAATTCTGCTCGGTAGCTTCAATAAAGGTGTCCAGTGCAGGCAGCTTGTGTCTTGTTAGGTAGCCTAACTTCCTCAGTGTTGCATTACACAGTATACAGTGCTGCCAGGTCTTGGTCCAGCGATGGATTAGCTCACTACTACTAGGATGTTCTGGTTTGTGTGTGTGTGTGTGCGTGTGCTAGGTTTTGGCATTTCTGCACATGCCTTTCTTTACTTAGAGGCTTCCTGCCTTTGTGTATGTGCGTCCGTCCTTGTGTCTATGTGTGTGTGCAGCAGACATGCCGTTGGCCCTGACAGTCCAAATGGTTAACTCGTTTAGGAAGTGGCAGTGCTCTCTCTTTCTCGTCCCCCCCCCTCCCTCCTTAAGTGAACAAGAGTTCCTTTGATTTAAGTAAGTGTGTGTGTGTGTGTGTGTGTGTGTGTGTGTGTGTGTGTGTGTGGGGGTTACTCTGCCACAGGGGTGTGGTGGGGAGGGTGTTGGGGTAGGGGGTTGGGGGGTCACAAGGCCCTAATGGATTTAGCATTGACTATCACCCCCACGCCACCACCATCCCAGCCATATCCAGTCCAGTCCCTCTCGCTCTCTCTCTCTCCGTTTGGACTTAACCTCATTTGTAGCCTCTCTCTCCCTCTCTCTCTCATTACTCTTTTTTACTGCTGCCCCCCACACCCACCCTCTCTGTGTTTCTTCATTAGATTACATTTGAGAGACTCCCGGACACTAGTAGCCAGTCGCCTCTTGTTCTTGTCCCCCCCATCGCATCACATCCCCCCACAAAATTCATTACTGATCACATTACAACAAAATACAGCCATGACACACACACAAACACACACATACACACACATACATACACACACAAACACACAAACACACACACACACACACACACACAGGCACACTCTTTCCTGCGCCTTGAGCTGTGCTGAAGACATCATCCACAGGGAATGTGATGGACTTATTGGTTCCTCCATCCATTCATACAGGCAGAGAGGCTTCAGTCACTGTAAGCTAATCTAATAGTGCAGCACTTCTGCACTGCAACATAGGAAATGTCCCTGAGTCTGCTGTATGGAGGAAAGTGCCAAATATTGTCAGAAGTTGGGATTTTATGGGATAAAAAGGACCTGTTTGAGTCAGTTACAGTATGAAGGATGGGTAAAGTTTGTTTGATGACATGTTTATTAAAGAACTAATCCTTATTAATGGTTCTACAGGAAGAGCTTGAAGGGTTGCTTCACCCCAATTTAAAAAACAAAACAAAAAAACATGCATTTTCTCACTTACCTTTAGTGGTATTCAGCCATGCCGACATCGTAGTAGAGTTTTTATTTTTTTTCCCAGATCTAAAGATCGCCCATCTTTCTGTCAAAACTTTACGGGACCCACTTTCTATATAAGTAATGGTCCCTATGAAAACTGTTGTTTTCTCTGCATGTCATGGATTAATGACATTGGTGAGAATTATCCTGGACCTAAAAGTTGCTATTGTCTTTTTTAATGTCATATCCCAATGCTGTTAGCACCACAAATAAAATACCATTCACATGCCTTGGAGTGCAGGCCGAAGTCTCAGAGACATATATATATATATATATATATATATATATATATATATATATATATAAAATCCGGGACAAATAAAACCAAACTATCTGCACGTCTACATCCCACTAGGATTAAGTGGAATTTGGATAAACTGATCTGACCTGAACCTTGACATATAGTACTTCTAATGAGACATTACTGTCCGAATCTACAGGAATATAGATGACCGTTATGCCAGGTTTTAGTGTCTCATGGTGGTCTAAATGCTGTTTTAGAGTAGTGTTAGAGTACAATTGTAAACCTAAATCTATAAATGAAAGAAATCCTAAACTGTTCATGTGAAAACTGCTTATTAAAGCGGAACTCTCACCAAAATGCAACCTAGGGTGTTTTTGTGAATGTACCCGATTCAAACTTTAGTTTAAAAGCATAATTAGGACAGAAGCACCACTTTTAAGATTTACCATATCTCCGTTTTTGGTCAAATGGCCTTTTGAATGGGAGTGCTAGGGGCACTTCTATGATAGCATCAAAATCACTATTTTTAAAACACTAAGAAGGCTCGACACAACATTGACATTTGCTTGATGTACCACCAGGGGCTCTACACACAAACTTCATGTCCATTACCTTCTGTTTCTTTATGTTGGCATTTTAAACTCCGGCCAATTTATGAGGACTATGGTTAACTGCTCCTAAGATCTCTGCAGGGTAAATCCAGAAAGCTAGCTAGACTATCTGTCCAATCTGAGGTTTCTGTTGCGAAAACAACATGTTAAAGGCTATTTTGCAGGCACCTGTGGCGCTGTGGAGGAAGGTCTGGCTAGACTAACCCCTGGTCAACCTCAATGATCCTGCTGGCTGTCTTGATCATTCTCTGTAATTTCTTATGATTTTGAATTCACATGTTTCTAAAAGTGCAAATTAAGCCAAATGAGAGAACACTGCAGAACAGATTTTATAAACCATTTGAAGAATGTGACTGTCTATTCTAAACTGATTCAGCTTTCTAAGAAAGAACATCCTCTGTTGCAGTTTGTTAAACTTATTCCGTACACATACAACTCCCAGATATTTATAGGTGGAGACCTGCTCAACTAATTCACCCTTGATCTTTGAGGGAGGAGCTGTTATTTTATTTTTGCTAAAATCTATGACTATCTCTTTTGTTGTCTATACGTTGACCTCAAGTCAACTGTCAACTTCCAGATTAAATCTGACCATACCAAAGTAAGACCTCCTATTCTAAAACATAAAACATACATACATACATAAAATATTAATGATAAAAGACCCGTCCATCTTCACACCCCACACCTCAAGCTATGGATGAATAAATGAAGCACACAGTAATGTGGAGCACCAGCCATTTTCATTCATTTTTTTTTATTAATTATGGTATTCCTGCACAGGATTTATGAATAATGTCTCCTTGGCCCTGACTGAAGATCTGATTTGATCTGGCTTTCTATTTGAACAAGGCAACAAGCGACATGTCATGCTGGCCAGCATACAGTATGATCCACACATGATACGCTCCTCCCTGAGTTAAAGTGAGATAATTAATTATTTACAGTTGCTGTACGTGCACTTAAAGTGTCCGTCCTGAATTAAGCAGTATATGGTGTAGTTAAAGGTGTGCGTGTGTTTCTTGGCGTGAGATGGGCAAAGTCAGATGGTATCTCACTCAGTGTCTCCATTTGCTGGGAGATGTGGCCCCAGTGTTTAGAAACACACAAAACAGTGGAGCTGCTAACATAGACCTTGAACCTGATTGCAAACACCTCACCCCCCACCCCACACACACACACACACACACACACACACACACACACACACACACACACACACACACACACACACGCTCTTACCTCACCCATACACACGATCCCCTCATCTATTTCCCTGTCATATGTTTCCACACAGTTGTTGAGTGAATTTTCTGCAAACCTTTCAAAGTTATATATACAGTTAGTTTCAACTGAGTCTATGTCATTATTTATGCAATACCAATGCTATTTATCACAGTTTTCTCATCTATAAAAACAAGTTGTAGTATAATAATAAACACAAATAGATTTGGATAGAAAGACAGCAACACACAACACATTTGTTTCCCTCTCTATGTGTCTACTCAGAGTATCTCGGAGCTGGAATGCTCACTGATGTAACAAATCACCGTCTCTCTGACATTCTCCTCCAGCACACACACACACACACATACGCAGACACACGGACACACTCACTCACAGATTCACAAGGAAAACAAAGCCTCCAGTCAGGGTAATGGGGCTCTCACGCTAAGGCCGAGACCCAGCGTCGCCAGCTCGGAGGGCAGGTGACACTCACATAGAGAGATGGATGGAGGGAGAGAGAGAACAGAACATGAAGATGAGGAGGGGATAGAGATTTAGAGAGTCACTGACGACTAAAACACACTGGGGCTGAAATTAGATTTTGGCTCCAATGATATAATGTTGCTAACTAGATTTGGCTTATTGGTGCCTGTCCAACATAAATTCCATTGAAGCCATATAGAGAGCGGACTACTGCTCAACACGACTTGGTGTATCTCAGAACAGCTGTCCGTTTACTCGCATTCCTGTCATTTCACATAATTTTTTTAATGGTAAGGTATTTTTATTTTGACTCCGTCTTTACTGTGGAGTGCTTATAGTGGTGTCTTATACTGTGTATCAGAGGACTTTTCCAAGGAAAGAGATACCAGACACCATGTGTTTATAGCAGGAAATGTAAACTGTTCCATGACAAGTTGAATCAATTTAGTGTCATGTTATTTAGCCACAGAGAACAGCTGATTGGAGATTTGTTTCTGTTGTTATATTCTTAGCAAATTCACTTTGTACCTTTGACTTACAGGGCTGTCTACATTAGGCCAAGATTTCATTAATATGGGCTCATATTTGAATTGTTTTTTTTACCAGTTGTAGAGTTAGAGCTACGGATGCATTGTCAAAAATAAAAGCCATACTGTATGTACATAAAGTGTTCTGTGACAGTTCTGTCTGGGACAAATATATACTGTACATGTCAGACTTTCACATACAAACAGACAATTTTGGAATTTTGATGCCAATATATGCTAAATTAATTTGGCAAAGCAATATATCAAGGGTATTCACAAGTGTTTTAATACCTTATTTAATTTGACAAATAGAAGATAAATTATGAAGATGAAAATGATGTAACTTTATAGGCTGTGTTAGGCTTTTTGTGGTTCTATTACCATGAACTCCTGTAAGTGAAGTCTGTGTGTCCTGCCTCACCCCCTGCCAAGTCCTATCTGTATGCGAGGGAAATGGTCTGTCTGGGCGTGCAATGTTTCTATTACTTTTGCAACTAGCAAAGAAGAAAAATCTGGGACATTATTATTGAACATTGCTGCTGAGTTTTTTTGATGCTTTGAGCACCACAAATGAATTTTAAATCATTAGATGTATTAGATTTCTTTTAGTTGCTTTTTTAACACTGTATTGATCCAGAACAGGGTTAGAAGTACAATATGCATCCCATCAACTTTAACAAAACAGTTTTACTGAGATTGTCCTAATATGAGCTCGACAATCTATGACTCCTAGTATCATCACAACTCCTAGAGTGAAACTGGTTAATGGTTTAGGTTAAATGTCCAGTACCCGTGGTGCCAACAGTACTTTGTTTGTTTTTAATGTAGCTGTACTGAGCAGTGTATGTGTTGGGTTTAGTTTGGTTGATTGATGAGTTAAGGGTGCTGGGGACCACCCACACCCATTGGGTCATAACCAGCTCTGTTTGTTGGATCCAAACTCAAAGAAACTGGGAGTAATAATTATAATAATAATAACAGAAATAATAGTAAGACTGTCTAAAAGGCACAGAACACTGCTGGCTCTCTCAACGCTCGACAAATATTTAGGGGAGCCTTATCAGCACCAAAAGTTTAAGAGCATTTTTCTGTTTGTGTGCATACAGTATGTGCGTGTTCAACAGTGTGCATGTGTGTGTTGATTGTAATAATTCCAGCAATTTATTATAGATTTTTGTACAGTAAACGTGTGTCTGTGAAGCTTCAAGCATTCATACATGCACATACAGTACAACTGTGTGTGTGTGTGTGTGTGTGTGTGTGTGTGTGTGTGTGTGTGTGTGTGTGTGTGTGTGTGTGTGTGTGTGTGTGTGTGTGTGTGTGTAAAAGTACCGTATATGCAAGATTGTCAGTGTTTGTGTGGGCCAGTATTTTATTAGCTATACCCTTTTACATACATGTGTAAGAAGGATATGCATACAAAGTCTACTTGTGTGATTGTATGTACAAGTGTTTGCAATTATTTAGGTTTGCGTGCATGCATGTGTTGATGGATATGTGTTTCTCTCAACTACCTAATATCTACATATGGTCGAATACATACTTATATACACGTGTGAGTGTGCGTGTTTGCGTGCGTGCGTGTGTGTGTGTAAAAGGGTCTTGTTATTTATAAGCTAGCAGACGGTGGCCCAAACAGGCACCCTGACTTAATAATTGGTTATTTGTTGCTGGAGCCTTGACTGTAGACTTCTGGCTTGGTGACATACTGTAGGTCAGCTTTGGGAGGTTCCACTACGCTTCTGATGTTATCGCTTCAAAGAAAATATTAGCTCTGTTGCCATATGCTGCTCTCTGTGTGTGTGTGTGTGTGTGTGTGTGTGTGTGTGTGTGTGTGTGTGTGTGCGTGTGCGTGTGTGTGTGCGTGTGCGTGTGCGTGTGCGTGTGCGTGCGTGTGTGTGCGCGTGAAATGTATCAACGATAAAATTTGAAATAGGAAATATCTATTGATGTAATTTCTTGGTGTAGATTGGGGGTTTCCTCTCTTACACAGAGCTGTGTGTATTAACATGCATACGTTCTTGTGAACATATGTGAGCATGTTAGTTTTGGCACTTTGTGTAAAACTATCTTAAAGAGATGGCACAATGTTGCTTATCTCTCTCACCCCTTTTACTAATCAGTGGCTATGTTTCCATCCACACGTTTTTTATCCAAATTAAGTGATATTGAATGAAAAATGCCTTATGGAAACAGTAAAATTCAATGGAATTTCATGAATATCGACTCAAAGGAAATTCGTTTGGTCTCATCGGATATTATCTTAATCAATATATGGCTTATGCGATTAACGCTGATGGAAACATTATTTGCCGAATAAATAATGAATTGCGATTAAGTTGATGATATGATATGATATGTTGCTATCAGCTGGCACAAAAGCACTACAACTTGTGCAATATTGATTGTTTGTTGGGAGACGGCGCAATCCATTTTGTCTTGAAAAACTTTGTTCGCAAATGGTTTCTTGAATGTTGTGCAAGTCAGTGCGAAAATTAATGGAAACACTTTCAAATGTGTAAAATCAATTCAATATGCCAATTACATCACAAAACAGCATGCAACGTCATTACGCACAGATTTTTATTCGCTTTAAAGCCGTTGGATAGAAACACACTTTGACCAGCTTTATTCTAGTTCTTCAGATAACTTCAGATAATTTGATTGACAAGTGGATGGAAACTTAGCTAGTATTACACTACACAGCATTGCAACTTTAGTTGCATGTTGTTTTTTCCATTTGGACCAAGTGTTTTTGTTTTTCCATTTGATGAATGTGAACTGTGTATTACAAATATCAAATATAGTGCTTTAATGCCACTGGACTCTGCTAAGAGCCTGTAATCTACCGTATGCATCTAACCAATGTTAAGGTTCTGACTGGAAAAATGCAATACATTACTCATTACTGTTACTCATTTCTAAAGCACCATAATTGCTTTAGTTATTAGTCCCTGTGGGCAGTAATTGGTTCATCTACTCATTATTTTTCTGTCGAATGTCCAGATTTGGAGCTTGTCTTCAAAACAACCTGGATAGTGTATCTCGGTATACTCTAAGTGTGAGGGTTGATTTGAAAACTGCTGCTGTCATCATTTCACCTGTAATGGTGAGCTTTTCGACCCCAAAAGGTCAACGCCTTGATCATTTCTAGTCAGTTATAAGAATACACCCATGTAGGGAAAGTCATTTTTCTACTTTTTCTTAAATCACAGTGCAGAGAACCTTCACAGTCAGCTTTGGACATTTATGGCAAGAAACCTTTCTATTGGCATATGATGCAGACTTTTAATTTTAGGTGATTTCCCTGGCCTGTTTCTGGTATGGGAAAAGTACAGCCATGCAGTGCCTCACACGTCAAGGGGCCTGCACCGTCATTCTGCATTCAACATATACAACGCTGCTGGTTGAACATCACGCTGTTAGGTTCTTGTTACACTGCCTTAGCTGGGTTTTATGCTGGTTAAGCCGTGCGTCATACTGTGTAAAGTGGGCATAATGCTGTTGTTAGGCCTATACAGTTCACACAAAGCACATACAGTATGATTTGAGGGTCCAGCTGTATTTGTGCCCTACAATTGAACCTTTGCTAGATTAGCTATGTGCAGTGTACTAAAATTCAAGTCCATGTTGTTAGGGCCACACACCCACCCTGACACCCACAGTGTTATTTTAAATTGTATAAGTAATGTATGGCACAGACTAATCATACCCCAAAGCAATGTGCATTATTTTTCATAACCACATGGGGTAGACTGAAGTATCCCAGTTGTACAGTACCATGGCCGCTTACCAGCATTTTGTATTTTGGGGAATACATACTTTAAATGTAGACTTTATGTTGGCAACATCTTTCTTTGAAATTAGTCTACTTCTTCAACAAGCAGTAAAAAAAACAAAGCCAAATAGTCCTCAGCTATGACTATTGATTTAGACCCATGCACACCCTCTAACTAATCAAAACTGCATACATACAGTTAAATACATATACTGTATATTCTTGCTACAGTTAAAAGAAGGTTTATATTTGTCTATTCAATTTGGATTATCCAACACATTCAGGGAAAGGTATGCCAGAAACCCAAAGTTCATAATTATTATAAACAGTGCTCAGGGCACCTGGGTAGCTCACCTGGTAGAGCTCACGCCCATATACAGAGGTTTACTCCTTGACGTGGCCGCCACGGGTTTGACTCCGACCTGCGCCCCTTTGCTGCATGTCATCTCCCCCCTTTCTCTTCGCTTTTAGCTGTCCTATGAATAAAAATGCCCCAAAAATAATCTTTGATAAAAATAAAGAACTCAAAGTAAAATAAACAGTGCTCAGTGACGGATAACCAGTAGCATTGTTCATAGTAAGACGGCTAAACTTTAACCTATAGCTAATGTCCTTTAATGAAATATTTTAAATATGTTATGTAGAGCTGAGCAGATGTAATCTGATTACTGACAGCGTTACCATTCAGACAGTCTTACAATAGCTTGAACTATGCTTTGAAGATGGTGTCAGTAGTCATTCTACAATAAAGTAGCTGATTTGTGTTTATGTGTCCTTTGAAGCCTGAAGCCATGCACCCAAGTGGTATAATAAAAGAAAATGTGATTTTTTTTTTCTAAAAAAAAAATAAATACGAATAGCCTCCCTTAGTTTTGTTATTATATAAATCATTCCATAGAGAACCTCATTAGCTGGTCTATTAAGGAAACATGGAAACTAGACAGAACGCCTGTTCAGACAGCTGTGTGATTTAATGGTTGTACAATACATCCTGTATTTGAATTGGCCGCATACTCCATTCACACAAAGCCATGCTATTATCCTTCCTGCCGACTGACTGGTTTCTATGCTATTCAGCCTTGTTTTAGTACACTGATACCTATCATAAGAGCAACAACACACAGGGATGAGGGGCAGGGGTGGTGTACTGGCTTGGAGGTCCTTATTTTCCTATAAATCAGTACAGACGTCTGCTGGCTTCATTTCTACACATACACACATAATCATATAGTCACACACACCAATGGGAGTAGCATGCATGCAAGTCTGTAGAATTATATGGTGATTAAGGCTCATAAGAAGGCAAATAGTTTCTGTAAAATTTACATCGAATTCAGCTTTGATCATTGGCAACTTAACCAAGTACATCACAACTTTTTCAGTGTTGTAGATAAACCTGCTCAATATTCTTAATACAACTCAAGTTAGTATTTAGGACAATCTTTCTGAAAACTTTAAGGAAGTGATTTGAGTTGGCTAAACATGACTATAAGAAACATTATTCATGCTTTATTCACCAACAACAAACATTGTAAGAAATTAAATGACAAGGCATGTGTTGCAGATACAGTTAATATCAACATGTCTTCATTCTAATGAATAAATTCTGAAGGTGGGAGGCATTGCGTTTCCTACTGTATGTTTTTGCTTTTGCAAGTTGGTTGCATTTTTTTGATGACTTGCTTTGTGTTGATCCATTTTAACCGTCAGTGCTGAAGCCCCATTGAAATACAGGAGGTTGAAGTCATAGGATTAACTAAAGCAAAGGAAAAACTAAAACAAAACACAAACCTCTCCTTGACTCATAGATTCTCCAAGTGAGTGGAACTCTACTGGAGAGATGAACAACATTCTTCCAAAATATATTCCCTCATTTAGTGTATTGATGATGTTGGTGAGGAGAGCTGTCACACATTGCTCCAAAACTACCTATAGGTGTTTAGTTGGGTTGAAATATGGTGACTGGGAAGGCCATAGCATTAAATTGATCATTTCATCAAACCATTGAGTGAGCGCTAATTAAGTTTCTGAATAATTCAATTTGAACAGGCTTTTTCCTTTAATCTTTGACCTGTGTGTACATTAGATTTGGTCATATCACAAATGTGGATACGAATTGTGCCTTGCCCACATACATAACACTTACACAGCGTTTATATGAACTTGGCTTAAGCTCCAACATAAGGTCACTAACCTGTTGTGGTCTAACCGAGACTGGTAGAGTTTAATTTACAGGACATTAATGAGAAAGGATTTCCAGTGGAAGACAAGGAAAAGACATTGGAGAGCTGAATGTGTCTGCTTTTGGTTTCCTTAAGCGAACTAAATGTAATAGTTTAGGTTTTCAACATGCCAGTCTGATTTGTCATGAACTCCAAGTCCTTCCAGTCTGTTCAGAAAGCTGGCTGGATACATACAGACATGCCTTCTCTTAATGTGACTCCAACCATCCATTGAAGTCTTTCATTGTCTAACATTGTAAACAGTGTAAATATGGCCAGTCTTTAGCTACCGGCTTTCTTGCAGCTTCAGTGTATGTACATCGTATATTGTGCAAAGCATAATTGTGGCTATGATCTCAATAGCCGGCCCAATGTACAGACTGAAAAACTCATGCAATGGACCACACACGCGGACACACCATTTGGATACTTGACTAACTCAAAACTATTAGTTAATCATTTTGTGACATGCCCAGAGGGCCACGTTGTCCCCTCGCTTTAACCAAAGAGAGAGAAGAAAGCGAGAGAGAGAGAGCAAATGAGTACACTCTCTCCCTGAAAGCTACTCAGCGCTGCCGTGACAGACAGAAAGAACAAACGCAGGGAGGAGGGGGGAGGAAGACGTCAGGGACTGAGTGAAAGAACAGAAAAGGGAACGCGAGGCTAGCTCAGGCCGGAGAGTATGGTGCTGAGAGAAGAGACGACGAGTGTGAAAGCAGAGTGTGGTCATTATATCTGCCCTTCAGCCCCCCACCTCTCTCTCTCTCTCTCGCTCTCTCTCTCTTTCTCTCTCTCTCTCTCTCTTTCTCTCTCTCTCCACATTGCCAGGCGAGAGTTTGAGCGTAATATGAGGCGACAGTGTGAGACGATGAAGAATAATTCCTGTATTCAGAGCTGCCACCGCTCGCCCCTCCTCCTCTTCATCCTCCACCTCCTCATCCTCTCTTTCAACTCCACTGACAAGTCAGGCCTGGATATCATTGTATCATTTATCCCAGCCTCGCCTCTGCCACTCTGCCTCGTTTGCCTAGAGGGAAGTGTGAAAACTGTGCGTGTCTACATGTGTGAGGGTCTCAGTGTGTGAATGTATTTGTGTGTATATGTGTCTATGCGTGTTAGTGTCACTCTGAGCTTGTGTGGATGTTGTGTGTGTGTGTGGCGCTCTAGCTGACTGCAAATGGGCTTTTGTGGAGTTTTTTGGAGACTGCACTTAACAGCTCGCTCAAGGGAGACACACACACAAGGGGCTATAAGGGTTCACAGAAAAGGAGGGCAAGTGAAAGCAGAGTGAGAGAGAATTATTGCAAGAAAGAAAAAAAGAAATGGTGAGAGTGGTGCGACTTACTTTTTAAAGCCCTGTTCCCGTCTGTTTTGGCTTGGTCAGACAACAAGAGAGATAGAGACATACTTTGTGTACAGCATCAGAAATGGACTCGTGGCTGAGGGCGATCCGCTTCATCCAATCTGCTTCACCATCGTTGGCGGCGACGGCAGCATGCAGCAAAACACTTGTCGCTGTTGCTTCTGTCGCTCCACTGACTAGAGAAAATAACTTGCCGTGATCTGTGACCCGTCACTCAAACTGCATCCAGGCCATTTTCTCCAAACTGTCGCTCCAGCTGATACGAGTGACTTCCATCGTGTGATCCTTGAATGGACTATATGGTGTAAAGTTACAGAGCACACAGGGGGATCTTGTACATTGTAAGTTGCAGATAAACAATTGCACTGGAACTACAATATTAACTTCTTAGCTTTTTGTACAAAGGCACTAGTCCTTCATCAGCCTGACATCACCCAACCAAATCGCCAATAGAGAGTTAGTCTAAAACCTTTCACTTCATTTTTGTTTCAAATGGGCTTTGTCAAAGACTGTATAAAAGAAATTGAAGATAGCACTTTAACAGAAAGTTCCACATTAGTTGCAGCCATCTTGGTTGTTTTCTAAAATGCCTTAATGGTGTTCCTCTTTACTAATCTAAGTTTATGCTCGCACTAGTGTCCCTGTCAGTTGTCAGTCATCGTCTCAAACAATCACCAAATTAGATAACTGGTTGTGATTGGCCAGGTTGGCTAGAAATCTGCCTGAACAAGAGAAAGAGACCAGATGTATATCTGCCATAGCAAAAAAGACATGAGCTCGCAAATTTGTTTGGTTCCCACACCTTCATCCTATTTTGTCTTAAATGACAATATTGTGCACTAGTGTGATGGCAACCTTATGATTTTCGAAATGTGAATAACAAGCATGAGATTGTATTTGACCCAAGAGCAGTTGGTGAACTGTTATAATCCATGGCCAATCTATTAACCAAATAATTTCTTGTTGTTGCACTCAGTGGAAGAACCAACTTTGAATACATTTACTCCTGGTGAACCAGTGGTTGCACTTTTGACGTAGACTTATGGTTTTGTGTGCTTCTTGTGCTGCTTGGATTGGAAATTTTATGAGTGCAAGATTATCCACTTCTGCAGGTTCTCTCTGAACAGTCTGCTCTAAGACAGGGCAGGGAAATATAGGTAAGTCCACTCATGTCCTTTATTTTAACTCAAGCTTTTCATTTCTGAAGAAGCCTTAGGGTTTTAGTGCATATGATGCATCTGAAACCCTGTCCCACCACACCTTTTTGACATTTGAATTTGGGGGACTGTGTCTAAAAGAAGTGTGCAGAGTTGTGAAAGTAGCAACGGTTCAAACTTCTATCTTAAACTCTTCCTTTATTCTTCACAGAACTTCTTCCATCATTTTTTTGTATACAACTGAGTGCAATACCATGTATGCCTTAAAGGGGAGACTGTCGGAAAATGTGCGCCGTTGCATTGAGACTTTAAAGACATGCAAAAGACAGATAAAAGGGAGGCAGTGGGATACAGCCAGGATAAGCTATGACAGCAGGCATGTGTTCACTTTGAGTGTGGCTATTCTGAACAGGTATACAGATTAAAATTAGCATTTAGGTATATCTGGTACAATATGTCAATTGTGCATTGTCTCTGCTATATAAACAATACATAAAAATGTTTGCCTTTAGACATAGTTAAATAATCCGTTGTACAACCTTGTTCCTTTCAAGCATACTGTACTTTTTTGGATTCTTCACCGTAAGCTAAACCGATGGAGTTCTTAAACTCACATTACAAACATTTTACTCAAAAGGCCTAAAAACATTGTTTGAGGGGGCTTTCACACCTGCCTCATTTAGTTCAGTTGAATGAGTATCAGTCGCACTAGAGTTCGTTTCCCCCCTTGGTGCAGTTTGTTTGGGCAGGTGGGAATGCGGCAATCACACTCGGATGCGCACCAAAAGTGGACCAAACAAGCATACCGTGACCTCCTTGATGAGGTGGTCTCGGTGCACTTTCAATTGAACTCTGGAGTGGTTTGTTTGTGGTGAGAACGTGATCCGACCTCAAACCTCACCTATTAATGTATGTGTACTCCACAAGTGTGAGCTAAATGACTCCTGTAGTCAGGTGTGCTTTGCGATCTGCGATGCGGCAGACCATGCAAACTGTGGCAGCTTGCAATGGTTCTCTCACAGAAACAGACTGGGGTCAAGCTCGCTGTCACTTGCATTTTCACGGTTAAAGTTGGCGACAAACACTGGCACAGCAGAGCAAGTCTCCGTGACAATGTCTGTTTATTCAAATGAAATGAGCTGGTTTGACCATGGAGATGCAAGAAATATGCACTAGTCCAGAACACAGGACCTTCTTCCTGTATTTACTTTCTTCTAAGCAAGTACGTAAGTAAGCGTATACTGTATGTTCTTGCGGGTTTGGAATGACGCATTTTGGCACACTTGAATTTTTACGGTTGTGAAACCAAACCAGGGTAATCAATCCAAGTTTACAAACTCATCAACTGATTCAGACCAAAGCAAATGAACTATAGGGGTGAAAATGCAATTAATGAATTGACATTTCATGAATGATATTAAAGCACGGCACAATTGTAGTATTGTTATCTGTGTACACAATGCAAAGAAGATGAGATTAGGTAAATAAAGCCCAAATTATACTTGAATACATTCGAATTTTGTCATCTTCTGCCTAGGAGTACTGTATGTGCCTACAATAAATCATGTGACTGGTGCTGAGTGCGTGTGAGCAGGGAGCGCAAGGGGAAGGATTTTAGATGGAATGTAGATCAGATTTTAAAAATGTGTCGTCTTATCTCCATCGGACCAAGTATGGAGAGTGGACTGGCGGCTGGAGAGATGTCACTTTGCCTCCTGGGTACTGCCGAGGTGCCCTTTGAGCAAGGCATCAAACCGCCAAATTGCTCCAATGGCGCAGTACAATGGTTGTTCCTGGGTTAACCCCTGAATTGTGTGTATGTGTATTTGAGTTTGCGTGTGATTCATTTCAACCGCCAATTACACGTAGCCTACCTTGTGGGTTGACAAATAAAACTCTCTTTATCTTTCTTTCTGTCATCCGGTGGACTTTTTGCGTGGAGGGAGGATGGGGGCTGTTCATCTGATAAATACAATGCAGCTTTTTTTCTTTTTTTGGAGCGAGTGGTAAGCGATTTAAGTGGAGCGGAGTAAAATCTGCGGTAAACGCGGAGCAATATTGAGCGAAGCGGCTTTCAGCGGGGGAGCGGAGGGAACGAACAGCTCCTTGAGCCAGGAGCGGAAATTTTCACCGCTCCACTCCGTTCACATGCTCTGGCCTATACAAGCACACCAACTGCACGTGCGTGAAACACGTTTGGAAACACCCTTAATAAATGAAGTTTCAGCTTCTGACACTGAAGCTGACACTTCAGTTATTCAAGGGTCAACGCTAGTATGGAAACCGAGTGACGACACATTCTCAAAGAAAACATTTTTGAAGGAAGCTATTTTTTGTGATGTGGTTCTATTAATCAGTTTTACTGTATCATCATACCATCACATCACAGACAAATTGCACATACTGGAACATGGATCATTTTATCAGCAGGAAACTCAGGCAACACATACAGTGTAGGCAAAGTGTTTGTATTCACACACAAGGCTACACTTTAAACAGACAGATAATGGGTTTTTGGGAGTACATACACTCAACCACATGTATACACACATTCAGCTCACACCCTGTCATACTGACTCTCATGTATACACATATATTACACACACACATTCTCTCCTAACATGACCCTGCATGCGGGTGTGTGTGTATCAATAAAATATGGTGGCATGAATAAGTGATAAGATACATAATGGAGAGGCAGCTGAGCTGAGCTGAGCTGAGCTGAGCCAAGCCAGCTTTCCACAACACTGGAACTTCTTGTCAACAGAATGCCCAACCAAGGACATGTCTGTGTAAATGTGTTTGCATCTACTAAGAAATGGTTTGGAGAGAAACAAATATAGAAGGAAGAATATTAGCACATCATGTTGTAGGCTATATCTTAATATCTTGAATACAGTATTGTGACTATGAATAGAGACTAAATAATACTTTAGTAATAAGTATGGCTGAATGTAAAAAGCGCCATGGAAACTCACACACAATATGTTATACCACATTTCATAATGTCTAAATACACACTGTGCATACTCAAAGAGCGGTATCATCTTTTAATAATAATGTATACTTTATTAATCCCACAAGGGGAAATTACAATGTTTTGTAATGTTACACACATTACACACAGGCCTGAACAACACACACATGCTCAGTACCTATACATGCACTAATGGAGAGATGTAAGAGTGGGGGGGCTCCCTATGGAAGGGCGCCCTGAGCAGTTGGGGGTTTGGTGCCTTGCTCAAGAGCACCTTGGCAGTGCCCAGGAGGTGAACTGGCACCTCTCCAGCTACTAGTCCACCACCAGACTTTGGTGCGTACAGGGACTTGATCCAGCGACCCTCCGGTTCCCAACCCAACTCCCGACGTACTGACCCTGCCAAAAAACTGTTGTTCTCTTTATATTCATGTACTGTCCATGTCTGCTTACAATGCTTTCCTCCTTCCCCTCTATCCTTCCATTTATGCAGACTTTAAAGCCCCATATTGAACCAGTCATCTTTTGCATTTAAAAAAAAATAACTTCACTATTTTGGAAATAAGCAAGATATTATTGTATCTGCCTGCACAGCTTATATCACATATTCACTGTATTACATTTTCAAGCCCATTCTAGGGTGAGCATAAGTGAGCAGCTCTAAGTGTCCGGCTATTGTGCTGTGAAAAAAATGTCCTATAGTTAAGGAAAACCAATGAGCAGTCAAATCTAACAAATATGTAAAACATTCAGAGCCTCTGAGATACTTACTCCACTGATACCCAAACTTCTACAGTTCTTCATGCATTAACAGCTTCAAAATTCACAACAGCTCTTAATTGACATCGGCTTTCTAGTGTGAAGCAGGATGAGACTGTTTCCGCACATTAGCGCATTTTACAGGCTGCTACCCCTCTGGGGCTTTTAAATACAATCATATCCTCTCCATCGTATCCTCTTCTCCATGAGAGAAGCATTAATTTTAAGGTAAAGCCCAACACTGGCAAACAAAGTGTATCAATTAAATCAGATCAAGACTTACTGTCAGGCAGAGAATAAAAATTTAAGCAATGATATCATGTTCTGTGTATCAATACTCATACAGACTGACATCACAAAAAGACTACATCAAGCATCTGTGCAGCCACGTGTCCAAGATGAAAGCTCAGCCATGATTATGACATATTAAAACACTTAGGGAATATAAAAGCATCTGCTTCACGTTGATGCTATAGAGATAATGTTATCCATTTTTCTACTCTCGTCACTCAAAATGCAAACAAAAGCAATACAAGGATGTGCAATTCAGTAATTAGGAAATGAGATAAAATCCTCCTTATGATGAGCACAGTCATCTACTGGCGCAGACTGACAGTAATTTGAGAGGAAGACAAGATAGCAATAGCTTCCTACACGCACATTGGTAGCTATTTCAAGCCACTAATTGGTTTGTGTACATTGTGTTTTTCTGTTAAGAGGTTAGAACAGTTTAAAAGCCCAGACTTTGGGTTGGTTGAGGAAGTCAATTACAGGGTACAATTTGAACTCATTCTCTTCATTAGGTCACTGTATAAGGTTTGTAATAGTCCAAGCACAGATCTTGCAATTGTATTTTTTTGGAGTGGTTTATGTTTATTGGATTTTAAATACTTAAATGAGGCTTTTCAAATATAAAGTCTAACATATTAGCAGAACCGTAGTGATTAGAAGTATCTGATTAACCATGTTTTGTAATTTACACAACTATAGCAGTACATGTATTATATCCATGTTAGTACCTGTGTAATCTGCAGGATATAATCTGCCTGTTCAGTGTCGTTTGTTTTAACTACTCCTAACCTTTCTTGATGCAAAGAAACATGCAATTGCACGACTTCAGACACCAGAATTGGATGTATAATATCTTGATACCCACACAATATAGTTCTTATGCACATTTGGTCAGTGTTCATGTCAAACCCTGCGCGTGTGTGTGTGTGTGTGTGCGTGTGCGTGCGTGCGTGCGTGCGTGCGTGCGTGCGTGCGCGTGCGTGCGTGCGCGTGCGTGCATCCTTGCAGGTCGTTTGCATTCTTCTGTTGTTTTGAATGTAACCCTTTTGACCTTTGCTCTTTTGACCCACATCTAAACTGTTCGAAGGAGGTGTGTGTGCTTCATGTGACAGCAGATAAAGAAAATCATGCTTCTTAAAGCTCAAACCCTATGAACAACAAACTTTCTGTTTATTCAAACCCAAGCATGATAGATTTGTCCACTCTGAAATCATCTTTTCTACTGTATATAAAGGCAATCCAAATGGAACGGATGTTCCTTTGTATCCAGCTTCTCATCCTCAAGCAGCGTTTCAAAGGACTCTGCTCTTTTATACAGACCAGCTGAACCTTTTACCTTTTGACCCTTAGCTGACTGCTTCGCTGTTTGTGTGTGTGTGTGTGTGTGTGTGTGTGTGTGTACAGTATGTGTTTCCGTGTCTCTCAGGGTTAACCTGTACCCATAGAACATTGGTGTTATGCTTAATGGAGCCTTGTTTTTCCTCTTACCAACTCTGTGGTTCTACAGACGTTTGCTTTCATGTTCTGATTTCACACTTGCTCCAAGAAAAGCGTTGTGAAGACCCAAGCGTGTGTTCATGAGTAAATGTGTGTGTTTGATGTCTGTGTTACTATGGTGACTCCATCTAGACAGAAAAATCAGGCCACTATTTACATTTTGTCAAAACACCATCAGATTCAATCATCTGACTTTGTGACTGATACTGTTTGCATAATTTCTATAGTATTGGAGAATGAATACTATCAGACATTAGAAAAGATGCCCAGCTATAATGTTAGATATATGACTGTATGTGCACAGCAAGGTAAGGAGACAGCATGATGAGGATGATGCATCAAAATCATGACTCGGGACAAAAGGTTTCCTGGCCACATCATACTTATTGTGTAATATTAGGTCTGTAGCAGAAGAACTAGCCAGAGTACAGTAGCCAGGATGTACCAAATCAGAGAAGAAATGGGAAAAAAACTGCTTTTCCAGAGACTTGGATTTTATAAGTTGTTTCAAGTAACTAATCGGACTGGGACACCGCCTGTTCCTTTCCATTTCCTACTGACAGTCAGCGTTGGTTTCATTTCACAATGACCACAATCTTTTCCTAACCTTAATATAATATAATCTCACATAGAGCACTGTATAATCACAAATGAACATTTCAGGGTTACAGTAGCCAAGACATAACTCACAAAAGAATTATATAACAATACACACAAGGAGGTAAAAAGCCATAAATTATAAGCAATCTACAAGAATACAATACAATCTGAGAAAGGTGATTGAACTTTATTTAGCACCCTACTCTAAGGTGAATACGCACAGTAAAATAATAGTGTGATTATCATTAGTTGATTAGTGTAGTATAGTGACCAGACGTGCAGTATGATGTGAGTTTTAACCCAGAGAGAATCATCATCACTGTAAATGAAGTGTTGTGCTTAACAAAATGACTTTATTTTGAGTCAAAGCAGAGTTAGAGGTAGGTTTCCATAACCATCTTTAAACCATGTGTTCAAAGTGTGACAAGTGTAATATACATGGAGTATTCTGTGATAAAATTCACCACATCTTACCCACAGACATACACTGTTCAGCAGCAGCACTATCTGGCCCATACCTTGCCGTGGTTGTAAGGCTGGTCAGGTTTGTGATGTGATGATGAGCGACAGCCTCCTGACACTGTGCGGTCCATCAGATTCCTCGGGGGACACCAACACCAGCAACCTCTTTCAGCTGAGACCAGCCCTCCTGTCCAAAATCATTGACAGGGGTCTCCCAAGATGTTAGTCAAAGGACATCAAACCATTCATCTTTGCATGTTTGTGTGTTCAGGATAGGATATTTCAGTAGTCAACAGAGTGGGATCTGTTCTCCACCATAGGCAGTTTGTCGTGAAGTGCTTACACAAGTAGAATCATTTGAATGTGCTTACTGTTGATGCACTGACTTTTTAAAGTGCATATGTGAGCCTCAAGCACTTTTTTGATTCATGTAGAAAAGAGATAGAATATCCACAAACCTCATCCTCCATCAACAGAGATAACAGAGGAAGTTACTGCTTGAAACCACGCATGAAGTGTCTTTTTTAGGTGCTTCAGTGGTCCTTGGCATACACTTCGCAAGCCTCTGGAGTCTACTGGAGGGATGACCATGACCATTTTCCCAAAAGATATTCCCTTGTTTTTTGTGTTTTGAGTATGTTTTGAGTAGTTTAGAGAAGGCTCTAGAATCTCCCATAGTCTGTCCATACTGTACAGTCCTGCACATGTGGACCTTGAGTCCCAGATGATCCATGATGGCATCATTGTAAACGCTGCATCTGAACCAGAAAGGGGCTCAAAATGGAATATGCTGTAGGTTAAAAGTTCGTCGGTTCATGTATTATTCTTGTAATGAATTACAAAGCAAACGTTGCTGTCACATTTTAATATATGATGTAACACTTTGCATTTATTATTAATTTCTTTCGTCATTGCACCAATTACCTTTTTAAGAAATCTGCTGATTGTAGCGCTGTGTGTTCACAGGGCGTGATCTGCATCACCATGCATCACTGTGATTGGCTTAGCTTTTATGAGACAGGTAATGTGACTGGCTGGTAGCATATTTAGTAATCCTTCACAACCTCTGATCTATATTCTACCTTAACCAGCGCCTTCTCACCAAAATAGCACTAAAGACACCTACACAGTACATGCGCCCAAAACTTACCGCTTTTCACACATCATTGTCGCTTGCATGAAAAAATATCACTGTATATACGTATAAGTTGAACCAGGAAGTTGCCTATGTATTGTGATTGATGTTTATAACGGATAGTTTAGGTAAGGATTTTATAGTTCACCTTTGTTTTCTCTTCTAAATAAGTTTGGCTTACCTTGAGGTTTCTTTTTTTTAAACTTATCTGATCATCTGATTGTTCGTGGTTCTCGCCCCTTTGGACTGCGTTCCGAGATCACAGCAATTACTTTGGGGGAGTACTACAGAGTCATCATAATCAATAGAACCCATGGCCCGAGCTTGGCAAGTGAAACCCAAGTTGTAGTAAATCGTAGATTTCCTTTAAATGTGTATGTCTTTGTTTTGAGAAAGTCCTCAAATGATCTTATCTGCAGTTGAATTACTTGTAGTTGTTTGATTGTTTGCTGAATATAAGTGCTGTCAAACGAATAAAATATTTTATCGCGATTTATCACATTAATGTCATAGTTAGTCGTAGTTTCATTGCACATTTTTATCTATTCTAAATGTGCTTTGATTTCTTTTTGTCCAATTATTTTTTCTCATTTTAATGCTCTTATCAACATGGAAAAGTGGATGGGCTTGCTTTGTGCAAATGTTTTTTAATTAAAAACAACATTGGCATTTAGCCTATTGTAGTATTTAATTTCACATGTAACATTTTTACTTGGAGCAAATAATCTCTCATACAATGTAACACTGTCTATCAATAAAAGGGTGAAAAAAAATACTTAGACGAGGGGGGGAGAATTGGCATCAGCTGTGTGTTTGGCCATCAAGTGGTATTTCAGACTGGATGTGCTGCGATGATAGCTCAGTTCACGACAAAACACACCAATCACTTTGGTCTGGTCAATGGAACCATTTGGTAACTTTTAATAAGTAAACTTTCCATTCAGAATCTTATTGGCATCCATTTCAGCTCTCACGCTCGCCATCCACTTAAAACGTAACATTACTACTCTTTGGCCGGCTCGCAAGCCCAAACAAGTGTGTGCGGCGCGCCTGTTGTTTTGTTTCTGGTCTAGCTAGATCCGGTGGGGTGTTGTAGTTTTTCTAATGTTACTAGTTGTTGCAACAGCATGTTAAAAAAACTACAAAGTTTGCTCGGCCAAAAAGAATGTTAATCTCGCGATAAAAAAATGTACGCCGTTAATAATGACTGACAGCACTACTGAATATAGAAATTCAGTTAAACATACTCAACACAACATTCCTTTACCATATTTGCTGTTTATGTTACTCATCTGCTCTCTTTTGGTCCACGCGCAGCAGTCGGCCTATAAAAGCAGTTTCATACAGTGTCCAGTGGTGAGGCGGCTGTCAGTCTGCTCTGGGTAAATAGCCAGTCAAATCCTGGGTCAGCACTAGGTTTTCATTAGAGGCCTAATTCAAAGCGGCCCACATAGAGTGTCAGGAGTGTCCCAGCCTGTTGTTGGCACCCCTTATAACACACTCTAATGAACAGCCGCTGGGAAAGTTGTGGTCAGCTGTGTATTTGGCGGTGTAGCATAGAATACACGGTCAGGGAAGAAGAAGAGAAAGTCCACGCTCAAGGGCTTGAATTAGCCCCATGAATCACTTACTTTCTTTTTCATTAGTTTCTTAATCACGCAACCTGTTGAGTGTCATGATTCATGGGACTAGCTGCTTGCTGTGGTTTACCCTGTAGAGTTCAATCATGAGGCCGGCATTCTCAGTGGATTTTCCACTATGTGAGCTGGATGAGGTTACTGTTGTGTTTATAAAGGTGCTTAAAGCATCTCTTTGCCTCTGTGATCTGTCGGGAAAGATGTAGAGGAGGGGATCATCTGTGTTGATAAATTCAGGACTGCCTTTAGTCAAAAATGTTTCCTGTTAACTTGCAAATATGAATAAATACAAAAAAATATACATTGAGCAGGATCCAGGCTAGTCCCGAGTGTTTGAGCAGTGCATGAATGAAAAAGGTTTCAACATCCAGCACGTGGCTCCATTTAAACACTGCACATTGCATCTAACCTGATATACTGTATGTTGTATGTGTGTGTGTGTGTGTGTGTGTGTCCAGCTACATTAATGTGAGCTGTTCTTTACACAGGAGGGTGTGTTAAGCCTGGCTTTTCACAGTCCATCAGGATGATCTCCAGTATATGTTAATGAGCTTTCCCACTAATGTGGACTCAGTCGTCCAACTGGCCAGCTTTCTAAGGATTGTATAGAGCAAGGGCTCACATAGTGATGTCAACCCATTTTCATCTGGAAAACATCTGTAAGTCCTTATTATTAATGGTATTTTTTTTTTACATATAGGTATTATTGTATTTAAACTCAGTATTTTAAGTCATAACATGCCAGTGCTATTAATTACATTAACATTGGTAAAATATACTGTATAAATGTATTTGTTATGTGACACTGTTTGTGATTTGATATATTTGGAATGTTGTGGCCTTTTTTTTCAAAAACCTGAAGTCATTTGAGAAATGAGTTCTTGGAGTTTATTTCCCTCAGAGCTCTTCACAGACCAGACCTGATTATTCTGTGTTCTACAGCATTTGCCTACCAATTAGGTTTATTACTAGCTGCTATTGAGGTAGAAACTCATCAGTCATAATATCTGCCACAATGGAAATTTGCAACATCGGGGAGAAAGGCATCTCTTGGTATTTGGTTGTGTGCATCTCACCTAAATGAGGAAAAACATATGCAGATGCAGCATGTACAATTTTGTTCATATTATAAGTGTCCCTATGAATCACGCTGAACCATACATTTCTCGCAATATATTCCTGGGTAAAAAAAAATTTCATATATGATATATATATATATTTTATTTTTTATAAACCTAACATGATAGCAGTGACTAAATCTACATTAGTTGGTGGGTTCCTGAAGGAATGAAAATGCCAACACCAAAATGTATGTAGCCATTTTTCAAATAGGAAGTGTGTGTATGCACTTCTGTGTAAGTGTAAGTGTGTGTAGGAGACTGTTGGGGGTTGGAATGTGACGTGAGAGCACTAATCAGAGCCAGCTGGGGCCAACGCTGAGATTAAAGTTAAAACACAAAAACAATCAGCTGGGATAAGTATACTATCGCTATGGGTTACTGCCCCCATCCCAGCCTCTCAGGGGAGAGAGGGAGAGAGGGACAGAAGCTGAGAAAGAGAAAGAGAGGATGGATGGATAGACGGATGGATGGATGGGACTCTACCCACAGACCCTCTGATTAAGAGCACCTTTGTATTCTCTTTGATCCTTTCTTAGTGGTGAGTCTAGGCTCAGCACAACATGCACATGACACACACCAACACACTGCCAGTCAGGGCCACAGGACATGCTCCGTATATGTAGCTGTGTGTGTAACCAAACCCATTGGAAGATTGGACAAAACTACGAAAATGAGACCCAAGTTGTGAAAAAAAGGAGCATGTGTAGGTATAACATGATGTTGTGACAGTGTGTTTTATATTGCAATTTTTTTTTTCTTTTCAATTACAACTATAGTATTTGTTGTACTTTGTATTTGAGACTAGATTTGTGTTTGTATGGAAATGAAATTTGTATGATGGTGATTTGTGTGTGTGTGTGTGTGTGTGTGTGTGTGTGTGTGTGTGTGTGTGCGTTTGTTTGTGTGTCTTTGTGTGTGTTTGAGTATAAGAGGATTAAGGCATGTTCACGTCCGAGGGTGCAGACTGCACTATTTTTGATCATTTCCTCTGTATGTCCAATTGGCTGATGAGGTATTAACTCGCCTCTGTGTTGTTATACGTGTCTCTGTTGGATTGTGCAAGGATGCGTCTCCAAAAACAACTAAATTTTCCTCCTTGTTCAACACTGACAAGAATCCACCCCTCCCTCCATCCATCTCTAGCCTGAAAAACTCCTCTGTTATCTCCAGCTGTGGAATCCAGTGCTGTTTTACTGATAGCTTTTTCTAACCTATCTTGGGTTGACTTGCTCTTTCTTTTGAAGTCTGGCCACTGGTGTTGTCCCAGAACACAGCACCAGTCCCAGCCGCCATATAGAGTCAACACCAAAAACAGAATGACTTCCAAGATAAGGCCATACACGTGACGATAAGCTTTTTGAGTCAAGAAATTTTAATTTAGTGATCTATAATTGTCAAATGCTATATGTGAGGTTTCCTTGACAAGAATAAAGCTCTGGAGACAACACACTGCATACTTTAACCAAATATAATCACATTTAAGATCCTGCTATCAGCTTTCAAATTTCAAATAAATATCATTTTTGGCATTAAAAATTACATTTTTAAAGATAAGCCACTATATATTAGCACCAAATATTTATCAGACAGGTCAATCAGCCGTCCTTAAAAAGCTCTTTTTTAGTCAAATAGTTTCCATTTCTTCATTGGCCTTCCTCCAAAACAACATTATCTACATTTCTCATCAGACAAAACCACCTTGTAAATAACCATGTTACTTTACCTACTGACAACCGCCCCAGAGGAACAGATCCCCAACATTAGAGTGCTGGGGGATTGTGTCAGGGGCGTGAGAGGTTAAGACTTGTTGAATAGCTGGTAGGCGTCACACAATGAGGTGGATTAGGCAGCACTAGAAAGGGCCTTTAGGGCTTTACTGGGTTGTTCAGCAGCTTATAGCGCCTACAATAACACAGCAACAGTGCAGATCTGGGGTTGGCAAAAAGACTAGCTGGGAGGGCAAGTGGCTGGTCAGTGTGGTAGGAAGCATGGAAGCTGTGATGTAAGAAAGAGTTAACAGGGAGGCAATGAATCAAATATTACTGACTGACAGGAAGAATGGGTAAAAAGAAGCACAGCAGCGTTTTGTTAGAGATCCCCTGGGTCCTCCCGAAGGACGCCTGGGTGTCACATTGGCATTGAGACATGGAGTTTCAGGGCTGCAAAGGAGAGGTGAGGTGGCTCCAGCTCTTGTCTCTGCTTGCCTGGAGCTGTGGCTGGAAAAATGATATCATTACAGATGACCCATATTCTTACAGATAAACCTCGGCACTGTGGTGTGTGCTATATGCGTGAGTACAGAAATTGTATTTTAAGGTGCAAAATCACCTCAAGTATTTTCCACAAGAGATTCCACTTTATCAACAACAGAAGTCAGATGATATATGATGGGTGTGATACATTATTATCATAGTTTCTTTTGCAGTTGCTACTACATTGTAACAATATTATTATCCTGGGTTTCAGTGCAGACATAGAGGAGCTGCAGAGTCCAAATGACAATTGTCTTTCATAGGTTTTTAAACTTGACACATTTTGTAATTTCCTGGTTAAAAGATTATTTGCATACCGGTATAAGTGGCATAATAATTCCATACGTTATCTGAACCCAGAGCAGGTTCACAGTCCTCACCCAGGTCTGGTATTACTGCAGCATTTCTGTCCTGTTGGGGAATTAAACAGAAGAGGGTTGGGAGGGCGGGCAGCAGGCTGGAATAACACCGCAGTGTGGCACATTGCGTGTTAGCTGGGATAATAACAGTGTGGTTTGTATTAGGTTTCCTTGGCTAAAGTAAGAAGCTCCCACTTCCTGCATGCATCCATAAAGACAGTATCCGTATTGGCCTCTGAACATCTGCAGGACGTATTAAACACATGCTGTGGTTTTATGTCAGTGCAGTATGAATTTGAAAAGACTCTTAAGCTAATTAGACCTGTTCATCGCAACGTCACTGATCTTTTCTGCAGTCAGTTTTTGACAGACAGCAGTGTGCAGTTCAACATCACCTCAAACAGCAGAAAGAATTCATTGCATGATATTTTGGCACAGTAAAAAACTCCAGCAGTGGAAATCATTTTCAACTGATACCAGAAAGAAACTTTACGTCAGAACATTGCAGCTACAGTGAGCATGTCAGCTTTTATTTTTGTTATGTATTTACTGTGGTTTTTAATATTCGTTCAGGCCATCATGCCAGTATATATTAATGATTTTTGGACTAAGGCCATGTTCAGACCAAAAACAGCCATTCATTAAAACAACACAATGTAATCTACCAGTTTATTTCCCTGTGGTTTACTTTTAACGTGAACAACATATTTTCATAGTTTACTTACTTCATTTTGGGACTTTAAGGCATTCCTGGTGTTGCACTCAGTTGTATACGCAAAACATAATGGAAGAAGTTGTATGAGGAACGAAGAAAAGGGAAGTTCAAGCCCTTCCTATTTTTACAACTCCGCACACCTCTCTCAGACCCAGTCCCCAAAATTCCAATGTGAAAAAGGTGTGGAGGGGGTTTCAGATGCACTGAGTCCCTAAGACTTCTTTCAGAAAGTAAAAGCTTGAGTTAGAATAAAGGACATGAATGGACCGCATTATATTTTAATTACATAATCTTGCACTCAGATAATTATTAATTTATTGTTTCATTAGTTTGGACAATGCACAGTAGATATATTGTACCATATATAGCTAAAAACAAATTTTCTGTATAGCTGTTCTGAATAGCCACACTCAAAGTGAACAAAAAGCCTGCCATCTTAGCTTCTCCTGGCTGCATCCCGCTCCCCAGAGCAGCACGTTTCCATGTGCACTTTTGTTCTCATGTATGTGCATTATTATATCCTGCTCTCAATTTGTTGATGACAGTCATACCATACTCTGTCATGGATGCACTCTGCTGCACATTCACAGGGCGTCGACTACTGTCAGCAGAGCAGCCAGGCAGCAGCGGCAGCAGCATATTGAATGCAGCTAGATGCCTGATGGACATCACGATACACTACATGCATCACAGTCTTAATACTGTGCTGCCACTTATGCGCACGCCATTCTGTCTATATATCGGCGGATATGGTTTACAGCATGTAATAACAGTAATAGGTTCCATATGGGGATATCATCAGCAGAGCAGCTTGGTCAGTCTACAGTGAGGGATATGGAACAGTGTGAGCATGTCAGAGAAATGCTCTGTGTCACCCAAAGAATGTTGGGAGAAGATTGGTTTTGTCTCAGAATAACCGCTGTCTGTTGATACTATGGGTTAATAGCACAGATGTGGACTTTCTGTGTTTATAACACAGATACAGGTTCATAGAGGTCTGCTTAGTAATTCATGGTAAAGCAATAGGAAAGGATCTCCTTTTTTATTCTTACTGTCTGTTCAATCTAGTCATGATGCTGTAAAAGGTTTAGTGTCCTGTGGCTCTTTGGCTGCCGTACACTTTGAAACTATGGGAATTTAAAATCATCTCATATTTCCTGTAATGTTTGAAATGACTTTAATATGTTTATGCATGTATGCTTCTGAAACACTGGGTTGAAGGACCATTCCGGTTTATTATAACTTGGGTCTTGTTTTCATAGTTTTGAACATCATTTCTGTCAGTTATGATAAAAGTATATATGTTGGTAATAATCCCATACTGAACATGAACTACAGGATGCACAGTAGGTCAAACTCTGTGAACTGGGATGGATGTTTACGATAGAAGAGATACTTTCAATTATCATTTTACAATTCACCTTCCCTTCCAAATAAGTTGACCTAGGTTGTTTTTAACAACCTGTCTGATCATATGATTGTGCAGTAAACACTTTTGCCTTGTACATGCAACCTGGTGTCAAGCTTAAAGCTGTTTTGCTTATTAAATATGACACCAGTACTTACCCTTAATTTTAGTAGAGTAGAGCTTTTGACTACCGGTGCCAATACAATACTGTACCGATATAAAAACAGTTTTTTTTCTTTGGTTTTTATACTTACTTTGACAAAGTCCTAAAAAGCTAAACTGATCAAACTGTATTTAAAGATGTTTAACACAAGCAGACTTAAAAAAGCCAAATTAAAACTATTAAATTATTAAAAATTAAAAAAGTAAAAAAAAAAAAAAAGCTTTGACTTAAATCAGGAGTTATCTGATCTGATTTTTTTTAAGATTATTTTTTGGGGCTTCTCCCTTTATTATAGAGCGACAGTGGATATAGATGAATGGGGGGGAGAGAGGGGGGGATGACACACAGCAAAGGGCCGTGGGCCGGATTCGAACCCACGCCACTGCCGGACTCAGCCAATATGGGGCGGAGGCTCTTACTGGCTGAGCCAGATGCCACCCGCGTGAGACAGAATTTAATGTGGTGCTTCACATTTTTGAAATATGTGATGCTACAGACACATTTCATTTGGTACTTAAAAAGTCTTGGGTTTGATACCCAGCCCTAATGATGAGGGCATTTTGTTTTTGTCAGAATAAGGATAAAGAGGATCTGTCAGAAAACACTCCGGGCATGACCAGATCACCTGATGGTGTCAATTTAACACCACTCTCTCTCTCTCTCTCTCTCTCTCTCTCTCTCTCTCTCTCTCTCCCTGCAGAGCTGCAGAGGGAGGGCAGCATTGAAACCCTCAGTAACAGCTCGGGCTCCACCAGCGGCAGCATCCCACGCAACTTCGAGGGCTACCGCTCCCCGCTGCCCACCAACGAGAGCCAGCCGCTCAGCCTCTTCCCCACCAACTTCCCCTAGAGTCCCACCTCTCTTCCAGGAAGAACCGCCACCGTCCAGCCCACCTGCCTGCCTCCCCCATCAGCATCACACTGGCACACTTGTGTGTTCAACTGAAACCCAATTGTGTCTAGGATTGTGTTTCTCTGTACACTGTGTTTTGTGTTATTCTCCTCACATACAACTGGAGAGATCAGTGTGATTCAAACTACATCCAGTTATAGTATTTTATTTCTTGATTTGACTGTGAAGGCTGATATTTTTGTTAAGCTAGGCTAAGCTAAGAAGCTGCCAATGCTTCTTTAGTTTGTACAGATTGAACAATCATTTTAAATTCAGTTTATCCTTATATTGCATTCATGTCTGGGGAAAACAGACACCCATTTATTATAGACTCTTGAAAACTCATTTCTTTAAGCTTAACAGCAATTTTAAGTCTCGCTGAGCAATTAACCAAATCTAAAGTGCAGATAAAATGAAGTTTCATCTCATAGAGTATTTTGATACACTTGTGGTCAGGGAGGAACTTCTTTTATTTCCAGTATCTATCTAACCCTGCTTTTAACCTTATCGTTGTGTTAAATCAGAAGCCAGTTGACACAGACTTGTTGGAGGCCAGCCGTCCTCTCCTCTCTGCAGCTGATGTCTGCTGTTTCCTCAGCCCACCATCATTCTTTGTTTGTTTGAAGTTTAACGGCGTGCCTATTGTCTGAATGAGCCATGAGAAAAAGGAGCGCCGACAAAGAGAACATGTTTATTCCAGTCAGTGATGTGTAGCAGCTCCTTTTCCCTCACTTCCCCATGAGTGTGTTGCTGCTCTTATGGCCTCTCACTAAATATGTTTGATTAAATTTGGTCCTCTCATGCCTTTGATTATCATGTAATTACATTTGACAAAAGTAATTACACTAATACTATGTTGCTGAAGTAATTTAGATGTTTACAGTGTAATTGAAATATGTTTCTGACATCATTTAGATATATTCCCCACTCGGCCTTTCCAGATCATAAATTTTAATTGAGCGGAGGCGTGTGTAGCCGTCGTGTATTTTGTATATTAGCAACTTTTGACCAAAGTCTTTTTCTTGCCTCTAGTGATAGATCTCTGAAAAAATGTATTTTCCTTAAATGTACTAGCTTAGCCCGTAGCAAAGGAGACTGATAACAAGAAATTCTTTCATTAAACACACTTTGCCTGTTAGTTTGTTTTGAGCAAAATGTTTGTCTTGGTTAAAACTGAAATGCACTATTTACAGAGTCACATTAGAAACAATTTTAAATGATAGTAGTAATGTACAGTCCCACATGTGTGACTGTTTTTGGACTGGCTGCATGTCGTGAGGCCTGTTGTTGTTCTGTCACCAAATGAGACTTGTTTTAATTCAGAGCAAATGCTTGTTGTTGGCAGTAAGATTTGATCTGTAAAATATATCTTTTCCCAGCGTTCATGCAAGAAAAAACATAGTAAAACTCAAGGAAATGAAACTGTCGGTCTTTTTTCTCACTCTGATTGCTCCGAATTGGGCCGTTCAGATTTCAACCACGGTGGTGACCATCAGCACATAGTACCACTGGTAATTAGTACCATATTTTTTAACAGGCAGTAAAGTGCTGTTAAAGGGACTTTTTATGGGCAACTCTGGCTCTTTGTTCTGAGAGAGAAACTAGAGGCCATGTTTGTTTCTCTGCTAATCAGCACACAACTTTAATTACCAAAACTCAGAGATCTCAAAAAAAGGACTAACTATCTTAAATCAAATTAGCGGTGAATTATTCCTTGTATGCTTTATTTCATCTCATCGATGTGTTCATAAGCTGCTAGCCATAAAATTAAAAAAAGGGGTCCTTGCCCAGCTACAATGGAACATATTCCAACTTGAATAAATGGCCAGACAACATTTGCACAGACAATTAAATCAAAAACATATTCAACCGTTTTAAATTAAAAGCAGTATGCCTGAATTTCCAGTCATATATATATATTTGGAAATACAATTTGTTTCAGTATGAGTTGCACAACAAATTACATAAAAAATTTGAACCATTAAAAAATGTGTTTATTAAGGTTTATATGCAAGACTCCTTTATGAATAATGTAGAAATAAGCTCCAGCTGGCAGGAAGTGTCTCTGCCTCTTCATCCAGAGGAAAGCTCAGCATTATGCAACGAGTAGAGGAAAAAAATACAGTTTTTACATGAAACTTTTTATTTAATTCCAGTATGCTTTAACACACATTTTACAATGTTTATTATTCACAATATTACACATTTTAAGTGTGGAGGAAATATTACACTTGATCATCACCTTTGAAATTATTTTTTTTTAAATGTGATAAAAAAAGTGTTAAATAACAATGTATTTCACCACACACTAAAAGTCTGAAAACCAACACACATCATGTCAGTTTATAATGAATGTGTATGTTTGGTCATTTCTAACAAGCAGACATTGGGATGGTATTGCATGAAGGGAAAACCTGGGCACAGTTAACTTTATTCATTTTGAGAGGAAATTCTAAAATACTGAACTCTACACATTCAACATTGTATTCTAGCAATAACTCAGAAAGACTTGTCCTGTTACAGTCATTGAACATAACAGTAAAACCCCTACTCACTGATTCAAGTCACTCTGGATTAGAGAATCAGCTCCCTGAAATGTTAATGGAGCAAACTTTAAAGTTTCCATGGTAATGTGCGGTGGAACCTGTTGAGGCCCTACCTGTGATCTTTTAACAAGAGAAACATGGCAGCAAACGGAACACTTATAAATCATCTCAGGACTAATTGAATACAACTAAAACTGAGTCAAAGCAAGGTGTGATAATCACACTGATTCTCCTGAATTTATGGGATCACTACCACACATTAGTGGTGGAATTAAAAGTACTAACACCACAATGTAAAAATACTCTGTTACAAGTAAACATTGTTGAAAATGAAAATGTTACTTAAGTTAAAGTATGTAAGTATAATCAGGAAAATGTTCTTAAAGTATTAAAAGTAAAAAAAATACTCAATGAAGAAAAATCCTCACCTTTTTGAAACTTACGATCACAACTGTTCTGTAGTCAGCTGTTTAATGGGCTAATCATTTCAGCTGTTCTTGTGGCCTATATATTGTTGGGTAGTTTAATTTATAATAAAGCATTGTATTTCATAAAATACATGTGTTTTGTTTGCAAAATCCTTATTTTGTAAAGTAACTAAAGCTGTCAGATGAATGTAGTGGAGTAAAAAGTACAATATCTAGTAGAAAATGTAGTGGAGTAGAAGTAGAAAGTGGCATGAAAAGAAAGGCCTCAAGTAAAGTACAAATACCTCAAATTTGTACAAAAATAAGTATAACAATAAGTAAAGTACTTGAGTAAATACTTAGTTACATTCCACCACTGCCAAACATTAGCATTAACAAGAATGGATCCAGATGTTGGGTATTTTAACTGGTAACATTTCACCTCTGACTTACAGCATCAGCTATCAGCATACACTAATGCTGATGCTAGCAGCTTAGCATACACTATACTAAGTTGAATGATAGCAGGCTATGTTCACATTAAGTATGCTGAAAGATGGTGGGCTCCATGGTAACCGTTTAGCCTTGGCTGTGTTTTGTGACAGCAGGTCAGCAGCCTGCCAATGAACAGTAAGACATTATGTTTGTAAGTTTTCTAAATTATCATTAACTTGACCAGGTACATTTGTTTGTAACAATCTTTAGCTTTCAAAGGTCTGTGAACTTTCCAGACCTCCTGCTACCAGCAGAAATACCTCCCCGTGCTTTTCGACATAAGGGAATATGCTCATTTGTTGTTTTTGTAAAGCAAGTGCCAACAGTTGATACTGATGCATATAATGATGCTGCTTGCTAATCTTATCCAAACTGAGATCTCACTGGCCCTCATGCACAGCATGACCACTCTTTCTTCTGCTGAGACCAGCAGTGCTGAAGTAAAAACATCCAAATGCAAATTAGCAGGAACATCACTTGTAGCAGTTCTATTTTTCAACAGCAACTTACATTTGGTTATGACTGCCGACAACACTGGGCTGTGCAAACTCACCAAGACTGGGACTAGAGATTAATTTGCCATGTAGCTTTACTAATAAAATCATGTAATTTAAAAAAAATTGTCTCATTATTTCATTTTTTACAATCCAGAATATTGTACAATTGTACCATTAGTTTATTGTATATATTACGGTAAACTGCTCAACATGGGGAAATCATTTGGTTGTAGCAGCAGTAAGCAATAGCTTACAAATTTTCACTCATTCACTATTAGAAATATGCCAAAAATAAAAAGAATTGTAGCATTCCCAGAGAGAACACATGGGTTGGGGACAAATCACCTGGTTGATTTAGAGGTTAAGGAGTGTCTTCTGATGGATGTAGAGGTGGCTGTTAAAATAAAGAAATTCTAATGGTGGATTAACATTTACTGTTTTTTCTTTTCCATTTTTTATAGATGTGTAAAAATGGTGATTTAAAAACAATTTTTGAGAAATTTGTGGAAATATGCGCCTTGCAAAATCATTTCAAAAATCCAAGTCATTTGTCTTGCAAAAAGAAAGAATGAGATATTTAGACATGCTGGGGTGACCTGTGGCTCACCTGGTAGAGCGTGCGCCCCATGTGGGCTGAGTTCTTGGCAGTGGCCTATAGGTTCAAATTCGACCTGTGGCACATGTCTGCACATGGCTGCATGTCATCCCCCCCCCCCCTCCCCCTCCTCCCCCCCTCCCCCTACCTTTCCTGTCAGTCTACTATCACTATCTAATGAAATAAAAATAGCTCAAGAAATAATCTAGCGGCTAAAGTGTTAACATGGAAAAGAAGAGCTAATGACCAGAATGCATCATGGACTCCTCACTTCACAGCTCAACTACACCAGACACTTTAGGTAATTAGTTTGCTGGGAAACTCACTGTTCACTGTGTGTGGGACCTGGAAGGATTCCTGCATGTTCCTCCATCATAACGTCTGCACCTTGGATCCTTAAACACCACCACGCCTGCCCTGTGAATGGAAAGACTTAGAAAACACTGTGCTCTAGGAGGGACTCAATTTGGTTTGCATGGCCTGGACCTTAAATACATTTCATCAGATTTAGTCCCTGAAAATGTTTAATATTGAACGGCAACACAGGCTGTATGGTGTACATGTTGTGAGCAGGTTCACTGAGAAATCCAAAGCTGTATTATTTTGAATGATTAGAATCAAATTCAGCGAGATATGTCATAAAGATGTGCTGTATTGCACATGATTTCGATGTTTAGTTGCTGATCAGCAAGGTCCATCACATGATTTCAATGATTAGTTGCTGATCTGCAAGGCCCAACCCCACCCCACCCCCAAAATAAACTGCAGATAGATTCAATTATAACTGTGAATGAACATTTTAATCTTTGAATTATTATTAAATTGTACACCCCTCTAAAACATGAAATATGTATGGTCAATTATCAGACTTTACTCTCAAATGATGCTGAAACTAAGCTTGTGCCTCTTTTTTCTACACCTCTGTAGGCACCATCCGGAGGTCCTTGAACCACAACCACCTGTGCAGTGGAAAATGTCCAAGACAAAGGTGGAGATGTGCTCCCTGATCTGAGCTGATTGGAGTGAGATACGATATGAATCAGGAACATGAGCATTTTTCTGGATCAGCTTCAGTTTCATCCTCCATATTTATCCTTTAAGAAACACATTAATCAGTGTCCATTCTCAGTGCTGGTTCAGGTTTATTTGATTTTACAAGGCCTAGTAAAGCACTTACCTGTACAGAAGAGGAAGCACGGATCAACTTACCTGAACTCAGTTTAGGCTGCTACATGTAGAATATAGGCTCACTTTCATTTTTAAATTAGCAAATATGAATTCATAGTGTGCAACATAATCTGACAGAAGACATATGACAGTTGACTATATTCAACCCTCTTACTTGACCAACGACGGAGGTATGTGACATTACTGCACAAGAACACATTAGCAGACGTTTTATTCATTTCCACTGCGTCTTGAAGCCGCAAATAATTAGATCTCAAAGAAAATATTATCTTCGATTTTGCAATCATATTTAATCGCAACATAGGCTGATTTATATATTGTTCAAACTCGGTTATTTTTTCATATCTTTAAGTAAATTCACATCTCGCCGGTTAGAATTAGAAATTATTATACTGATTATACTGCTGTTTTGAAAATAATCAAACACTGAAATATGACATAACTATGACAACTAAACTAAAGAACCCCCCATGGTTTTGTCTTTCTAGTCTTGATGAGAAGTTGTGAATATTCCGTGGCTGTCGTAATGTTGAAGGATTTCTGGTGTGATCTTGTCCTCCGTGCTGTGGGGGCTCTCCGTGGGACTGAGTGAAAGCAGAGGGGTGGAGAGCCTCTCCCTCCGGCCTGCAGGTAGCCTCTGCGCCTCTGCTGCGCTCCTAATGTGATTCAATGTTCCCGGCGCTGCAGCTGCTAATTCAATTTCTCCACGCTGTCAACACATCTGCAAACACACAAAAGATGATTTTGCTGGTTTGAAAAAATGTGTCTCAACGAACATAAAATAGTAATAAATATTGTCAGCTGGGTGATATTAAAAAGCCGATGCTTAAACGCTTCCTGATTAAGACTGAGTTGAGTGCTTCTCCTGAACAAACACAGTAAATGGAATCCCTCTCTTTCATTTGCTTGGCACAGTTCAAACCTGCGCAGGTAGATTTTTACTTAGAAACAAATGTAGATGCTTCAATGTCTACACATCAGGTTAAACCCATTAAAAGCACGGATTTTTACTGCTCGGTTTGACTAGATTAAATTAATCTATTTTCAAAAATACAAATAGGATTTTTATTTTATTTATTTTTTTACGAATCCGTACAGAAAGATGTCTCCGAAATATGTGAATCTGCAGAGAGGTGGCTGAATGCTGTTTGTAAAATTCTGTAAATTGGAAATCTCTTTTTGAATTAAAAGTTTAAAAAAAAGTTTTCCGTGTGAGTTTATTAGTCTGGGGACCCGTAACTGAACTTTTTAAAGGCCGTTTTACGCCTTACACCATTTGTATGACAGGGACTTTTTTTAAAGAAGGTGATTGAATTTCATCAAATTGTTTTATTAAAATGTGATGCACACACACAAAAAGACAATTTAGTCTAATATATATTGGTGATTCTAACATCGAGTCCTACAAGGGACCGGACGGCACTGTGGGGCATGTGTGCCCATAGGAAGCGCCCCCACTTTCTAACCGACAACAAATAACAGAGGAGATTTTTTTAATAAGCCCGGCGGAGGAAAACTCAGACAGAAACTAAACTAACTATTAATGACATTGTGATATAGCCTATTTGGAAGCGCACGTCACACCCAGTGATCGGGTTTGGCATACCTATTTTCATTGGATAAATACACGCACGCGTGTGCACAATTCTGCAGTGCGTCATGCACTCATTCACCTGTGGCCATATTGATTTTGCTTCTCATCAGCGGCTAGCAAAGTGGGGTGCAGGGCCGCTCAGGGGTCCTCGAGTTTCCTCAGCAGAATTTCACCATAATTAAAATAACTGAAAAAAATATTCCATTGGAAAATGTATGAAAAGCATTTCAATGTAAAGAGTTTGAACACTAAATCAAAACCAAACTTTCTATGAGGCTCTGTGAGACTAAACCTGATCAGAAGACATTCTATGTGAGTGTCTATGTTCTCAAAGTGTTGGCTGGATGTGACAGCTCTGTCACCCTCCTCTGGCTCCCCTGGGTCACTGTAGCGCCCCCACCTGGTGGTCCACCTGTCTGTCAGTCAGACGCACCCACAGCCTCCACTCAGATACGTGAGAATAGGAAGGTAAAATAGGCTTTAGGGCTGTGAGGTAACTGGAAGGATTAGCCAATTTAGGAGTGTTTATGCTTGACTTTGGCATGAATTAATGTCCAATAATATATATATATATATATATATATATATATATATATATATATATATATATATATATATATATATATATATATATATATATATATATATATATATATATATATATATATATATATATATATATATATATATATATATATATATATATATATATATATATATATGGAAAAGCTGTGATGCATCAGATATTACTCTTGTGCCAAAAGTTTCTCTTCCATGTGTGTGTGTGTGTGTGTGTGTGTGTGTGTGTGTGTGTGTGTGTGTGTGTGTGTGTGTGTGGAAACATTCTGCTTTTTCTACAAGTGAGAACTGATATGTTTCATTTAGCAGACTGGACTGTAGAGGAGCTGGAGGAGGAAGTGGAGGAGGTGGAGGAGAGGAGGAGGTAGCTGGTAGCTGCACGATGAGGATGAGGGAGGAGAAGGATAAGAAAAAGGAGGAGGAGAGAGGGCCGCTGGTCGCCGGGTTTCCATGTGACAAGGGGAAATATGAGGGACTTTGACAGGTCTTAAACGGTCTGGCGCCAAGGCCTCAGTCTAGCCGCTAAATATAGCCGGAGAGATGATGCAGGGAGATGGGAGGAGAAGATGGAGAGATAAAAGGAAGAAAGGAACAATGTCGAAGGGAGAAAGAAAATAACAATACTCGATTATAGACGAATATGGCGCAAAACTGCCCCGTTATGTTGTAATTAGAGCGTATTTGGCCCGGATCGCTGACACAAGGGCTAAATTACTAGGATGGAAGACGCTTTTTACGCACATTTTTCACTTATGCAGCTGTTTTGTGTTGTATTGAGCTGACGGATTAAGGACACACAAAAAAACTTAAGTCAACTTCCTACTGTATGCAAAACGCCATGCAAGCATTTAATTCACTTTATATACAACCCCAGCTTACAGGGTGACTGACAACTCTTTACATCACATGTCTCAAATTTAAGCTTTCAAGCATGCTTGTTTTGACTAATTCATACAATGATAAGAAAACGTGTCAATATCATAATTGATCTAAACTACCAAAGTAGGAGAACAACACTTCTGAACATGCTCCTGTTTTTTGACATGTTTTCACACTTTTTGGTATGATTTCACACATGATGATGCAGGACACACACACACACACACACACACACACACACACACACACACATTCCAAAGAACAAGAACACATGTACTGTGTGATTTCATTTCATTCATCCCTAACACATAGAATAATAGAATATAATCTATGAGCACAGTGTCCCTTCCATGTAGATGTACCAGCAGCTCGGAGCAGTCCTCCATCGACTTAATGACTTTTAAATCGCGCGTAATGGAGATTTCTGTACCATTGACGGCACAGAACAAATAAATGGTGACTAATTTGCACAAGCATTGTTGATACAATTATCCAATTGAGTATTCAGAAAAACCGTTATCCACTTCCATATGTTGCTAATCTTGTTTCTAACAAGTAAAGCTGCATGCATGGAGCTTCAAAACTCTGACAGACTGCTGCATCCCACGGCACTCCTACATCTCTGTCATTTCATAACTGACTAGTTTGGAATGCTGCATCTGAAGGTGCAGCATTCCAAACAAGTCAGCTGCCAGGCCAAATTTTAGCAGATACACGCCACAATATAACTGAAGAAAACTGTGAGGTATGTGCAAGACATGCTTGATGATTTGACATTCCCATGTGAAATTGATGCTCACTGGCATTTATTTCCAACACCTGGTTGAGTGAAAATACATTTTTTTCCCTCATTGCCATTAAACACCGACTCTGCTGTTAGTGCATCCACTGTGGGAATCAGTTGATGCTCCAGGGACTTGTGTCTGATCCAATGTGTGTGGGGCTAGTAGAAACCGTTTTGGCTTCCTTCGGGTATAGTGCGCTCTGTTGTTCTGTTGCGGCTCCTGTCTGGCCTGCTGACTCTTTACGCATGGCTGTATCAATCTGATGGAAGCCGAGCAACAAGTGTGTAACATAGCGGAAATGTGCAAACATTGCATGCTCTTAAATCACATAACATGCTGTATCTGACACACACGTGCGGGCTGCTGAAAGTTTATGGAGTTGCATTTTTGGGTCGCATTTAAGAATATAAAAAAAAAGTTTTAGCACCTTTTGTCTCTTAAATGTAATAGTTTTATATTCCTGCAGCGACCGATTAGGAACATAATTGGGTGAATTTGATTTATTATTATTAAGGGTTTATAAACATTATTCAATGACCAGTAGAGTTTTGTTATGCATTTCAGCGGAAGCCGCAGAAACGATAGTATCAGGGGTTAATAGGAAACGCGAAGTTGTCTCTGACAGTCTTATTCGCAAGGATTATCACTTTCCTTTTGTTTAAGTTTTTGTCGAAGTGACGCCTGTGGCTTACAACACGGTCCTTCCTGCCCGGAGAGAGCAGCTGTTTATCCAAAAAGAAAAAAAAGAAATCACATCTGACACCAAGTCATGACCGAGACAGAGAAGTGGAGCGGAGCCGCAGATGAGGCTGTTGAGGGGGCCGGGTGGGGGGGTTCGCACATGCACGACTTCAGGGTAAATATAAAGAGACAAGAGATTGTTCTTATTGTGGCGCATCAGCCGACTGGCGCCGAGCGGCTTTTTAACAAACTGAGTCCAAGTTAATCAAGAGCTGCGGCAATGGATTTCTCTAAAGGAGCTCAGCAGAGCGGAGTGCAGGGAGGCGGGTGGGGGCCCCCGTGGCTCCCGGAGTCCCGCACTGTCCTTGGTTTGACAAAATACAACCTGTCGGAGATTACACACTACCACGGCCTGCCCTCAGCTCTGAGACTGAGCACTAAATCATCTCATCGACTGCGACTGTTTCGATACAAAAATCCCCACGACGTCAAACAGCAGTGTAGACAAACAGCAGGCATAATATAGCCTAACTGCACTGACAATAATATGTGTTTAGGCCTAGTCTTATTTTAAAATAAAAAAAATATAAATATGCCAGAGTCTACAAGAAATCTAACTTTATCTGCGTCCAAACAAGTTCGTATCGAAGTGAACACTCACCACTTTCCTTCTCTCTGATTTTTCTCTTAAAATTCACTCATCATCATTCATCTGGTTTCCTCTTTTACTCCACGCAGCATCTGGGTTTGTGTTTTCCAGCCGTGTCTCTTTATTACGCTGCTGCTGCTGCCGCTGCTGCCTTCCCGTCAGGGAAACGCACGGATAAATGGCTGTTGCCTGAAACCGGGGCTGTATGAAGCTGAAGTCAGTATACACACAGCTAACATGGATAGCCTGGGCTAGTGTTAGGCAAATCCAGCCTAAGCGTCAAAGCAGCCGATAACATGGAATAATTGCAAGTCTGTTATTATAGACAACGACCGAGAGAGCAGCGGCTCTTTGAAATAAATCTCCCCGGAATGAAGCGCATGAGCCGCGAGTCGTGGATTTACTGTTGTGAGTTGTTCTAAAAGACAGTGGTAAACGTGGAAAACTGGAGCTGTTCCTCTGTATTAAGGTGCGTATTAAGACAGTAAGTCGGTGGACAGGCTTGTTTCTCCGGAGGCGACATTGTAAAAACGCAAGCCGAGAGAGGTGATGCCTCCACCGGCCAAGAACTGAGGGTTGACCCGGTGTTTGGCTTGGAAATGGGGGTGGGACTTCCCGATCTTTCCTGTCATTGGTTAATATTTTATTCTGTTGACATGTTTTCTTACTGCTAATGCTTCCGACACCTTCTTGTCCCCCACCCCCCATCCCCCTCCCTCCTCTCCTAGAGTCTGGCCGGAGCTGTCAGAACCACGCCTATAGGGGCCCACAATTGGTCCAGAAAGCGTAAAATCAGCAATCAAAGGGGCTTGGTTCATTAGTGTTGGGGATGGAGGCAGGAAGGACATGTGAGATAGTCACAGATCTGCAGTGAACGGGGCCACATCTCTCCAGTCAGTGTGGGATGACTGAAGCAGAGAAACTGCTTATTTCTCTGAGAGGCACACAGCGCAGCCGGGCACTGCCGTCACAGCGCCGCTTCTACTGAAGGACTCTGCGAAGGAACCAAAGGAAAAGCACATCAACAGCAACTCTGGGCTATTTTCTTCAGCCTGATAACGCGCTGTGTGTTTGACAAGGCGCCGTACTGTTCTGTACAGCTTTACAGAAATAAACTCGCGAAGCGCGGACCTACACTGGGTTGGGGGGAAATACCACTAAAATAACCATTATTTCACTTCGGATTTTGTGGATGCACCGATGAGAGATCCAGTTTTCACAGGGACTGCAATGGCTTATCACCCTTTCCACGCTCACCGGCCGACCGACTTCCCCATGTCCGCTTTTCTAGCGGCCGCGCAGCCTTCCTTCTTCCCGGCGCTCAGCCTGCCTCCCGGGGCACTCACCAAGCCCATTACGGACCACGGCCTGGCCGGGGCGGCGGAGGCTGGGCTCCACCCGGCCCTCAGCCACCATCAGGCGGCTCATCTCCGCAGCATGAAGAGCTTGGAGCCCGAGGAGGAAGTGGACGACGACCCAAAAGTTACACTGGAAGCCAAGGATCTTTGGGACCAGTTTCATAAACTCGGGACGGAGATGGTTATTACCAAGTCCGGAAGGTAAGATTTTCTCAGAACTATCATTCCTCTCATGGATATACCGACATTAGCCTACATATAGGCCTACCGAGAATTTCACTATTTTCCATAAAAGAAACGTCAGTTTGTCTGTATTCAGAGAATGAGCCACCGCTGAAAAGTTCAGAGCAGCCATGTATTCACGTCGTTTAGTGGCGTGCGTCAGGCCTTTGCTATTAGATCTTTATTTCCCCACCGATTATTAACCTGTTTCACAATTAGTAAAAACAGTAAAAAAAAATACTGCAAAAACATGCCATGTTTACATAGCATTATAGCCTACATTAAATATATTGTTTTTAAATGGAATCTCATATGTGGAAGTTAGACTCATTCATCAGTTCGTGTATCAAAATAAATGAACAAAACGTCATTTTATTTTTAAATAATGATGATATTCTATGATTTCCAGAATTTGAGATATTTTGGGGGAAATGTGACCTGGGCTTTCATCAGGTTTTATCTCCCAAACTGCATTCTGTTGAGGCAGCAGAGCGTCTGGATTTTATAAACAGACTGTCACTTCAAAAAGCAGGGACGTGAAGTGGTGTGGTCATAAATATGCTGCTCAGATTTGTAGTAGGGCAACAGATACGCACGCACAGACACACACACACACACAGGCGGACAGACACACACATACACACACAGACACACACACACTATGGGGTAGCTGTCGCCTTATTGCGTGCAACACTGGAGAATAATAGCTGACAATTACAATATTTTCTCTTTTCAGAGCAGCGTGTTTTTCTGCGTCCGTGTTGCCTTCAGTGCCTCTTTTGTCAAATATGTTCAAGTCTTGTATGATAATATGATGTTGTGTATTGGTTGAATCACAGTGTGTTGACTCCCTGTGTGTGTTTTATTCTGCAGGAGGATGTTCCCTCCGTTCAAAGTGCGAATAAATGGACTCGATAAAAAAGCCAAATACATCCTGTTGATGGACATTGTGGCGGCGGACGACTGCCGCTACAAGTTCCACAACTCCCGCTGGATGGTGGCGGGCAAGGCCGACCCGGAGATGCCCAAGAGGATGTATATCCACCCGGACAGCCCGGCCACCGGCGAGCAGTGGATGGCCAAGCCTGTTGCTTTTCATAAACTCAAGCTGACCAACAACATTTCAGACAAACACGGATTTGTAAGTATACTAAGAGTTTCTTCTCGCCTGAGCAGAAGCATTTTTTTTCCTCCACATATTCATGCTGCATGAGGTTTCTGCTGTTTGAACAGGCGAAGCAGGGTGTTTTTAAGTGTTTTTAAGATCAGATGAAATTTTTATGAAGCATATGGGGTGGGGGTGGGGGGGGGGAAGTGGGCCGTTGCAGTAGCAAAATAATAATAGGAAACAGCCAGAGAAAAATGGAAAATACATTTAACAAAAAAAAAAAAAACAGGCCACATTGCGTGTGCTGAATCCAAATTCAAACTACCGCAGGGAAATTATGAAGTAAATAATTACAAAGAAACAAAGCTAGAACGTTTTGAGACTAATAAATACATTTAGAACACAGCCTAAACGCGTTACTAAATAATCTGGGAGGATATAGGCCCTGTGTGTTTAAAGATGTGTAGCTTACATTTATGTTGTTGGATGTCTTTGCGTTTAAAGCTGTTGGCACTTTGTCGCCACTTGACTTCCCACTGCCGCTGACATACATAGAGCTTATGTTTCGTTGCAGCTCTCCAGAATGGTATCAACCTGCATTTTCTCCATTGCCTCCAAATCCAAACCCAAGCCCGGCTTTCTGTGGCAGCTCAGGGCCTATAGACCACGGCTACATTGTCCCTTATGCCCTTTTTATTCTTTATTTTAACCGGGGTTGTATTGTTACAAAAAATAAAATAAAATAAAGGCATAATATCTGAGCTGTTGCTAATATGGTATGTGACATTAGGGCCTATAATGTATGGTCTGAAAGCTGCAGTGTCTGTAGGTTTTATCCAAAAAACCCATGACCCCATGTAGTTTACCATGTTGGCTATTTAACACCATTTTACGCGTTTGATAATATCCACCAACCCTAAAAATAAGCGAATGATAAATGTTTGAGAAAGGCAGAGCTTCTGACTGGAAACAAATTCAACATTTCCATGTCAGTCTAAATCTTTTGCAATCGTTTACAGGAAGGATTTATATTCATGTACGTGTCTTATTTGCACATATGTGTCATGTTTAAGTTTTAAGGTTATTTTCTTAATATCTTTTACTTTATCTATGAATGTATAGTGAGTTTTTTCCGCATTGTTTCTGGCGTATTTTATGGAATTTTAAAAATATTGTTTTATGTTTTAATGCATGTGAAGTCTTTGGTGCTCTGCATGGCCAGACCCTCGAGTTATGATTCTAAGCTCACGGCTTGTAAAGTGACTTTAGTGTTTGTGGCAAAAAATTTTCGATGAATAAGAGAGGATCAAATCACATTTTTGCTGTGATTCTGAACGCTCATGACAACATGTGTGGCCTGGTCAGGATTTTCCCGTTGGCCCGCACTAATTACAGACAAGTCTGCTCACACAGTAATTATAACAGCATCAATAACAATGCGCTGGATGATCCGCGTCAACATATTTTGTGTCGAGTTTGAATGTGGAGAAAACATCAAAGACGCATCAAATGCCATTATATTCACTCCAAAGCTGTGTGTTTGTGTGTGTTGGTCCAGACCATCCTGAACTCAATGCACAAGTACCAGCCCAGGTTCCACATAGTGCGGGCCAACGACATCCTGAAGCTCCCTTACAGCACCTTCAGGACCTACGTCTTCCCGGAGACCGAGTTCGTGGCTGTGACAGCATATCAGAACGACAAGGTGAGTCACTGTTCACACTCAACCAACTGCCTCTAATATGGCTGCTATATTTTGCATAATAGCTTAAATGTCCTACATGCGTCCCCTCCCCCCACCGCCAACCCCCGAAGACTTAATCTGATTTTGTAGGTCGCCTAATTTCCCTGCAGAGGACTCCTATGGCCCACTTGCTTGCTTTTTTTAATTTTTTAATTTTTTTTTAAATTTTGCCTGGACTTGTGGTTGGTGGCATATATTTCTGACTGTGAATTCAAATTTGCAGCCAAGTGTTGTGTATGTTATTTGCTATACATGGGCTATTACCTTGACCAGAAGTGAATAAATTAGGCGTATCAAAGTGGAGGGTGTGTTGTTTATGTGGGATGCACCAGCAAACAGACGTCCTTATGTTTTGTCTTCTCAAAAACTGACAACGTTTTTTGATTTAATAGAATGGTTTAAAAACCCAGCATATTTAAATTAAGGGTTTGAATGTTACATTTGATGTCATTATTAGCCCCTCCGCTGACTTCATGAAGCTAATTTGAGGTTGTGTCCAGGAGGCTCGTGTGTGTGTGTGTGTGTGTGTGTGTGTGTGTGTGTGTGTGTGTGTAGGGGGTTTGTAAAAGTTTATTGCAAGAGTCACCATCGATTAGAAGGCATTTAAAAGGCTGGTCACCCCGCAGCCACAGTGGACAGATACTGTAAGACACTTTCTCTGCTCAAATAGCAACCGCCTGAAGCTCTTGGTCAAGGGCCACAGGGCCTCCACAACAAGAAGCTCCTGCAAGAGCCATACAGGCCCCGTGCCCTTACGTGGGGACATACCGGCTTCTTCCACATCAGGACATATCGCAAAGAAGCAGTTATCCAAACCGCATTATTATTTATTGATATGATAGTCATCTGTTCAAGTATTGTCTCTTCAGCCTTTTTTTTCTGGGAGAACGGAGGCTTGTGTGGCCCCATAGAGGAATATTTCATGGCAGAATTTCTCTCTAGGGGGCTATGAGAATAACGCCCCATCATTAAGCTTTTATTAATAATGCAAATCCGAGGCCTAACGTGGCTCTTGTCCAACACGCTGGTTTCTGTGTGTGTTAATACAAACACGTTGTCCCAAATATGGGCCAGGTGAAGACAATGTGGACTAGCCTATAAGATATGTTGTTAATCTGGTTCCATTCTTCCAACACCCTTTGTATTTTTGACAGATAACGCAGCTGAAGATTGACAACAACCCTTTTGCCAAAGGATTCAGAGACACAGGGAACGGAAGGAGAGAGAAAAGGTAACTATAGCCCATCAAACTGCCGCCGGACACCTGTGTGCAGGCCTATCTGTGTGCCCTCCATCTTTTTTTGTTAGGTCACGGTGTCACAGCGTTCCGATATCTCAAACCACCGTGCATTATTATTATTGTTATTATTAATTGACAGGAAACAGCTAACCATGCCGTCGCTGCGGATGTATGAGGACCAATGCAAGGCGGACCGGGAAGGCGCGGACTCAGACGCCTCGTCCAGTGAGCCACCAACCGGCAGGGACGCCGTCCACTCCCCGCTGGGAGCCGACACCAGCCCGCTGAGGTTCAGCAGGCCCAGTCGAGGTGAGAAACCTTGTTGTTTATTTTTGGGCCCCTGAATGAGCCGGTATGAGCTTTAACGATGGTGTGCGACAACTACAGCCTTTAACAGATAGCCTGTGATGTGCGATTGCAAGCACTTAAAACTAGAATTTAATTATTTCAATTCTGTAAAATTGGCTAAAATATGACTGTAAACTGGTAAAGGAAAAGAATCAGCAACATAAGGATAATTAATTACTTATATATGCAGGCAGGTCTGTGGGATTGTGTGAATTTAGACAAACAAGATTCAGTGGCGTACAACAATAGGCTTATAACAATAGAATAATTTAAAAAAAGTAAGACAGTAATTTGCACCCGGTTGGGGTGTTTAAATCCTCACATCACTAGGGGATTTGTAAGAGTTCACCTGTCAACCAATCCAATAGGTCAATATAAGATCACTCATTGCACAGGCTTTATTTCACGGAATGACAATATGCTAAATAATTTTATTTACAAAAAGTTTATGATGCAGGAAAATACGTGAAAAGACGCGTTTTGGCAGCTTAATACATAGCCTAACATATATGTAAAAGCTGTGAATGTAAATAGTGAAATCAACTTCAATTTTTACTGAAATACCTCATGCTATTTAACTTAAATGTTCTAATTGAGGATATAGCATAGTGCGTGAAACTTGGGGTTATCAATGTTTGAGTTCCATTAAATGTAAATGTCCTTCATTTTTTCTGCTTTTGGTTTTTGTTTGGTCTCATACTATTTTTTAACTAGCCTTAATTTATCAAATATATATATGACTAAAAATAAGTGTTAGCCAGTATTAGGTTAATGGGCTCTGTTATTCATTAAAGTGTGTTAAAATGCTTTACATAATTAGACAAATAATATAAAGGCTATTGTGTGTTCCTATTGTGTTCTGGCTCCCACCAGGCTTATGGTGCTATTCTAGTGTGCACAACATATGGCAACATAAGCCGGGTTATTGGTGTTTTTTTGGGATGGCTGGGCATGAAGTGGTTGGTTAGAGACTCTGCTTACGACTCTTTTTCCCTATGTGATTCCTATGTTGTAGATGATAAAACGTGCACTGACAGCGAGCAGGAGCTGGAGCATCACGACGAGCGCTGCACTGGCTCCAACAGCCCGGGTCCTGAACCTGTTTCCCCCTACAACTCCAGGTGTGAGGAGCGCATCAGGGACAGGCCTAGCACAGAAAAAAAGGATGACTCTTTATTCAGTATAAGAAACCTTGAGAAGGACAAAGCGGAGGGCAGGCACAGGAAGGACACCACGGACGTGTTGACAAAGGACTTAGAGGCCGGAGGCATTAGTGCCACTAAGGAGGCCTTCTCCCCTCTCATGGTCCAGACCGAGAGCCCCTCGCACTTCAGCCCAGGCCACTTACAAAGCCTGGCTCTGTCTGGCCTGCACAGTCAGCAGTTCTTTAACCCTCTGGGCGCCGGATCACCGCTGTTGTTTCACCCCGGGCAGTTTGCCATGGCCCCTGGAGCCTTTTCTGCGATGGGCATGGGGCATCTATTGGCCTCTGTAAGTGGTTTGGAAAATGGCAGCCTCTCCACCCAGGGCACAGGAGGAACGCCCAACCCCTTTCCCTTCCATCTGTCCCAGCACATGCTCGCCTCTCAGGTAAGGAAGGTTATCCATATATAGAAATGATTAAGTTTGCCTGAACACCTGTAGCACCAAGCTGACTAACCCTAACCATAACCCAGGAAAGTTGGAGCTTTGGGTTGAGAGTGTAGCCGGGAGTAGGTGTCAAGTTTTACTTTAGGACTATATCTGTTAACTTCACCTTCCACAGTGCAAATAGAGTTGTGTTTTATTTGGTGTTGAAAAGCATAATCAGTGAAGCAACATGTTATGTATTTGCTCCATGCAAACATGTAGGACTTTATGAAAGTATTGCCATTGACACTCACTAAAAACATTCATCAATTTATTTTTTTAAACATGTTATCAGGCTTCTGTGGAGTGAATTATTTATTATTTTAAAGAAACCTAGTTTTGCTTTTAATTTGATACTTTCAAAAATCTGTTTTAAATAATGTCTCGTTGCTGTTTGTGTGTTGAAAAAATGTATTGCTAATTTGATTATTTGGCCACTTGACTGAAAATGGTGACGTGTACAAATTTAACACCAAGTCTTTATTTTTTCATATTCCAGGGCATCCCCATGCCTCCATTTGGAGGTCTGTTCCCGTACCCCTACACCTACATGGCGGCGGCTGCAGCAGCGGCCTCAGCCTCAACCCTCCCGGCCACCAGCACCGCTAGCCCACTCTCCAGGAACCCATTCCTGAGTGTGTCACGTCCCCGGCTACGCTTTAACCCCTACCAGCTCCCAGTGTCGCTGCCTCAGAGCTCCAGCCTGCTCTCCGCTGGCCTGCAAGGTAGCCTCAACCCAGGCTCAGAATCCTCCAAACCAGGCAGCAGGGAGACCAGCCCGGCCCCAGAGCACCACAGCAACCATAAGACAGGTGGGTTGAGCGGGAGGGCTGCATCTCCCAAAACCTCCATGAAGGACTCAGTGAATGAACTGCAAAGCATTCAGAGACTGGTGAGCGGCCTGGAGGGCAAGCGGGAGCCCTCCCCGAGTGGAGACTCTCCCAAGTGATGAAGACTCTCTGTTTGGGATGAACACTTGGCTTGAATACCAGAGGACTATGAGTGCAAATGTCCTGTACAGCACATTAGGGAGACTGGGATGAGGATTGATCGATATGGGTCGGTGAAGGCCAATAGCTGGTATTTTTTTTGGAACAAAGCTGCAGATAGACACACACTTAGTGCATTTGATTCAATTTGAAATTTTTTAAATTCACATGGATTGAGGTTTTCTCTCCAGAACTGACCTGTTAGAAAGAGAGGAAAGCCTGTCAGACAGCATGTCAACTATCATCAGACACCAAAACTCTCTGCTGAATCCCAGGTTTAGCGGTTCTTGAAGGCAAGCTGACCCCCATAGAAACTCTGGGGTAGTTTGGATACATTGATAAATTAAAAAAAAAATATGCAAAACTAACAATGACGTATATATATATATATATATATATATATATATATATATATATATATATATATATATATATATATATATATATATATATATATATATATATATATATATATATATATATATATATATATATATATATATATACACATATATATATGTATATATATATATATGTATGTATATATACATGGAACACATTTTAGACAAGGAAATACTAAAATAATGATAAAATTGAAGAAAAAAATATGACCACTTCAGGCCTGTCACTGATCATTTCCACTACTAAAATACAGGCCTAAGCATTCTGACTTGATCATATTCATTATATCAGAGGTGGACCACACAAGGCCAGTATCGGCCCTATATATCGGTCTAACCTGCCTGAGAGCCTGCAGCTCCGCAGACTGAGCGGCGCACAGTGGAGAATGTTTGTGTGTGTGTGTGTGTGTGTGTGTGTGTGTGTGTGTTGAGTTCGGTTAACTTGAAGCATTTGAGCATCCAGTCCTGGTTTTTTAATACCGAGCCGAGCCCTGAACAGGACATCACGCCGACAGGCAGATCTCAAGCTGCATCCAAAACCCCTTTTTTCCAGGACTGATTATTTCAATAGGCATGGCAAGGTGAACGTTCCGTCTGCGAGAGGAAGAACGAAAGAGATAACCGCTTATCATTTCATGCCAGAAAAAATGTTTCTGAACTATTTATGTAATTAAAGATAAACAAAAAAAATCTGTAAATAAAGCTAAGATCCAAGAATATGCAATTGGTATTAATTTATTCAAGGCTGTATATTAGCGTGTATATATTTCGAATTTAACTTGTTGCTTTTTATTTTCTCCTCCTCCTCCTCATACCCCATTTTACATGAACATATACTGTACATGAAAGCTATTTAGCGCTTGTTGGTTTGAAAAACTGTGTATGAAGCATCGCTGATTTTTAGGTGACGTGTGTGCCATGTTTTAGTCTGCATCCACCGACAAAAGACAGAGGAACAGAGAAAGAGCTCCACATGGATTCAAAAACACCTCAGGTTATTTCACTCCAGCCAGGAGACATTCAAAGTAATTCCTCCTATGGGCGCATCATTCATATCTATTCAAAAAATATATTTAAAGATGAAAGTATCTTGTTTATGCTGGTTGTCCGGGTTTTTTTTTTTTTTTTTGATTGTCTCACAATTTCAATAAAAAATCGTTGTGTTGAATACTTGCAGGCGTATTATTATTATTATTATTATTATTATTATTATTGATGTTGTAATAATCTTATTAAAGCAAAACAGCTGTACACATTTATAGAGTCATCTAAGGTTTTACACACACGTGAAGGCCCAGTACACACACACTGAACACACGTGGGGCAGGAGCGTCCCCTGTCGGCCACATATTTAACACAAACGAGGAAGTTTCTGCATGCGGTTTGTTGAATTCGGTAAGAAAATATTATTGGTTTTATTCCACAAGTCATTTCAAATATATTTAAATCAGATGGTGATATGAAATATGTGGGTGAAATGTGTTGCTAGAAAATTTGCATAAAAGCTACAGCTGTGAATATTAACATTATCGTATCATTTAGGCTTACCAACATAATAAAAAAGTAAAATGTTCTTCCTGTTATTTATTATCTGTTGGTTAGTAGCAGTGGGCTATGTCATGTTTTATTTATGTTAAATCGGGTCTGTCTCCTGCATGCACCGCTGTCCAGGTCTATTTTGAGCAGGTTCTCAGTCACGTCAATCAGCATTTCCTTTAGTATTGTGTGGCCGTCTTTATTTTTAGAAAGAGTCGAGTAATGTAAGTATTTATAGGAAGAGCTTTCTCTGCTGCGCTCACACACATCCTCTGCAGCCTGAGAGCAACTTTAACTGTTCCCTGTTTGACTCAGCTGGGAGCCTGTATATTCTGGAACATACATTCCACGTTTTACATGTAGAAATAAAGGATATGTAATACCGGCTGTGGCTTTTTACTGGGCTAAATATGACATTATGTTCAGATGTTCAACATGCAATAATCGGCTATTAGCCTGTATTATAACTCGCCTATAAGACGATGTGATTTATGTCGATGTGTTTTTTCTTTAAAATACTGGAGATTTTCAGTGTTTGGTACCAAAGTCAAATTGTGACCCACTGTGTGTGTTGAGGCCTGTGTGTGAGCATGATGCAGCAGCAGTGTGTGTGTGTGTGTGTGTGACTGTGTATGGTTTAAAGGGTTAAGCAGGGGGAGTTTAGGGCAGCAGACAGCCTTTTGTCCGGGACCCGGCGCCTGTCGCCTGCCTGCCGGCCACAGCCTCCACACCACCCCGCTTCCTAATTAGAGAGCCCACCCCTCACCCCCCCTCTCCTGCTTCTCCTCCCCTGCTTCTTCATTTTCTTTTCTTTCTGCAGCGATAATCACAAAACTCTCATTCTATTACGGGGGCCATTGTTGCCACTCTGTTATCTTCAATTAACAGACAGAGCGACTCGAACTCGCACTCTGGGAGAAAAAAGTATTTGTCTAAATCAATCAGTCAATGAGTGATCAATAGGCTCCTGTGGAGGCCCTGTGGATCATAACTAATGACTGGTGACGGTGTGGGGTAAAAAGGGCAAGATTATTCACAACTTTGTTAAATGATCAGTGTAGGCCTATGTTGTTATTTACGCTTTCGTAGGAAAACAGAAAAAAGTTACACAGTTCATTTCAACAGAAGACAAACAGCACCCAGGAATGGTTTTCACTGTTTGAAACCTCAACAACACCACAGAGGCCTGCCCTTCAGTTTCCACATTACCAGATTACACATGCATACACACATATTTTTATTTATATTTGTTCTCTTCTTATTTCTACAATTATTCATGTTAAATAAAACCATAAATTGCAATATAGGGTAGAATTAGTATTCTAGGTTATTCTTGCATATGATTTGGTAATAAGGTATGCCATTTAATGGTGGAAAGTAACCTAATACATTTACTTGACAACTTTTTATGCATTATTTTGGGTCATAAGTACTTTATTTTTTTCATTTATCTGTTTAGTACTATTACTACTACTAGGCCTCACTTCATTTCAGAGACAAACAGGATACTTTTTACACCACTACATTTAAGTGACCGCTATAGTTATTTCACAGTTTCATATTTTACATAAAGCACATTGCCTTGCCTGCAGAACAAATACTTTTACCACGAGTATTTTGCTGATAATTCTTCTACCTAAGTAATACTTTACGTGCAAGACTTTTCCTTGTAATGGAGTATTTTTACTTTGAAGTATTGCTTCTTTTGCTTGAAAAAAAGATCAGAATTCTTCTCCCACTGCAGATGAAAATATTTATGTGTAAATAACAAAATTATGTGTTTGGACTCAAATAATGTCACTTTGTTTTTTTAAATAAGACTAATCCAATGGAAAAAGAAATTAATATGTGACTGTACTTTCTAGTGTTCTATATTTTTGCAATGAGCTGCTCATATTAACGTGTGTTTTTTGTGATGTGCGAGTTGCTTCATGAAATGATAATAAAATGATGTAATGGGAAGTGAAAGGCTGAACCAGACTCTCATTCTGCCATGCCACTGCTGATGACCCTCAGAGACCTCCTTCTGATCCCTGTAGACACTGACCTATTTGGATATTTGAAGGTTAAGACAGATGCATTTTAGGTGTGAAGCACCTAGAGGACAATATATCTATATCTGTGAGCATTTAAATATTTAGATTAATATTAAGATTTTGTTAGCCTTGGTCGAGCTGCAAATTAAGTCTAAAACCAGCATGTAGACTGTGTAGGGAAATTTATAATAAATAAAAAAAGTGACTGGATATTTGTGAATGAAAGGCCAGTATCGGTGCAGTATATTGGTCTGATGGTGTCCAGAAACCTGTATGGTGTCTACAGAGTGCGTATTGTTATGCTGCAGCTCTGTAGGCTTCTCTCTCCGCAGGCGGCCTATTGGTTGCTCGGCTCAGGTGCAGCAATCATACTGGTCCAAAGTGGAGCAGGAGGGGTCCAATCACAGGCTGCTGTACTCCTTAAGGACAGGCAGGAAGGAGGAGGGAGAAAACACACTGCCTCTGACCTCATAGCAACACTTCACAAGCCACACAGACACACGCACCCACACACAAAGGTAGGAAATACAAATGTTTAACTTTATTAAACATTTCACCAATAAAGTGAGATGTGCTACAGGGGAAAGTGCAGATTGCTTTGAGTGAACTCCAATCGTCAGTGCAAAAGATCCATTAAAAACACCTCATAAACACACCTATAAAATGCACTTCTAATAAAGTACAGACAGATCACATGGGCTACCAGAGCTGTAAATTAAACATGTATGCATGAATGTATACTGAAAGAGAGGGGCAATGTACTAACAATGCAATAATCAGATAAGATCTATAAAGTTCAACATAAAATACTTTGTGAACAAAGTTTGTCACTATACTGGAAACTATCTGGAAATGGTCATGGTAGTGCTTTTAAAGCAGGGAAAACAAGAAGGCGTACTTGTATGACTGAGTGTGCATGTGTGTGCTTGTGAGTCCTACTCTTTGGATAGTTTGGAGCTACAATACTACAGCATGCAAGCCTGTCGCCCCCTAATGGAAACTGAGGAAGGGGAAGTCAAGGATTTCTGGCTGAAAGAGTACAGTGTTCACTCTGGTATTAATAATAAAACAAATCCAGTGCAAAGCTTTCCCTTTTATTAGACTTAAGTTAAAGTTCAGTCAGTTTGCTTACTTATTTTGTGTTGTTGATGTGTTTTTTTTCATCTTGCAGACAAGGGACGGGTATCTTGTTAATAATTTCAACATTACGCTTTAAACTAGAATGCCATGGTACTGTCACCTGTATAGTGCCACTTGGACATTGTTGTGTAGGCAATCCTTAGTATTGCTAAAGGGTTTTCTATGTTTCATAGCTGTCGTAGCTGGATTTTCCACTTTACAGAAACTCATACTTTTATAAGAAATATACAGCTCATTTTCACAGTATTAAAAAAAAAAAAAGTTAAGACATTCTATCCTGTTTGTCCAGCACTCCAAATACCCAGCAGACTTCTCAACCAGTGTTGCTTCCAAAATACACAACCACTAGGTGGCACACTTACTTACTTTACAAGTTACATCATCAAATACTGAATGATGAATTGCATAGTTACAACGTGTATTTAAGAAGAACAAACTATGATCATCATACACATCTGAGTGCAAAATTAATAATACTTCTTGTTTTACAACTGTTTCAATTTATTAAGACTTAATACTCAAGAATTAATATTCATACTCATGTCTAAACACAAGGGTTTGGGAAACAAACTACTGGAATATTATTCATATATCTAGTTATAAGTGTAGATATCTGTCATATGAAATTCAAATCAATTCAAAAAGTGAAATTTAAAGATCTATAATATATGTTTTACTGTAGAGTGAACTCATTAGTAAATATGATCTAAATAAAAAGTAAATTTTTAAGAAAAATGTATGATTGGGATTTAATAACCTAGCGTGAGGGTGAGATTTTGTTGCTTTTGTGAAAGGTCAAAAATCCAAGTCTACAACCAAGAACTGTAACAGTAACTATAATCAAAATATAGTTTGTTGAAAAAAGTTATAAAGTCATGTATAGCATGTTGATAATTTGAAAAAAGTAATGAAAAGTATGTTATAAAAAGTGATAAAAAGTCATAGTATAGTACGTGTCATAGTATAGTATGTAGAAAAAAGTCTTAGTAATAGTGTAGTATATCAAATCTTGTCATGGTGTAATAAGTAGAACAAAAAGTCATAAAAAGCTGTAGTACAGTATGTCGAAAAAAGTCATAGAATAGTGTGACAGAAAGAGTCATAAAAAAGTCAAAGTATAATATTTAGAAAAATGTGATAAAAAAGTCATAGTACAGTATATCAGAAAAAAGTCATAGTAAAGTATGATGAAAACTTCATAGTATGTCAAAAAAGTCATAGTATAGTATGTCGAAAAAAAGTCAGTACTATGACAGAAAGAGCGATAAAAAAGTCATAGTATAGTATATTTGAAAAAAAAGTCATAGTATAGTATGGTGAAAAAAGTCATAGTATAGTATGATGAAAAAAAATCATAGTATAGTATGGTGAAAAAAAGTCATTGCATAGTATGTCAAAAAAATGATAAAAAAGTCATAATATAGTATATCGGACAAAAGTCATAGTATAGTATGATGAAAAAGTTTGTAGTAGGCCTATAGTAAGATAAAAAAAGTTCAAAATATAGTATGTCAAAAAAAGTGATAAACAGTCATATAGTATTACAAACCACTGAGCCACCGTGCAAACAAACTATGTTAAAAACAATTATAAGATAGTATGTCGGAAAGCGCCATTAAAAAGAAATAGTGTCAAAGTGATTTAAAAAAAAAAATAAAGTCATGGTATGGTAGGTCAAAAATAAGTCATTGTATAGTATGACAAAGAGTCATAAAAAGTCATATTATAGTATGACAAAAAGAGTCAAGAAAAGTCGTATAATAAGTTGAAAAAAGTCATAGTGTGGTAAGTTAAAAAAAGACATAAAGAAGTCATAGTATAGCATGTCAAAAAAGTGATTAAAAAGTGATACTATAGAATGACGAAAATAGTCACAACAAGTCATATTATAGTAAGTTGAATAAACTGATGAAAGCTTTTAAAAAGTAATAGTATAGTATGTTGAAAAAATTCATAGTATAGTATGTCAAAAATAGACACAGTATAGTATGGCGATAAAAGTCATAGTAAAATATGACAAAGAGAGTAATAAAAAAGTAATATAGTATGTAAAAAAAATCAAGTATAGAATGACAAAAAAGTCATGGCACAGCATGACAACAAAAGTGATTAAAAAAAGGCAAAGTATAGTGTGCCAAAAAAAGTCATAAAGAAGTTATAGTGGAGGATGAAAAAAATCACTAAAAAGTCATATAGTATTACAAAAACAGTCATAGTACAGTACGTTGAATAAAGTGATAAAACAGTCATTGTATAGTATGTCGAAAAAAGACATTAAAAAAGTCATAGTATAGTATGTTAAATAAAGTGAAGAAAACACATAGTATAGTATGTCAATAAAAGTGATAATATAGAATGACGAAAAGAGTATTATAGTAAGTTGAATAAAGTGATGAAAGCCATTAAAAAGTAATAGTATAGTATGTTGAAAAAATTGATAAAAAATTGATAGTATAGTATGCCTAAAATAGTCATAGTATAGTATGTCGAAAAAAGTCACGAAAAAGTCATAGTATAGCATGTTGAAAAAAATCTTTAAAAAGGTCATAAAAAGGTATGTCGAAAAAAAGTGATAAAACCTTTTTAGAATAGTTCGTCAAAAAAAGTAATAAAAAAGTCACAGTATAGTATGTCAAAAAAGTCAGACAAAGTTAATAGTATAGTATGTCCAAAAAATGATTACAAAAAATTCAAAAATAGAATAGGATAGTATTTAGAAAAGTGATAAAAAGTCATAGTATAGAATGTTTAAAAAGGTTTGTCTGGAAGAAGATGCAAACTCCACACAAAAGGGTCCAGTCTGCATAGGGGATTGAACCAGCGAACATAGTCTTCAATACAATATTTGCAGCAACATTAACCACTGATCCACCACACAGCTAAAAGCAAACTGATACAGGATAGTATGTTGAAAAAGCTATTATAGTGGGGCAGATAAGGGGGAAATCGTTCACAAGTGGATACAAGCACCAAATTTGGTATGGTTATCCCCCTGGGGCCAATAATTTGAAAAATAACGTTAGCCACTTGATTTTTCAAAATGGCCGCCATTTTCCAAGATGGCCGCCATTTCCAGCATTGGAAAACACATATCTGCCCACATAATTTTACAAATGGGACATATTTCAAGGTTTTTACCTTTTGAATCCTATGTTTTTGACTATAAGGATGTTACATGCATATCTATTTTGTGTTTTGAGAGTCTATAGTGGTATGTAGAGTAAATAATGTGAAAAAACATGCATGAAATGTGACATAATTCCAAGAAAAAAATGTATTATTAAAGCATGTCAAAGTAACAGGAGGTTTTATGTTATTTACTTTTCTGGAGGCACATAACATTATTGTATTTGTGTTCATTGTATTTAAGTGGGTTATTATAATAATATTAAAAGTCATGGTATTGTATCTAGAGTAGTATATTGAAAAAAAAGTCATAGTATAGTATGTCAAAGAAAGTTTTGAAGAACATTGGATCATCGATCCAAGGGTCAGAATATGTAGTGCTTATTTGCTAGTGCTAGATTAGTGGCAATGCTAACAAACTGACACGTTGAAAACAGTAATAGCATAGTATGTTGAAAAAAAGGTTGCGTGCATGATCACTGATGGCTTGTATCATGTGGACACGCCCACAGTTTTGTTGTCATTACTTAGAATTCCTCATTGGGGAGACATACCTCCATCCATCCATACATCTTCGTCCGCTTATGACGTATCGCTCCAGTACAAAGAAAGAAAGTCTGTAAGAACATGCAAACCCCACTCATAAGTATGAGAGTCCGCCTAGGAAATAAGTCATACTTGGTCTTCCATACACTATCATAATCAAGAAAGTATAGTTGTGTGTGAAGTAAATGGTAATGAGGAAAACATTGCTAGACTTAGACTTCTCTTTATTAATCCTTTTGGGATGACTCCCGCAAGGAAATTGAAATTTCCTGTAACAGTTTTCAGCAAATTACAGTATAGAGAGAAAGAAAACAGTATAAAGATAACAATAATAACAAAAATAATAATAATAACAATAAAACCATTGACTATAAAAAGACATTTACCATAAATTATTAGTTAAGAGCAGTTCAAGTGTCCAGGTAATTATGTGAGTCCAGGTGTGTATGAATGTACTGTCCTCACCCTCTTTAACCAATTTACCCTATTTACCCTAGTTCCTCTTCCCCCAAGAGAGGAGTTGTAGAGTATAATGGCATAACGGACAAAGGAGTACTTGAGTCTGCTGGTCCTACACTTGGGAAAAGCAACCTTGTTATCTTTTTCACTGATACACTGCTGTCTGTTCAGAGAATTGTGTGGAAAACTGACAATTTTGGACATGACAGTGTCATTTTGAAAATATTAATTTCTGAGCTTAATGGTTATACTCAGACAATCTCTTTCTTGCTCTCGATTAACCAGCAGTTTGAAGAGGGTGACAATCAAGGAAGCTATGGTGTCCTGAAGGCGCTCCATGCATGTTTTCAATACATTATAAATTCCTATCAAAACTCAAAGTCAGTTTTAAGGAACATGTTGACCAACATTCAGAACTGGTCATCCTGGTCACCCTGCATACAATATACTATATCAACAAGTTGCCTACTGTTTGGACTCTGGCATGAATTGGGAACAAATAGCTGTAAGCTTTGGAATCAGCAGGAAGACACTGTACCTTCACAAACAGCAGTTACAAATTGGTTCCCTCAGCTATACAGCAATTCTTGTGTAACGTCCTCAGAGAGATCCTTCAAACCACTCAATATTTAGGGGAAAGGTATGTCCATACCACACTTCAAACAAGCAACCTTAGAATACATTGCTGGCATGTGAGACGTTGCCATCTTGACCCAATTGACGCTGTGCAATTAACCAAAGATTTATTCTGTTCAAAATACTGATCAACTATGGTAAGTTTTTTCTTTGTTTTAAAAAATACACTAAACAAATTGTTTTTATCACATACACACACATTTTCTTTCCATAGGCAGATAGAAACCATACACTGGTCAGGTGGAGAATGGTCTTTCATGGATGTGTTGATGGCTTTAGTTAGACTGTCATGTACTTCCAGTGCCTAAATAACAATAAAGCATCACGTGTACTGGAACTATTTTGTGTAGGTGTAGATAATTTTGGCCTTCCCTTGAGAATACGCTGTGATCATGGAATGGAGAACACCGGGGTTGCCCATCCATCCATCTTCATCCGCTTATCCGGTATGTCGCGGGGGCAGCAGCTCCAGTAGGGGACCCCAAACTTCCCTTTCCCGAGCCACATCAACCAGCTCCGACTGGCGCATCCCGAGGCGTTCCCAGACCAGGTTGGAGATATAATCACTTCACCTAGCCCTGGGTCTTCCCTGAGGCCTCCTCCCAGCTGGACATGCCTGGAACACCTCCCTAGGGAGGCGCCAAGGGTTTTATGCCCAAACCACCTCAACTGGCTCCTTTGGACGCGAAGGAGCAGCGGGCCTACTCCATGGGCAGAGTTAAACAGAGTTGTCTCTTTCTACTACAGTGATCTCTTCTCCTTCATGGTCATACTGTACTCTACAAATTAACTGCACATCTACTTGCCAAGAGTTCAAAGGGCAACTGCAGAATCCAGAAAACAGTGGAACAACCACAGCTTAACAGGGATCACAGACACCCTTTCAACTGTGGCTGAGCAGTGCTCTCAACAGTGCAGAATCAATTCAGAACATTTTAGTTGGGAGTGACAACTCTGAAATGAAGGAAGACCCCCACCCCTGTACATTTTGAGACCTCAAACAATGTTCCAGAAAATTCATTTTTTTCTTCTTCAATTAAACAGTTAAGAACAGAATTCTACAATCTGTAGACCCACTAGCCGATAACAGTAACCATGGCATACAAGTCATTAGTGTCAAGGCAATTAGGGCACCATGGGAGGTTAATAAAAGGCTAGTGACAATTTCTGCTTCCCAACGTTGAAAAATAAAACAATGGTTTCCTTTTTAGTCAAATTATTTCATTTTCCATTGTTTAGACATTAATAATGTAATAGGAAATGGTGAGTTATTGACAACAATGTCTCATCAGTTTAATCAAATCCCTCTTGCTCTGAAAAAGAAATACAAAGAAATTAAACCTAGCATGTAGAAAACCTTTTAAAAAGGAGGGAAAGACAAAGACAGACAGAAGAGCATATGAAAAGAATGAGGGGGTGATCAAAGTTAAAAAATACTTAATACTTAACCTTAACATACAGTAGGTAGTCCCTCCAAAATGACACCACACATTCCTCTGCTCTTCTTGTTGATGCCCACTACTGAGCATGTCAAACTGTCAAATATCAAAGACCTGTTCTAGTACATCAGCTGTGAGTGGGGATGGCTTGTGACAAAACAGTGGTCTGAAAGCACCAGGGTGCATTCTTACTGCATCAAGAACACCAGGGGTCTTCATCCCCTCTCTGAATCTGTAAAAATGTATCATAAGATACAAATGTGTATTTTCAAATTGGATAAATTACAGCACGTGAAAGGGATGATTGTACAAGTGAGTGTCTTTGATTATGCAAAAAGGCCTAAAACGTGGTGTTCAAGTTATTTTATATTATACATGCAAGCCTTTATTCTGAGTGTTTGTGAAGTTGTAAACTGGCTTTTAAAAAGATGTAATCTAAGATGAAATCTATTATTATTAATTATGTTTGCTGAAAAAAAGGAGTTACAAAAACCTTTGAAATGCTCCACTGACTCGATGAACCACCTGAAACATGATGATGATATCCTCCACCAAGAGATCTTTGTCCTCTATGCGTTTCAAAGGCCTTAGACACCCAGCATTGGCCAGATAATCTGTAAGTGGTTCTGTGGCCTGTTCATCAAAAGATGAACATTTGGACACCTAAAGGACACCAAACAAAAAGATGGGAGAAACAAATCCACTAATTACAGCTGACTAAACAACGCTTAACTCTATAATAGCAAACAAACTCATTATCTTCATGAATATATACACAGAACACAATCCATTACAGGCATGTTGGATTAGACTATTCTAATCTTTAATAGGGAATGCCACAGTACATGGCAAGACACAGATGAATTGAGTGTTCTGTATCTTGACAATGTGTTTACCATCTTTAATATTGGCATAAAGGTCAGAATCGGAAATCTCCCTTTTTGGCTTGGCTGATCTTCCAGTCAGGGAGGCATACAAAGAAGAGGAAAAGAACCAAGGTGCATGCCCGCCATGAACAAGACCCACCGCAACGGCCTGGCCCGCGAAAAATATATTTGTCTTCTCTTAAAGCTGGAGGAAATATGTATAGTACATTTTTTTTATAATAGTATAGTACCTCACAGTATAGTACAAGTCATTATAAGTAATAGCATAGCATTTCTGATTAAAAAAATGCATAGCATAGTATGTTGAAAAAAGTAATTGTAGAGTATGTCCGAAAAAAATGATAAAAATATCATATAGAAAGACAAGAACATGAAAACTCCACACTATAACATCCAGTCCAGACTGGGGATTGAACCAGGGGTCAGATTCTGCAATGCTTATTTGCAGCAATGTTAACCACTGAGCCAGCATGCAACAAGAATAGTCATAGTATAGTATGTTGAAAAGCAAAAGTATAGCATGGCAAAAAAGTGATATAAAAGTCGTAGTATAGTATGTCAAAAAGAGTTATAAAAAAAATAGTAATATAGTGTGTCGAAAAAAGTCATTAAAAAAGTCACACTGTAGTATGTTGAAAATAGTCATAGTATAGTATGTTGGAAAAAGTCAGAGAAAAGTCATTGTATAGTATGTCAAAGAAAATCTATGGTATAGTATGTTGATAATATAGTATGACAAAAAAAGTGATAAAAAAGTCATTTGATAGTACGTCAAAGAAAGTCTGGAAGAACAGGCAAACTCCACACAAAAAGGGCCCATCAGGACTGGGGACTGAACAAAGCGTGAGAGTCTGCGATGCTCATTTGCAGCAATATCAACTACTGAGCCACTGTGCAACCAACTCGACATGTTGATAACAGTCATAGGACAGTGTGTCAAAAGAAGCTATTAAAAAGTCATAGTCAATGTCAAAGAAAAAAAGTGGAAAAAAAGTCAGTGTACTATGTCGAAAAAAGTCATAAAAAATCATAGTATAGTATATAAAACAAGTCATAGTATAGCATGTCGAAAAGCGATATAGTATAGTATTTCTAAAAAATGTCATAAAAAGTCATAATATAGTATATATATATATTTCTTTTAAATTATTATAGTATATAAAAAAGTCATGCCATAACAGTAAAGTATGTGGAAAAAGTGATGAAAAATCATTATAGTATGCTGAATAAAGTGATAAGAAGTCAAAAAAAGTGTAAAAAAAAAGTGTCAAAGAAAGTCTGGAGAACAGGCAAACTCCAGACAAAAAGTCTAAGTCACGCAATAAACACCTATTATAAACACAGAAAAAGCATGAAAAAATTACTAAACTTAAACACAAAAACTTATAAGATATAAAAAAGTTTGATTGAGGTGTGTAGGTAAAGGTTTGTGGGAGGAGCAACATTTCAAAGAGTAAGAAGCCTGAAGAGGATTTGAAAACTGCTCCATTGACTTTCAATGTAGAAAGACAATATTTTAAAAAGTATAAATGGTAGAAAAAAAGTTATACAGTATATAATATATGAATTGAGTATTTTGATATTTTAATGATTTTTGTAGAAGTACACAGAACTAGTAGGCAAAAACTAGTAGAACTAGAACTAGTAGACCAAAAGTTGTACAGAAGAATCGGATGACAATACGGTGACTGCTGCCGAATCAGCATTCACACAATAATGTGTACTCTTTTAGAACTGATGCCAAGTAGGTTACATGTAGACATGTGAAAACATTAATGTAGGACTTTCAATGACAAACTTCTTTTTTTAACCCAAGTCAAAGAATGATGTAATCCTGATGGAGAAAAAACATTTGTCTGAAAAAATATGTTAACATGCTAGATGTGTTATAGTTTTGAACCCAGCAGTATAAGTGCCTATATGCACGCACTCTTGGTTGTTCCCTAGCATACATTACAGCATGATTTGGAATAAATATTACATGAAAGAGCTCTATGTATAAAGACTATGTGAAATAGTACATCCTACTATGACCTGCTGTTCTGGAGACAAATTACAAACTGAAAGATGTCGAGCGGAAAAAACTGTTAATCAAAGCAAAGCCAAACACTGCCGGGCAGCTAATGAAGTGGCTAGAGAGGGCCACACTGGGTGACCTCCATCTTGTCACTCATTACTGCTAAAGGAAACAGTCAAGGCCTGCAGGGAAACGCACGCCTTTCACTGTCGTAGATCAAACCAGCGGCAAACTTGCAGCGCCGCTCTTCAAGCCCAAATCCCAAACACAATACAAGTCTGTTGCACATTTAGTCCTATGCAAAAGTTGGCTTTTGATCATGACCGGGTCCTTGAGGATGTGTTTAAAAAGGACAGCAAGAGGAATTACGTGGAATCTGTGCGTCTGACCCCTGAGAAATCATTTGCTCTGATGGCACTAAGAGGCCTGGCCTCCACACACTGGGCCGACACAGAAGATGAACACAGGAGATTAGCTAAGACTAACAGTATCTGTCATGATGAACGGACGCCTGGCCCGAGTCAAGATGCTGAGACTAAACCCGCCAGCTCTTCTAAAAACATACAATCCCCCCAACACTTGTCCCAGCTCAGACGCATGTAAAATACACACCCACGCCTGCTTAGATAAACTCTGAGCTGCTCCACAGACATGCAGTATACTCAGCCTGGAGTTTAACTGATGCTTCTTCTTCTTTAGAAACAAAGACAGTATACAGTATTTATAAGTGTTGTTTATTACTAAATTACATGTTAGTCAGTTGTAAACATGAGATTTGGGAATTACCTTAAGATTTACCTGTGTGACGTTAATGTTCTTACTCTGCTTTACCAGTTGGATGATAGTTTCTGAAAGACTGAAGCTATATTTTGGGTTGAAAATGTAATTACAATTTTTTATTTACAAACACACAGACACACACACACACACACACACACACACACACACACACACACACACACACACACACACACACACACACACATATATATACGTATATCCCCTATCCCCCTCCTTCCCTGTTTATGCTCAGGCCTTTATGCATCAGAACAACAGACACAAAATGGCGGCACATTGCCATAACTTCATGACAGCTGTTTCAGTCAACACGTCTCATATCTCATATGCACACACACACACACACACACACACACACACACACACACACACACACACACACACACACACACATATATCCCCTATGGCACAATCCAAGCCCGCCTGTGAGAGCTGTGCTCATAGAGCAGTGCTGATACGGCATTTAACGCTGAAAACAGCATTTCGATACACGATGGCTGGACGGCATTGTTGTGGAAGGGTAACCCACACCCTCCAAATCCCCCCCACGTCACCCCGGTTAGAGCTGTTAGCATTGTTCGCTATTTTGGCTCAGCCACTGAGTAGCGGAGTCTCCTTCATGTTTGCTTGTGATGTCAGAGGTAAAAGCCGTGTACAGGTAATCCCAGCTTAGACTCTAAATGTCATATATGTGGATCAAATGACACTGGAAGTGACAAACCCAAAAATAATTATCACCTGACATCCGTTCAAACAACAATAATGGACGTGATAGATAGATGGTTCATCCAATCACCTGCCAGTTTCCAAGGACAGCTTCTCAGATGGTTCTGTGTAACCAAGCATCCAAATGGCTAAAACATAGTGGCGTTAGAGAGATTTTTGTATTGACCTAAAATGTGTGAGAGTTTTCATAAAGAGTGCTGAATCTAAAGAAGATTTATGTCAATATGTGGGTTTGCCATCTTACTGTATTTTTTTAGAAACAGAGCTGTATTGCATATAAAAAGGACCGCAATAGGGAATTTTTATGCTTAGCATCAGTAGTTTTTACTGAATAATAATACATGTGAATCCATGACAGTGAGAAATACAGTCCACAATATTTTTTAAGAAATCATGTAAATAACCAGGTATTCAAATGTTGCTGTTTTTGGACAACAATTTTTTTTCTATATGCTGAAAAGGCTTTAAAGAGGCTGTTTGGATAAAGGGGAGCAGGTCACTATTGGCAGAAATGGAGTATCTCAAGCAAATCTCTCACAAAGCAATCAACTTAAATATGAAATTACATTTAAAAATAATTTTAAGTACATTTTTGAAATACTTAATTTGCCTGTTGTGCATACAATTCAATTACAATGCTGGTTCCACTGAGTTTAATCAAGTCAATATGAGGCAATTAGATGAGTAAATAAAGGCAGTCAAATTTCATTAAATCATTTTAGAAACCAAAATACAGATGTGAACTGGATATCATCCCCAAAAATTAATGCAATAGCCCTTCAAAAATAACATTTGTTATTTCTATAATGTTAAAATGTTGAAATGATTCAACTTTACAGTTATCAGATTCATGTCAATAGCCAACATCATCCCTTCATATTGGTACACCAATGAAAGGTTTTTGTAATTTTATTTCATAGCACAAATTGAAATCTCAGCAAATGCACATACATAAACATATGTGACTACATACAAACACATACATAAACAATCACGCACTGAGATCCCTCTGTGGGACATTTTTCTTTCTTCTATCCAATAGTCACAGGGTTTGTCTCCTGCATGAGAACAAAGCCTGAACAAAAATGCATGAATGCATTTTAGACGTCTGCTGACAAGTCACTCACACCCAATAAAAACAGATATATAATGAAGTGCAGCAAGACAAATGGCTGCCTGGCAGCAGAGCAAAGCTGGCAAGTATAGCCGAGGGGACGGGGACAAATACTAGTCCCAAAAATCCCTGAGTCCAATTTAACTTTAATGACCCAAACCAAACAATGATTTCAGATGAGCTTGTCTTTGTCACAAGTGCCTGTGTTTTATGAGTTTGTCAGAGGCAAAGATACACTGCTGTTTTACATTTAGCTCAGAGACGTTACAGTGACAAAGGTCCAACGACAGGGGGAGTTTTAGGAACACCAGAACCTGAACATATCATACAAAGAAACCAGAAAGACAAACACTTGAAAGTTGCATGAAAAGAAAACGTATTAGCTGTATTGACTGTAAACGTATCAAAACCTGTTGATCAGAAGTGATAAACACTTTAGAGTCTCAGGTTTTTAAATTCAATTCATTTCCAACTGGTTCCATTTCCTCCTGACTGAAGCATTTGGTTTAATAACTGAGAGTAAAATAGCCATCTCTGATCTACATCTGCTATTAGAAAACCACATAAAAGGCAGCAGAGAAGACTAAATGTATCACTTCCACATTCTATGCACATGGCAAAGCCATTTTTCTCCACTGAGGGACAACTAAAACAAAGACTCTGAAGTTTTTGATATATTGATGATATGGGAAGGAGGAAGAAGACGGAGAGGGATTTTGGAGGTTCCATCATGGGAGGTCTGAGCAACAACTTCCAATGTGCTATGCTTAGGCCTGTGAAGTCGGCAGGATAACCAGGTCCCATGTCTGCCATGTCACATGTTCGGGGATCAGAGGAACTGGAGGAGCTGGAGTGTGTATGGGAGTGTAAGTAAGACTATGGGTTTGACCAGATCTTGAACCAAGCAGCACATGATGCCTACATACCGCCAGCTAGGCAGCTAATAAAGTCCAACTGAAATCAGCAATTGACCCTGACACTAATATCATCAAGCTGCGCTCTGAATTAAATGGTCACAGTGAAAACATGGCGCCCACTTCAAAGAGTCCAGGGGCTTACTTTTCAAAAACAAAGGGCATGACACTGTTTAAATATGAGCACTGGGGAACTAGTGAGACGCCAGAGCTTAGGAGTGGGAGCAGAGAGAGAGAGGCCAGATAAACAGGAGCAGTTTTATAGAAGCTGTAACCCTGCTAGCCTGCTTTCAGAAAGTTCAATATTGTTTCATACTGAAACAGAAAAGTCTTATGGAGTAAAAAAAAAAAGCCAATCTCCAATAGTTTTGGAGCAGGGTGCAACAGACAGTGATTTAATTATAAATAATCAACCACCCACAGCAATAGCTATGACAACTACTACAGAAACATGAAAATCTGCACATTGCATTTATCAATGTAATGTGTGTGATTACTATATATCACTCTAATTTCAACGTGACCCTGAATTATGACAGTAAAACCAAGACGTATGCTTTATTTTTAATGGTTTTTGGAGTATTTCTCTTTCTTATTATGCAGAAGGAAAAATGCAATAAAATTCTACAAAAATGCCATTTCAGACGTTATGTAGCACTTTTCATTCATAAAAATATAGCACAAAGTGCTTTATACACCCCCCCATCACACACACACACACACACACACACACACACACACACACACACACATCTACCTAAGCCTAAGCCCCCCACAAACACACGCAGGAGCTCTTTACCAAAGAAAACGTGATTAGTCATAATGTGAGTTATGACTAATCCTAAATGTAAATATCCATAATTGTACATTTTAAGAATAACTTGCTGGGTGTAATTGCAGATGTGCAGGAGTAATATTTTGACTTATCAAAACTGCAGATACTGTATGTAGTTTCCTACATTTTCACTAGTCAGAGTTGAACTGTCTAGAAGTAGAAGTGTGCAGTAACCTCTCCAGCAGCTCCATCAATTCTCACGTTAACAGTGTGGGTGTGGCTGTTGACAGAAAGCAGGAGGACATTCACTCAGTATGAGTAAGTTCTCCCTCATGTGTGATGGAGCTCGGGGCCTCCAACCCTCACTGTTTGCTCTGAGCTGTAGGTTAACTGCTCTGCGGTGGATACTCACCGTCATTAATGTTGTGCGTGTAAGCAGAGCTGATGAGGATGAATGCCTTTAACTATTCTCCAAGATAGTTTAAGTAGATTTACTGTCCTAACGAGGAAAGACATGTCTCTATGTGTCACAAAACTATGAAAATGTTTGAAATAGTGAATTATAATCATTTATAAGGATTGATTCTTTCAAGTGATCTAAGTGATGTACACATAGCTGCCACTTGAGGCACACATGCTTATATTAAGAGAATTCCCCAAACTGCTAGAGGAAACACCCAGCCAACTTCCAAATGTGTCAAACCAATGTTTGTGACTAAATTTAAATGCCTTTGTGAAAACCCAAACCACCGCTCTTCCATTAATTGGCCACAGAGGATTTGGGGCTTGGTCTAATGTGACCATACAGTTTAATTCCTCCACATAATGAAGATTTACTTTTTAACACATTCAAAACAATACTACAACACATCACATGAAGTTAAGGTCCAACTAAATAAACAATAAAACATAGCAACCAACACATTAAAGGGGGGAATTGTTTCGTCAAGGCCAATTCCAGTTAAATTGAATCACCGTTTTGGAATTTCCTGAACTGCAGGAAAGCTTTAGAGAAAATGTTTCACAGTTAAATTTAAACATGCAAGTACAACATTTCATGTCTGCAAAGTCTTAAGAATGTCCAGGATTTCAGAACCCAGAAATATATTTGACTAAAAGATTCCAACTCAGGGTCCACTTTCTAGCTTTTTCTGGAGCTTTAAATTGGATCACTTTGTCTTTAACCCTTGTGTTGTTCTCCTGGGTCAAAAACGGACAAAAATGTGACATTTTCTTCCTTTTTTCAGACTTTTTTTTGGTTTCCACTAACTCAACCTTACTATCACTAGTTTTACACTATTTTTTTGAATTCATGGTCAATAACCCTCATTTATGTAGAATTTTACCTAATATTTGAGTTAAAAAAGCAGAAATTATTAATTATTTTGACTAATAGTTAGGATCAGAGGAATGTACAGATGAGTTTAGTCAGGAATGAAAGTAATAAATTGTATTTGCAAAGAGCATTGTATGGAATCCGATCCATTTTCTTTGTGGTAATTTGGTTAAAAAGAAACCCATGTTTCAGACACAGACCTTTTTTAAAGGGGTTGTTAAAGCAAACATGGATAAGAAGTCCTACAAATGACATAGATGAAATCATAACAGCCACTAAGGGCATACCATGTTAACAGATCAATGTCCATGACAACTGAGCAAATTCCATGTGATGATGAGGATTGTATGATACAGTTGAAAGCTAAAGAAAAAGTTTTGTACTGTTCTTATGACGACTACATAGTTCAGGAACCATTCACCATTCACACAATGTGGCCGAGGCTGCCACCTGCTCATCAGATAAACACTCACACACATTTACTTTCCGAAGGTGCAGCATCGGTTGCAACTCAGGGTTCAGTGTCTTGCCCAAGGACACTTCAACATGGGACTGCAGGTCCACGGAACGAACCACCAACCGATTGGCGCTGAGCCACAGCCGCCTAAGTGGACCTTGACTTGAGATTTTCTTTTAGATGTGTTCCTGGGTTGTAGCTCATGGCAATAATTAAAACAGCTGCAACATAGTTTTATGCAGCTTGGGGCAGAAAAACCAGTACATACAACACTGAGATGTCATTAAGTTGTTATGACGAATCTAAGTTGTCATTTAAGCTCTTTTTTGGTCTCCACCAACTCCTGAGGGAAATTTCTAGGTTGTAGAACCAAAACTATGAACTGTAAGACTTCTTTCGTGCCCTCAGCTTTATTTGGGTAAGAATTATCTGTGTGTTTGTCACTACGAGCAATACTTTTCACATTATCGTCAATCTATTGTTATAATTTGTTATTGATATAAAAATGTTCTATAGTACAGCTTTATAGGTTTCTCACACGCAAAAACACAAAAAGTGTTTTCAAGGTGCTCCAAATTAAGGCACCTCCATCTTTAAATCAAAATCAAATCAAAATGTACTAAATGTCATGATGCCATCTTGGCAGCCCTTCCCTTTCTCTGTTTGTGTGCATTGTTTTTCCCTGTTTCCTCATGCTCCCTCATGTTGCTCCCTCCTGCTCTGTGTTTGTGAGTTGTGGGTGTGGCTTATTTTGCAGGCTGCGCCAGGTGAAGCTCATTCCCTAATCATTCCCAGCAGTTAAGGTCGGCTCTGTGAGCTGCTTGTTGCCAGATTGTACAGTCTACTAGTGTGGTACAGTTGAAACTCCTGGCTCCCCTGTGTAATTCTGTTTCCTGGTGTTCAAGCCTGAGTGGGTCATGTTAGGCCTGCCTTCCTGCCTACCAGCTTCTCTCTCGCAAGGAAGTTTTCCACGTGTTGGAGTTATTAGTTGAACTCTGGAGGACGCCATTATCACATGATCAACACCACAAACAAAAGACACTGGTTCACTGGGCACGCTCTGGAGTGCGCCCTGCACCCACCACTCACCACTGGATCCTGGACACAACACCCCCTTGCCCCTTGCATTATTACTGTATATATTTATCTTTATTAAATCACTTAAATGTATTTCCTATGTCTCATGTCTGTTTTTGGGTGCAACTTCCAGTGCTGTTCCATAACACTAAAGCGTGCTTGTGCAATGTGTTGGTCAGCCATTAACAGCTTCACACTAGGGCTCCACAATATATTGTTTTTTTTTTACTGTCGTCGCAATATCAACTGGCGCAATTAAAAACACATCGCAAAAGGCTGCGACATGTCGGAAAAGATGCTCAGAGATTTTTTTTTTGTTAGTTGAAAGAGAATATCAACAGTAAACTGCACATTAAAATTTAACTTGTTCTTTTTTTAGTGCTCTATAAATGTTGGAAATGATTTCCTTCCATTTCTTTTAAATTCAACAAGCAATTATTTGTACTTTAGCAGAACGATCAAAGCAGCAGAAATGCAGAATTGAGTACACGTTTATCGCAAGATATATCGTTATCGCAATATTCAACAACGTTACCACATATCACATGTTTTCCTCATATCGTGCAGCCCTACTTTACACTGCAGGTCTGAGGAAGGGAGTAGAGACGAATATCTCCACCTTTTGTCGGAGATGCACTGAGGCCATTTAAGGCTCAACATGGGCCAGGAGTGAAAGTGGCCAATCGGTGATTAGAAATGAAGCAGTGTGGAGAATGAGGAAGGGGCTGACACCGTATCTAGCTAATAAGAAAGGAGCCTCTGCTCCGCCATTTTGACTGTAAAAGTAACAAGGATGTCTAGAACAGACGGAGTAAGAAATGTGGTGGTGTGCATTAGCCAGACCCCTACCTCCTCCCAATTACACAAGGAAATGTTTTGCCAGGGAGAGAAAAGGCCAGACTCCTAACACTGTAAATCTGACACCCCCTCACTCTTTCAACCACAACACCAAAAGCAGCTACGCTTCAAATGAGTGAAATCGAAGCAGTTTAACCACTGCACCACTTTGAAGATGAACCACGTTTTCAGCCTGACAAGAAGCTGAGGTGTCCGAGACACGCAGCCTAAAGGACTGATAAGGAGGTGAAAATTAAAGGAATATTCAGCAACCAACATTTCGAACTGGACAAAATCACTGAATTGGCAGTAAAATGTAAGAGCAACATATAAGTTTATGCATGGATGTCTAAATAATGTATTCAGATATGTGGGGACATTTTCAGCAATGCAAGATACAGATTCACAATTTGAAAAGAGCAGCTCCCAATGCCCTACAGCAAGAAAATGACATGGACTGTTGAACTCTGGATGATATAATAACAGCACATTTATATGTCAACAATATTGTGAATATATTGTGTAATTGCACAAGCCATTCATGCTGTGAATAAGGTCAGACTTTTCACATTTAATACTTTGACATCTTTTGAACTAAAACCTGATTTTACAAATGTTTATATCAATAACATCTGAAATTATTTTTGTATATTCTCCAACCCTGTTGCTTGAAAATGCCAAAAAATCAGAAATGTTGACAACTTTGCAACTTTTCACTTTGAGAAATAAACAGGGAGTTGCTGATTTTCTCGCATATTCTTATTATCCTGTAAATCTCTGGGTATCTCCAAAACACGTTTTCATTAGCTTAAACAATAGCCCTGTAATAAGCTATGATATTGTTTTTGAGCATATCAGATGAGTCTTTAAACTGTTTTATTTAGCAGAAGAAGTATTCAGTGATTTTCTTTTTTAATTCATGAAGGAAGTAAGAACAGTGAAAAAATCTGAATCATGGATAATTTGGAGATACATGGTTTTTACTTGACAGCAAGAATTTTCACTTTTTTTGTACAAATAAATCCTACTGTGAAAACAGTTAAGACTGTTCCTTTAATTCCGTTCCAGCGATGTTCCGTTAATGTAATACTTATGACACACTAAGGAACGCAAGCATGACATTTTAATTTACAGCCATTTCCACACATATACAATATATTATATTTAAGATAGAATGTAATGCAGTTAGGGATTCAGTGGATGATAGAATGACCTCTATAGGTGTATCATACACCTATAGAGGTCATTCTTATTGTGGTTGCATAAACTGTGTTTTTGTCTAAAATCCCAGGAGCAGGGTAACAACTATCAAACTAAGTTTATATGAAAATAGGGTATACAATAAGTTTTTTATATGAATATTGAGAGACCGTGTTGAGTCGTGTGGATACTGGTGTTCACCAGTGATCACCTAATGGAAATCATATTTCCCAGTCCAACACTGGTGTCAGAGTGACTGCAGTTACATCCTCCTCCTGCTCCGACCACGTGACTGTGGGAGTGTGTCTAGGTTCAATTCCCCTCTAGAACCTCGGCTCAATTCTGCTGCTATAAAAAAAAATCTAACTTTTTGATTGCAGATACTTACAGAGGTGCTGCATGGGTCTAGCACAGTGAGGACTGCCGTTCCCCCAGTGGAGAGGACACTGAAGGAGCACAGAGGTCAGGCTGAGCTGAGAGCAAAGCAGGAGGTAAGAGCCGGCCGAGATCCCTAACACTGATCCAAAAGTAATTAGTATTTTCTTAAGTAAACAACTTCTTTACTTGAGATTAAAGCCTGTCAAACCTGAAAAATTAAATTAAATTTGGTACAACTCTGCATGAAACAGCTTTTTCTGACCCACTACTTTTAGTGGACATGGTCACATTTCTGCAGGTTTGCCACCTCCATTCACAACAGTAATTCTGCATGGTTTTGGCCTTATGGCTATGGGGCACACACTGTGTGTAACATGCATGTAAATATGCATTTAAATACATATCTCAGTCAAGTCTTGTATTTATTGCATGATATTAGAGCTGTGTGGTTTTTCCCACGATTTTCCCTTATGTACAAAATGTCTATCTACCAGACTTTCCGGGCTCTGAATAAATTCTAGCTTTGGTATAATTGAGTTCTGGTTAATTTGACTGATTATCTAATTGCCTCTGACAGAATAAGGGCATTTACTGAGATAAATGCAGCCACACCTTGCTTTCTGTCGTGTGGATAGATACCAGTGTACTCACCTAAACACACCCAGTCGTTATTCTACAGCTAATAGTTAAATCAGCAAGCAAATGAAATGAAAAACGTGAAAGATATTACAAGAATAGATAATAAAAACAACTTATAGACTTTAGATGGGAGTAAATTAAGCAGGGGATGGATGTTTAGAGTGGAAGTGAGGCAGGGTGAGAATGTGTGTGTAGTTAAAAGTTTGAGGTTGAAGAATAAAACACCCGGCAGCAGCTTCATCTCCAGCAGTTGGCGAGAGCCGCAGTCTGTCAGCAGCGCTATCAGGCTGCTTTGGAAAGGCAGCGGAGCAGAGCTGCAAACACACACGCGGCCGAATGACAAACGGTGGCCGTTCATTCGCTTATGTCACCAACAGATATATAAGTCACACTGGCACCTGATTCATAGACGCTCCGCAGACGTAGACTTCATTTACTGCAAAACCACAAGCGCATATTTCACCTGGAAATACAGCCTATGGCCCACAGCGGGGCCTATACAGCACCGAGAGCCTGCATGTCTGCAGAATGATCGCTGGATGTGACACACACACACACACACACACACACGCACACACACACACACACACACACACACACACAGACAACGTGCCACAGCGTAACCAGCTTGGCTTGGTGCTGTGACGATTTTCAAGCGGTTATGAGGCTTGAAAGTAACCTATAGGATGATTGATTAAAACGCATGGATAGGTCCGACTGAGCCTTTATTGCATGAGAATTCGTTTTTCTTTAAATAAGAATTTTGTCATTTCTATAAATCAACCTTTGAATAGGTGGGATCCTCCGTATAGCCAAGGCCAACCTGCTGCTCGAGAAAAACAAAAACGTAGCTCTTCAACGGCCATCTGTTGCGGTTCTTCAACGTCAGAGGTTCCGAGAACCATAATAATTCAAAGACCAACAACTGATCAAAAATAATAAATTAAATCGTAACAAATAATCCAGAATCGGCTTTGGGGAACTTCGTACATTATCAGTAACAAAACAGAGAGCCGAATAAACACTGGAGAAAAAACTCCAGAGAATTGTTAAGGATGAGAAGAGTACAATTTTCTTTATTGAAGACTAAACTCTTTTGTAAATATTAAAGGTCAGTATTTTTGGAGGCTATTACTCTGGAGACACTGTGCATCATACCATTACTTTTCGACCAATCGCCATTTATTTATTGGCTAAAAGAAAGAAGATTTATTTGGACTGATTATAGATTGTTTACGAGGAATATAGTAGGTTATGTCATATTAAATATTTACTGATATTCTTGGTAAATCATTTGAATGACATATAGCCCATTGCTGATCAGAGGTATTATCTCGTTTGGTGATAACAGTGTTGTAGGGGTAAATTATTCTTGGATAAAATAGCCTAATTCTCAAGAATCGGATTCAACTCCTGAAGCAGCTGAAGGATGGAGTTATCTTTAGGACAGAAATAGGCTTATGTTATTTCAATAAGGTAACATGTATATTGGGCTATGCTGTAGATGTTTTTGTGCATTGTGGCCATGTCTGTGCCACCTGCGTGTCAGCATCAATTCAGGTGAAGGAAGGCTTCCTGCCACCCTGCTGACCTGAAGTAACACATGGAGACACACTTAATATTGACTGGTCCATAAGAGGCCGGTTTTACTGGTTTCAAGGAATACCACGGCTTAAAAAAGTCATGATTTTAAAACCACTAAAACTTTCCGTCATAACATCCCTGCAGTATGAGCTGTTTTTTTTTTTGAGTCATCAAAGACAGAAAGTGCAATTTAATAATCCGTCTCCCTGCCAATGTGCAGTGTGTTTAAAAATTACATACATTATATTGTGTTCAATGGGAAAAAAGTTTTTGCCCAGACATTTCAAAAATAACACTTTTAAAGCTGTAATTGCAATACCGCAATACCGTGAAACCGTGATATGTATGCTTAAGGTTATCATCAGAATTTTATAACGACATGCAGGCAATTGCATTACATTAAAATGACCAAATAATATGTCCCCAAAACAAGATAATGTGGAAAAGGATTGTACTGTAAAGTAGGGCCTATTGCAAAAGTGCATGTTGGCTAAATGAGACAGATACTAAATGTAGCCTATATGGTGGATGTTACCAAGGCTCAGAGGAGGCACAGTCCGCCTGGAAGGCACTGCTCCCCAGCTGCAGCAGCGTCAGGGCCCGCCCGGTGAAAGAAACGGGGACAAACCACTCTCTCCCTGCTGCTTTCACACACATAGAGTGGGCTGAGCAACTGTGTGTGCAACGTGTGTGTGTGTGTGTGTGTGTGTGTGTGTGAGATTCCATGAAAACATCACAGTGAGTTGACTGCACAGGCGCAGAACGCAGCTCAATGCTGGAGAAGCTGAAAGGCACTAAGGCAGCCGAACCGTCCGACGCACTGACACTTGGCAGCGGACAGCCGCCGCTAGTGAGCCTCCAGATTCAGAGAACAGGCGCTTTAAAAAAAAAAAAACACGTGCAAACGCCGTGGGAAGGGAAACACCCCGCTGTTAGCAGGCTGAAGACAGAGCTGCGGTGCACAGGGATGGATTTAAGCAGATGATAGCTGACTGCACGAGGTACAGTAGAGACACGTCTGTGCTTCTGTAACTGCATTATCTGCTGATTATCTGCTTGCTTGTAAACAGCGCTGTCTGTCCCAGACGGGTGTATTACAGAGGGCAAGAGGGCTTTAAAATACAGTGTCATCCATCCAGGGAATTATCAACTGCGATAATTAGACTACTGAACTCCCACGGAACGACAATCAGATATGGAAGATTTGAATCTGACAGTTATGGGCAGAGACCGGCGGAGGGAGAGAGAGGGGTGTAAAGCAGGCTGAGGTGGTCCAGCAAATTAAAATAATACCGAGGCTTCCTTTCTATGTTTAATGTAGGCCTACAGTGCTTATTGGTTTGGATACATTTTTACAGTACATTGTTATTGTAATGTAATAACATCATAATCAAATGCTAAAATATTGGTCTTACTCAGATAAAGGCTAGCCTATATTTTATTCTTTTTTTGCAATTTAAAACAATAGCCTTTTTTCACCACATTATTACAATTATAATCAAAATCATTATTATTATTAGGCCTGTCATTACCATTTTTATTATTATTATTATTATTATTATTATTATTATTATTATTATTATTATTATTAGGCCTACAACATTTGAATTGCCGTATTGGCAGGTATTAGCAGATGGTAATTTGAACGTTATACAATTATGACTGTGTGACTATATTATTTTAAATTCATGTTTTACTTTTTAAATATATATTTTTTGCAAATATGGAGGATGGTGTTGAAAGGGTTTTCATGTTGGTTTCATAATTATCCTAAAGTAGCCCTCGACTTTTTAAGAAGCAGGATGGGCACTGGAGTCCCTGTAGGAGTTTCTGTGACCAGTGGCCATTGCATTCCTTTTTTTTTTTTTTTAAATGCGCAGTGTTGTTAGGTTAAATGCCAGACCTTGGCTTTAATCTATGGCGACTTTCCAAAAGTAATTTCCGTTTCAGTATGGTTGTAGCGGATTTGCATTGAAAGTGTGATTAAATATTGTCATACTATGCAATTGAATTGAGATGTTGGAAAATGTATTTTTATGTGCTCTATTTAGGCTACATATTTATCATCTAACATTGTGTGTTGTCTAGACTGACAAGCTTTCCCTGTTTATGCTCAGGCCTTTATGCATCAGAACTGCAGACACAAAATGGCGGCACATTGCCATACAGCTGTTTCAGTCTCATATCTCATATACAACACACACACACACACACACACACACACACATATGACTAAACTTTTCAGGCTTTTCTTTAGCATTTTCCATTTAAAAGTCTGCACTGTACTAACATTCTGCACTGAATAATGTGATCAGTGCAGAATGTTATGTATAGGCTACTTATAGTGGCCAGACCACGTGACTTCCACCAACAATGTATAATAGCAGTGGAGCTTTACATAAAATGTTTAGTCAAATGTGTAATTAAAATATCTGACAGCACGTTTGAACAGAACTTCTGTTTTTATTTAGTTACATTTTTTTTCTTCTTTTTGGCATGTAATAAAATGGCATAGTGTGTGTAGGAAGATGTGCCCTGAATAGTTTTCGGATTGAGTGTCCAGAGTGACAGAAACAAAAACAGGGTTCTGGCTTGTGCTGCTTAAACAGCACCAGTGAAAGGACTTGTTTCACAGTGTAAAAAAAAGGCTGTGTGGTAATTTCCCTGTCGGCCCTTATCTTTATTAGCGTTCACAAATGTCTCCATCAGTTTACACTGGACGCCGCCTCTCTACTTTCATGGCTAAGAGAGTGGCCGCTCTGTGTTTACAGGCCCACATCCCTTGTGTGCAGCCCTCAGGAATGAACAGCACTTGGCTTTCAGGGACAGGGAGAAGAAAGCAACAGGTTTTACACTGACGTACAGTTCTTTGGGAAGTTTTAAGCCTGGTTCTTCTGAAAGATTGGTAGCTGATATACAGTAATTGAGAACATTATTAAGGAGAGTGAAGAGAACTTGTGGTCAGTGTGAAATACAGCTGAAACATAATCAAACTAACTATAGTTGTTATATGAAATATGTCAGCGGGAAGTGTTGAAATGCTTGCTAGAAAAGAGCCTTTTTAATAAAGTAAATGTCTTTGAAGCAGAAATAACGAATTTGTTAATCCCTCATCAATGGTTCCAGCCTCCGAACTAGCACTCAGAAAACAGTGTTTGCAGTCTGGAGCCAGATGACACCCCTGAGAGTCTGAGGCAGACGTGTAGCTCGGAGCAGCCGCGGCCGTGAGATGAGACACAGACACAGATGTGGGGTTATGAAGCAGTGTGAAAGACAATCTGCAGTGGTTCCATAGGCGTGAGAGACAGAAGGACTTATGGCCGTCAACATAATGACAAGGATAAATACATCCTCCATTTTTACTTGCACTATGTTAGTTTCACCACTTTTTCCATTGTTTTTTTTTCCTTTCCTGTTTAAAAAAAAAAACAGTCTAATCCATCTAGTTTGAAACTGCTTTAGGGGCCCTGCATGTTTCATAATTCAATTAAAAATTGCCCTTCGTAAGCTCTAGTTTCAGTGTTACTGCGCGTGTCTTCTCATACAAGCACAGTTGCATTTTTACTACATGTATGATAACAGTATGTCAGTGTGATTTGGTGCTGAGGCTTTGATCCAGAGTTTCTTCCACACATCTGAAATAAAACCTGTGCGTTTTACTAGCTGACTACCTGTCATGGAGCTAAACAGTTTGTACGAACTAAGGTTTGCGTGAGACGATTAGTAGGTGCTGTGTTTGTCTAGATACGGGATGAAACCATCCTGCTCGGTAAAATTTGTGCAAGATTTAATGAGCTCGTGATGCCTAAGAGCAGCATGAGTAAATGCTGAACTGATGTTTGAAGCTTGCCCCATTGCATGATGGGATACAATGAAGGCTGTTCACAAGGAAACAGTGTTAACCTTTTGACTTATGCTGGGCCACCTCGATGCTGAACGACAAATGGCTGCAGGCCCTGAAATAGATGAAATTGACATAGTGATTTTGTATTGTGATGGTTAACAGCTTATACTGTATATCATTACTGATTTTATATTGTTTTTGTATTATCTATATTTATATTGATCATTTATAAAATGGTTGAAACCCGATTAGAGATTTTGAATTCTTCATATCTTAATACTAGGGATTATTTCTGTCCATGTTGAATCTAAAGTAAAATAATAATAAGTGCAGCCAGGAGAGTGGGAGACAAATAGTGTCAACAGCAATATTTAAAAATTTCAAATCGTGTCAACTGAACGTATTTATATTATTTTATCAGGAAGTCCCAGTGGGATCAAAAGCTTCTTTTACAAGTGAGTCCTGGCCAAGGTAGCAGCCGTACAAAACCACAACATATAAAAAAAAACATATTAAAATGTTAACTAATTACTTATGAGGTTTCCCTGCATTTTTTTCATGTTTACATCCTATAATAAGACACTACTTCTTGGCTCAAGTTAACACATTATTTTACATCGTCATCGACTTTGCCAGACTTTGTCAGTAACAGCAGCAATTTGTGGCTGGACACCTAGTCCAATCTAAACGAATGACCTTGTTTTTGCTGAAGAAACATGCATACTTGTATTACTAACACGTGCTGATGTAGCTGAGACGAGAGAAAAACATTTGCTTATTTTGATATTAATGAACGTCAATTAATTCAAGCCATTGCCAAATGAGTTGCTACAAAGCTAAATACGATTATTCAGCTCCGCACAACTCTCTCTGTATTTCTCAGTATGAAGCTGGAGTGAAGATAATTACCTCTGCTGAAGAGTCCATCATATTTTTTAATCTTTTGTGTCTTCCTTGGCTACTAGCAACTGTGTGGAGGAGGGTGGAGGGGTAATGAAAGGCTTGTATCATATGAGCGCACCGACAGTTTTGTTGTCACGTAAATCTTGGAGGTAAATAAGGAGGAGTTTGGAGATAAGAACTGCAGCTCCGGAGAGTAAAATGGGACAAGAAAGAATATTAAATGATGTCAGTTACCTAAAATAAAAAAAAATTAAAAAGAATACAAAGAAATCATCTATAATTTCTCACAGGCAAGTCAACATCTTACCACTGCTGTACAATGCTTTTTAGGCAAAGGTTGTTACATTGTTACATATTTACATAATTTATAATTTTGTCTGTATTCACAGTAAAAAATTGAGCAATCGAGAGTTAATAGTTCCTGCTCACACTCCTGATGACAGAACCTCATGTTCATTGAAAAAAGGCAGTGCAACAATACAGTGTGGTGAGCACTTACATGGAGCTTCTATAGGATATACTAAAGATTTTTTTTATATATATACACTAAGATTTGAACTTAACCCTCTGAGGTCTAAGGGCATTTTTCACATATCTTGTTAAATTTACCTTTTTAACAAATTTAACCGATAACTGATCCCCATATGTTTCATATCACAATGTCAAAAATCAGCTTTACGTATAGTGATTTTTTCTAGAGCAATGTGTCAAAAGATAATTTGTCGCTAAAGCTGAAATGTTGATGTGCGCTTTTTGAAATTCCTCAAATCTCTTTTGAAAACAAAACGTAACTTTTAGATGTGTTGTCCGAATTGTTTCAGTGCTTGAAATTAGTTTACCAAAGTACTTAGGTTATATGTGATTAAAATAGTAAAATAAATGTCTGAAATTAAATTTTGTTATATTGCTTTTTGAGTAGAGTAGCAGTGTTGTTTGGACGCGCCAGTGCGTCTTTGATGGCAGTGACCATTTGTGACTTTCTACTTTCTAATTACTGATAGTATTAGATTCACACTATGTATTATTGGCATTGGAGAGTCTACATTATATCTGAAGAGTGTCACATGCCAGGTTGTGTAGTGGACATTGCTGCTTTCACGGCTACTCACTGATTACTCTGACAGCTAAATATTTTTTCTGATCCTGCAGAGATGCTGCAGGAGAAGCTTTCAGCTGTGACGGATGAATGTATGAGCCGGGTCCAGGCCGGCGGGGGGACTGATCTCCTTCCAGACCAGTCACAACTGGGCCTGTCCACAGCTCCCACCATTCCCAGTTCCAGTGAGCCCGACCAGGTACGCATGGAGACCCTTTAGTCCACATGGCAAAAAACACACAGTTGCCTCTTATGGCTGCAGGGATGATTCTCTAGATAGTTAGAACTTATTTAAAATGAAGTGGCATGATTATTGGGATTTTTAAATAAAATATGAATCAAAACATGTCTCGAGCGAGGTTCAGGAGAAAGCAAGAGTGGAAAAATCTGTTTACACTAAATGGTTTACAGTACAGTACCCAAACTTAGCTCTTCAATCATTTTTGATGAATCTTTGTAAGGTGTCAAAACAAATAAAATACTTACACTAAAAAGATGGAAGATTTTAAATTTGACATTCATGTATACCGAAGATGATTAATACATTGCTCTGTAGTTCAATTATATGCAAATACTTTAAATGGCATTGTGTTTTTCTTGATACCCTATTTCTGTTATGTTGTGGTCATGTGGCGTGTGTGTGTGTGTGTGTGTGTGTGTGTGTGTGTGTGTGTGTGTGTGTGTGAGAGCGAGGGAGAGAGAGAGAGCGTAACAATAATTTCCGCTCTCTTTCAGAACATTGAGAACATTAAGGTTGTTCTTCATGAAAGGGAGTTGTGGAAGAAGTTCCATGAGGCCGGCACAGAGATGATCATCACTAAAGCAGGCAGGTTAGTACAGCAGCGAACACACCATCAGTCACGGTATAGTCTAGACCCAAAAAAGGGGAAATCATTAGTTAGTTTCAGGTTAAGAATAAGTCACAAAGCTTGTATTCTTAATTTAAACATGTTTCTAATCCAAAAAATATATATTTTATATATAATGTTTTGCATGTAATTCTATTATTTTGAAAATGTATCTGTATGTGTGCTTTATGTTAGCATAGCTCATCTATTAATTCCATTATTAGAAATGACTTTAATAATCAGTGCTGGAAAAAGTATTCATATCTCTTACGTGAGTTAAAATAGCACACCAAACAAATATTGTTACAAGTAAAAGTCCTGTTTCATTTTTTTTAATTTTTTTTTTTTATTGTTGAAATATTAACGTAATGTGTAATGTAAAAATCATGTGAATGTTGTAGTTTTAAGTACTGCATGTAAGGTTGGGTAGTTTAATATAAATAATGCATCATTTTAAAAGATGATCATAAGTTTTGTATGTAAAATCTGAATATGTAAAGTAACTAGTCAGACAAATGTAGTGGAGTAAGGAAAAAAAAAAGTTCCTCAGAAATGGAGTATTATTATAAAATTATAGCGCAAGTGATATTCAAGTAATGGATTCATTATGTAAAATGAGAATCGTACCTTTCTGTGACCATCTGTTTAGACAGCTAACAGTATCCATAGTAACATATAGCAGTTATATATTTGTCTTTAAGGAAGAGACAGAAAGTTCCTGCAGCAGTGACTACATAATTGAAAACACAAATGACTGCTCGGTTTGTTGGATTTAATGCGACCTGAGGATTAGATAGTGAGGCCTTTGGACATTAACCAGAGAATGAATAGACTCTCAAATCGACCTCCGCCTCTCATTCCTCATGGGATGTTTTTTTTCCAGTAAAAAAATGTAAAAGGTCACCACATTTTTTCCTTAATGCTGCATAACCGTAAGAGATGGGCTTTCCCTTGTCCAGCTGATAAAGTGGACTCTGAATCCTTAAAGCCCTTTGAAGAGCAGTGTAGTGGTTTAGTGGTTTAGCTATGCAGCTGTGCTGGGAAACCTGTCTGGGTTTACCTACTGTCAGTCTGCAGCAGACAGGCTAAAGGTCACACAAAAACTGGCTTCATCCTTCAGAAGCAACAGCTCTGAAAATGTACAAAAACTTAATGATATCAAAACCAGACTGAATTATTCAAGTATGTTATGATTAGTGCATGTAGAGCTACTCACTATGTTATCATGGCAGAGCACATTTGGTCCATGGTAATCAGTTATAATAGCCAAGTGAAATATAGTTTAAGATTGTATTAAATCTGACATTTGAGGAGAGCATTCTATAAGTGCAATTGTAGCATCCTGTACGTGAGAGTCATTTTCAGTGATTCTCCCAAAATGTTTCAAATATTAATCACGGAGCAGACGAAACAATTTAACAAAATGATGCGTTGTTTTCAACTGGTATTGCTAACAATGGCTAACTTGGACAATGAAACCTAGCAATGCTAAAAGGCAAATATAGCAATGTTTACCATCTCAGTTAGGCATGTTGGCACAGTTCCATTAGCTAATTAGCACTAAACAAAAAGTACAACAAAGGGTGATGAGAATGTCCTTAGTTTTGTTAGTGTTTGGTAAATCAAAGTATTAATTGGACAAATTAAAATTTTGACCAATTGATGGGTTAGATGGAAAGTTAAGGGATCAACAAAGTGATTACAATTTATTGTCTAATGTAACATCAATGTCTGCACCAAAGTGCATGGCAATCAATCCAGCAGTTGTAGAGACATTTTATCAAATCATCAGAGCAATCAGATCAGGGGCTCACAACAGTTATTTGGATTCATCCTCTGGTGTCCATGATGTACAAAACCTCATGGCAATCCATCCAGTAGTTGCTGAGATATTTCAGTCTGGACCAAAGAGACTAAGAGATGCCACAAGCATGGCTAAAATCTTAAAATGAATTTTAAGATGTTGAATAGGAAATCATTGTTTGTCTATTTAGTGAGTACAATAAAGTGAGATGACAATACAACATTTTTTTTTAAACTTCTAATCAATAATCATTATTAGACCAAAGAAAATTAAAACAATCTAGTTTATTTTACTTTACCAATCCCACAGGGGATAATCTACACTTTACACTCTGTTGTTATTACACACACATGCTCTAATGGAGAGATGTCAGAGTGGGGGGGCTGCCCATGCAAAGGCACCCCCAGGAGGTGAACTGGCACCTCTCCAGCTCCCAGTCCACCACCATACTTTGGTCCATACGGGGACTTGAGCCAGCGATCGTCCAGTTCCCAGCCCAACTCCCTACGGACTGAGCTATTGCCATTCACATGTCCCAAGAACTGAGCCCTGGGGAACGCCACACTAACTAAGTGCAGTAGAACAAGCATAATTTGGCATAAAACATTTATCAGACTGAACATTTCTCTAAAAACTGAATCTTATTTTTAGCAACAACATTTTTGTGTGTGTGTGTGTGTGTGTGTGTGTGTGTGTGTGTGTTTGCATTTAGCTTAAAATTAGATTTTTTACATCCTGTAAGTGGCATTTTTCAACCAATATAGTAATCATAGTCATTCTTCTTCATCAGCAATTTTTGAAAAAACAGGTGTTAGTCAGATATTAAAATGTTTTTTAACTAGCTGCAACAACACCCTTTGTGCAATTACTGTACATGCACAGCAGTAACCATGGTATGGCCTTACCCCGGTTAAATGGTAACAGGGTTATGCTCGTTCTCCCCACATACATGGGGAGGGAAACTCAGGTACAGTAGGTGCTATTGACAAGCTGCAGCTCAAAGCCCACAATCAGTAGAGCAGAGCGAGCAGATTGCACTGGGGGCTTATTTCTGTAGTTCTGTCCATCATTCCCATTGGCTATGATAATATTTAACTCAACACTGGCTGATGGGCAAACCAATTGTGCATTTTATGACTAAAGCCCCCCTGAGGCCAACAATGTCGTATACAGCAGCAACCTACACGCTTTATGTGATATTTAATACCTCCAGATTAATGCAGTGTAGAGACTTTGTATTTGTTTAGAAGCAGAGAGATGCATCCAGCCTGGAACTGCAGTGTCTTTTCAGAGACTTTGCACAATAATATCAGAATGATAAATCCAGAACTGAACAACAACTTATTTATTCATCTTTTTGTATGAAAAGGTATCTATTTACTGTTAGCCTAGGCCATCTCGACTCCTAGAATGCAGTGGGGGTGAGTGTGTCAACCAATCAGAGGCTGTCTTCCTGACCATCTTCTTCTTCGGTGTTTCACGGCAGCCGGTAACCCCAATGCTACAGTTGCCGCCACTTTCCTAACTGTGCTGCTTGGCTGATACATATACTTAACGTGGAATAAAAAAATTAAAATAAGGATGTAACAGCTTAAATGTAATAAATAATGCATAGATTCTCATTTGCGTATTTGGACAGTTATGTAGGAAGTGTATTGGAGATGGCACAACTAACTTCTTAGATAAAAACATAGGGATTTTTCTTGCGGAAATCTAAATCTTTTATCTTTATTTACTTTGTTTGCTTTTAAACAAAGCAATGTCCATTTGCTACCCCTCACAATAGGATGGATTTGTCTTCTTTGAGTTCTACGCAGTTCAACCAGGTTTTTTTTTTGTTTCATTTGAATATTTTTTTGAGGCCTCTAGAAGGAATCCTATGTAGTATTTTACAAGAAAAAGCAAAGAGTGGAGTAAAATCTGAAGAAATTATTTTGTGTGGCACAACTGTATCCTCTTTCCTATCATGTCAATACTTCTGGAGCTTTTGTAATTTATTTTGAAACCTCTTTGGGAGCTCTTGTCCCACTTAGGTGTCCAAAAGCACAGGTTTAGATAACGTGGTAAAACTAAGAACCTGTTTATTTCTGGTACAGTTGTCCTGTACATTCCACTGTAACAATGTGGCTAGCAATAATTGTGTTACATTCAGTATCTTATTAAAATTATAGTACGTCCCAGATTGTAAAAGAAGAAGAATGAGGTACTCTGTAGCTCACCTGTTAGAGCGTGCAATGTCTGTAGTACATGTCGTCCACTCTCTCTCTTCCCCCCTCAGACGGACTAATTAACACAAAACAAACCAAAAGAATTAAAAACAAAAGGGTATATGTTTAGATGTTTAATGAGTCTTCAGTGTATTGTATGGTAAAGTAGAAGAGGGTGAGTGACTATGCTGTTCTATGTGGAAGTGAAAGGTCATAGGGGAAAGAGTGAAAGCACAATAGAGAAATTTCCAATGGAGTCAGCGTGTGGTTTGTGTGGATGTCCATGGTATTGAGGTTGATGTGAGCAGAAAGCCTGTTCAAAGCCATGTCAAAATGTTAAGTGTTATATGTATCATTTTAAACATCACATGATAAATTGACTGTGAGATTAAACTGCAAACACTTCAGGATTATATTATTTTCAGCTGTGTCTAAAAGCAGCTAAAATCCTGCTGAACTTTGTGCATGTGCTTTCTCCACATATTTGGGAAACGGGTTGCCATGAAAAAGAAATCTTAAGAAACGGGTGTCCTCGTTTAAAAAAAGGTTTGGGGCCACAGAAGAGGGTCATTGCCGAGGTGGCAGGAGAGGAGGTACAGATGCAGAGCAGCCAGGCCGTCATGCAGGGGATCCCACATTTTCCCAACACTCTGAGATGTAACTTGCTCAGTCCACTCCCATGCAGCACCTAGCTGAGACTATTAGACTTGTTATTGTGAGTGTCATTGCCCAGGCGTAATCCTCCCTCTTCAAAGCACCCAGTGCAGCTCTTCCCTCACTCTCCCTCTTTGTACACAGCCCGTCAAGAGAGCAGCGCCGGGTTGATAAGAGGAATCCGGCGCCCACAATAGGCCGGGTCTACTAGGTTGTAGCGCTTCATCATTCCCCCCCCCCTGCCCCCCAACACTCCTTTTGATCTTGCCGTAGTACTGGAGATTCCCAGAGAGGGAATGGATCACTGGAGGGCCTAAACATATGGGATTGTTAAGAGAAACAGCTGGCTGGGCACAGACACACACATGCACACACCCTGACACTGATATCATACACACAATCTCCAACGTCCATTTCTCATGCTCCTCTTAAACTCACTCACTTAGTCACACCACAGTATTGTATATGTGTGCCTTCATGTTGTCTTTCTTTGAAAATCAGTTGTCTAGAGTTGCAATACCTATGGTTTGTTTATAGAAGTAGCAGATATGCAACACCAAGATTAAGTATGTTTCATCGCATGTATATAAGATCATAGACAGACACAAAGGCAGCTCAATGATAGGACTACAGTGAAAGCCATTTTACCTGAGCACAGCTACACATACGCTACTACAATGAGGTTCGTCATTACAGATAAATTCACAATTTATGTTATATTCCAATATCAACATACAATGTGTTGTACTATTCAACTGAGAAATCAATTATTATGTTAATCCAAATTGCAAGTAATAAAACCATAGATATTAAAGTGATAGCTATCTCAGTATAAACAGTATAGCAAAATATCAAATAATTGAGCATTTCTATCAATCTAATATTTCTCCACCATAGACTGCAATGGTTGTGCTGCTACTGATGTCACAAGAACAAGAAGTGCACTCATTTACATTTACTTTTCTTTCACATTACCACCATAGTTACAAAAAATCTCAGATTAAGGCTGGTTGCTGACTTTTTAAAACAAAAACTTTATCTTTATTTTTGTGAGGCAGTGGAGGTACCGCGAATGAATTAAACCACATTCATTTCACAACACAGTTTGTGATTAGGCTAGGTGGTCTGCATTTGAATAACTTAGAATGTTATGTTATGGATATATATTTTGTTTTTAAACTGTCACTTGAACTATTTTTCATTCAAAAATCACTGTGCTTGTTCATCCACATCTGGCAGCAACAAGAATAGACAATGCTTTCAACAATAAAGGGTTAAAATGTATAGGTACCAGCACAGATCACACTTTAGCTGAGATGTTTACACATTTAATAAACTGGTTTAGGTAGATTTTTAAAGGCCTCAGTGCTTCAAACAAAGAGCTTGTTAGACTGCCTAACAGTGTCTGGAACCCCCATTCCAGTAGTGGAACTGGAAAACTGTATTTTTGTAACTTCCCAAAAAAATAATCCCACAATCCTCCCCTGTACTTTGCAATTGGCCCAGTGTGTGGAGGTGTAAAGTAGGCGCGGCACAATTTATTTTTTATAACCACTTTTGCCTTATGTCATCCAACCTAGTTTGTTAGAAGCATACTTACATCTATTTAAGAGCCTATGTGATTCTCTACAGAACCAAGACACATTTTGATTCAACATTCATTTTTGTATAAAATCGCAGTGCATCCAGTTCATTTGTCTGACTAGACAGACTAATTTCCACAGCTGAAGAGTGAGCAGAAGCAAAGCCCTTACTAGGTAGTTAGTATGGCCATATTACACAAATCCGAGGGCCACATGTGTTGACATAGGCCTCCATCTGCTCTGTCTATATGGTGTGAGTGGAGACAGAGATGAGAAGAGGTCTGTTTTGAATGTTCCTCTAAGATTAACTCTTCTTTCAGTGAGGATGATACCGGGACTGAGCTGTCCTACTGATTGGATTTGAAGCCTGGGAGAGAGATTTGAATTACCTGCCCTCAATCCCCCCTCCTACTCTCTGTCTTACGTGAGGGAGTATTTACAGTAACATGATCAGATGGTGTCAGGCACTATAAGCCTTTGAAGAAGGGCATTTGCACCAATCGGAACAACAAGTATGTAGACAGGGGTTTTGACGCTACGCCATTTTCCCAGAAAGCATGCAAGGCTTTCACAAGAGTATCCTCCAATGTTTGAACATGTTACCATGGGCAGCACCCACAGATAAACTGCAGGCTTTTTTGACCGTAGCCTCTTAAGCAATGACGAGTCGGCTATCTAAACTGTTGTCCAATCTCGGGTGCCATTAAAAACCACTTAGAGCTTTATAAGGGGCGCAGAGCCCTTTGCGAATTTTCCTTTGGCGCAGATGGGATGAAAACGTTTTTAGTTTCCTAGAAGAGGTCAGGAAAGGTAGTTCCCTTCATGTGTTTTATAGCTTTGAGTGCTATATTAACATATTCTGTCTTTTAGTCTGGAGGCATTTCAAAGATGAAAGATAGAGCATGTTCCCATACCTTTTATGGCTTCCTGGTATCACAAGTATGAGAGGATTTCAGTCTGCTCCCAAATAAATGCCTGCAGCTTACAAAATCATTACCAGGCCAGACAATGTGAGATTTTGACAGTTAGGACAACATCAAGGAAATGACCCTGGAAGGTTTGACAAGAGTTTTTTTCCATAATGTGTATAATGGGGTTATCTGTGTAGAAGTGGGTTTCATCAGGTCATATTCAGGTCAAGGTGATTTCAGGTTTCTGAGGCAAGGCAGCTTCTCACCCTCTTGTCTCTCATTCCCACTATATCTGTGGGTCCTTTCTTATCCCAATCCCTTAAGAACATCACTGAGCTACAGTCAGGGAGCTAATCTGATCTTCATCTGCACTATCCGTGACAATGCTACACTAATCCTCCACATACAACTGTTTTTAACAGCCCACCGGATCCTTTCTTAACCCTTGTATGGTATTCGGGTCAAATTGACCCATTTCAAATTTTTACAAGAATAAAAACGGTACAAGTATAAATTTTTTTCTACCTGAAAATCAATGGCCCTTACCTTATTTTCTGTGATAAACATGTATTCCTGACTCAATTCAGAAAATTATTCTGGATATGACCATTTATGTTTCTTCCAAGATAAGAATGATCAGATGGATTTTTAACATGAATTATAACCTTATGACAAAAAAACAAATCACAGTTCCATTTTTAATTGTGTTCTAGTAGAGACTGATTGCATTCCCTAGACATATGTTATCTCAATTGTTTGAAATTGGGATAAAGACTATATTTGTTAATAGATTATGAATTGTTTTTAAAACCCCAAATAAGTCACGGATCAATTTGACCCGAGGGATACGAGAGTGTCCCGAAAGTGAAGACAATACAAAGGTTAGGAAGATGATCATTGCAGAGTGCAAAGTATAGTCCTTTGTTAAAGCAGGTTTTTGTTGGTCTCTGTCGGTTGCATAAGAAAAGGCTGTTTCTATAAAAACTGAAAATCATGTGTACAAGTTTAGATCAAATCCTTCTTAAAGGTCGTAATCACACTGATTTCTGTTTGAGAATAAGAAATTGTGTTGGTGCTTAAGCTAATTCATCTTATTTAATACTCAATTGTTTAATCAAGTGTTGCTTTTCCTTCATGTGCCAGCCACATTTCTTATACCTTTCCTTTACATTCTTTAACAGGAGGATGTTTCCCAGCTACAAGGTTAAAGTGACTGGGATGAACCCCAAAACCAAATACATCCTACTTATTGACATTGTCCCAGCTGATGACCATCGCTACAAGTTCTGTGATAACAAGTGGTAAGTTTGCAATTGCAAAGCCATAAGGTTGCTTGGTCTGGTACGACCAGGCACTTAGCTGATGTTAGATATTGCTGTGTAACTGACATTACAAAGTCTACTGACTTTATGAGTCTTCTTTACTTCTATAAACTTTGTCTCAGCATGTCACAATTGAACATTCCAATAGGTTTTCCATAGAAACAAGCAGAAAACAAACTGTCACTTCACAGAAGATTTCACCTCCGTGTAGTCTCATTGTACTCGCTCTCAGTCAGGCTGGCTCATGATGATGTCTTTAAGTAACTGACTTAAGAAGAATTTGGGAAATAAAGAGGAATTCAATGTGCCATTGTCCTGAAAAAGTTCTGTAAAAGTTGCATCGTTTTGTTTTATTGAGAGTAATACCTCGACAAGTCTGCGAAACCCTGGATTAGAAACATTATATTGTTTGTGCCTCCAATGCAACAATTTTCTAAATTCTTGCTTTTTACAACATCTGCACATGGCAACTACTGAATGGTTAACATTAGGGATAGATTCTGCTAATGGTCAAAAACTATTGTCAAGGTATTGTCAGGGTTAGGCAACTAACACACTTAATTAGTATGTCAATTTTTCAGGCAATATGGTGAGCTTGATATGGAAAATTCAACACTAAACAATATCAGATTACAATATCAGCTAAAAGGGGACCTGCATTATTACCTACATTAATGATGTGGCACTCATTTGTAGAGTTTTAGGACCTTCATTATTTTATGTTATATTGCACAATAGGGACCCAACTGCAAATGCTTTGGGGGCCCTTTAATGAGGCCCTGGCCCTTAGTTTGCAATCCCACAGTTTACTACAAAAGGCCAAACCAAAACACCACTGTTCTGCTCCTTTCTATTCTCCATGTGATAAAGGGCACGAAGAGTCTTTAATGTGTACTTGCTGCTTTGGTCATGCCTATATTGAGTAAATATGTTATGGTTTGGGTATTTTGTTCCTCCTTATTTGGTATTTTGTTTCTGTCTTGTCTCCTTGTGCTTGTGTCCTAGTTTCCTCCCTGGTCTTGTGTTGTAGTTTCTGTCTTATGTTTCCCTTGAGTGTCTGTATGTTCTGTTTCCTGTTTTATTGTGATAGTCTGGTTTTCTGTGCTGTCTTGTCTTTAGTGTTACTTCCTGTGTTTTCCCGCTCCTGATTACCCGATGTCTTCCACGTGTTTTCCAGCCCTTGTGTCACCTGCCTCTCGTTATCTCATTACCCAGTGTATTTAGTGTTTGTGCTCCTATTGTCTCTTGTCAGACCGTTTTCTGAGTTGCTGTGTGTGTTCACTGTTAACCGCTTGCATGGTCCTATTATTTTGCGTTGCAGTTAGGATTAGGACCTTTTGGATTTTTGTCTCTGTTGTTTTTGGACTGTTACTTTGGCTTTCTGAAGATCGCTTTGTGGTTTGGACTTTCTTTTTTTTGTGTAATAAATCCTGGTCAAATGCTCTCCTGCTGGCCTGTCATCTCTGCATTTGGGTCTTCCCTTCCCTACATGTAACAAAATATATTTTAAAAATAGGCATTTGATTCCTCAGATAACCATGATCACCCTCTACTCACCAATGAAGCACAGTATTTAATAAAATACTAGAAAGAGACAAAGTTGCTGGACTGAACTCAACTCCATCAGTATGACATTAGAACTGGCATTGCCACTTATCCATGAGTGGACATAAAAGTTTTGCTAGGGAAAAGAACATGAAATAAGTTTTTTTTTTTTTTTAACAGCCATTTGTTTCTGATCTTGTGTCGTGGCCTGCAGTTGGCAGGTTCTGGTGTTCCTCAGCGACACCTTGGAGAAGCATAATTACTATTGATGTTTTAGCAGAGGCCACCTCCTTCCAGTCTAAGAGATTTAATACTGTGAGGTTTGAGAGCAGTGGTGTTTTACACCTCTCATTATGGTAAAGGAGACTAGGTTAATGTGGAGACAGGAACAGACATTTTTAGTGAGTGATTTTAGATTAACTGAGACATTATCTAAATGTCGGATGGCATTAGCGCTTGAAGACAGCGAGAGGCAACATTAGGTATTTCTATCATTATCAGTTTTCTTCTGCTGTCTCTCAATCTGTTTTTAGGATGGTGGCTGGCAAGGCCGAGCCAGCAATGCCAGGCAGACTCTATGTGCACCCTGATTCCCCCGCCACAGGAGCTCACTGGATGAGGCAACTGGTGTCATTTCAGAAGCTCAAGCTAACAAACAATCACCTGGACCCTTTTGGGCATGTGAGTACCTGCAGAGAATATTAGTACTTTCTATAACTCAAAACCTATTTAAAGAAAGGGTTAATATTTTTACAAAATATATTGGATTTTGCTATCATTCCAATAGTTCATGATGTGTGCTAGTTATAGCAATCACAGAGGTTAGTTAAGGGGATTAGTTGTGTGTGTGATGGTCTGCATTTTTTGGGGTCCTGTCTTGAGTATTTTGTTTTTTTCTTCTACGTGCAAGCTCGTTTTTAAACCTTTCAATTTGCACACTCGGTTATGTAGGAGTTTTTAAACTTACTTGTTAATAAAGTGTTAAACACAGACTTCATTGCAGACCTCATTTTTTGCACCAGCACTAGTTGGAAATGTCTTCAAATTGCCTCCAATGGGATTTTTTGTAGCTAGATTCCCAAAACAATAACATTTTACCCATCAATTTAATTGCTAAGATATGAAAATCGTTTTTAATGGTCACATAGAAATCTAATATAATTTAGATAATATGGTTAATATGTGGATTTAATAAAAGTTCTGACTCATGTAGCTTGTCCTAGTGGACTAAAGTTGTGTACAACTGAGTTACCTGACACATCTGTCAATTCCATAAGTCCAGTTGACTCCCATAAGAGGCTACAGCTATGCTAGTGGTTCATTGTAAAGAAAATCAAACTGTGACATAGATAAAGCAAAGTATTAGACAAATTGTAATTTTGACCTGATGATGGTGCTAGATGAAAAGTCAGGGTAACAGTTTACAAAGAGTCTGCACCAAATTGCATTGTAATCCATCCAACAGTTCAGGTTCAGACATTTCTTTTTTTTTAGGGTAAAAAGGATAAATAAAATGTTGATGATCTGCAAAAACAATACATAATGCAGTAAACAGGGTTCTACAGGTGAAACACCTTTAGATTGTAGAGCTAGAGGCGCGTAACTGTGTGTAAAACACTTCTAAAATTCCTTGTGCTCCCTAGGCAATTTATTAATGTCAGCTTTGCCTGACTGGAATACACCTCACACACTCCAATATACTACTGACATTTTCTGAAGAAGTAAAATAATTGCTGATGAAAAAAAAGCTGATGTGAAATATTGGTGACTCAATCAAATGCAAAAGGTTGAGTTTTTTCAGATTTCTGAAAGGTAGGATTACAAAATCTGAGAAGGCAGAGGCTGCAGAGAGAGGTGAAGAGTATGACTGTGGCAGGGCTCCCCAGGGGAACTCTGGGATAGCTTGTCTGAAGCTATCCCATCAATGGGCGGGCTCATTAGGTTCATAACCTCTCAGATCAGTGGTGGGGCCTGCTGTCAGATTGAGTTGAGTGCCTGGCTAGTGATAAGGGCGAGTAATGAGGACAGAGAAAGTTTGAGGCCAGGCAGAGCCTAGATGACGCCCAGACCAGGAGGTGTGTAGTAGGGCCGCGAAGGAACACCCATTCAGTAATAATTATGCACATTGTTGAAGGTGTAAAAATTACTAATTCAACTGTACTTCTCACTCTTCTTCTTCAGTAGAACTGCCCTTTATGGTAGAGAGCGGACTATTGTAGAGTTCAGTACAAATAAACAATTACTTTTTCCCACACTGGGAATTCCTGAGATGTCTTTTCACATGTAGGTCTCTGCCGTGGGTCGACACCATGTAAATGTTTGAGAATCTCTGGTCTACAGTCTAGTCTCAATGTAGAGTACTAGGTTATCAAGCTATAGAATCAGCGTTCTACAGGACTAGAGACTTCTATTCCCAAGTTCCTTCAAATCCATCATTCATTCATCTCTATATTGCACCATATCCCTCACCCACCACTATCCTGTCTTGACAATGGACCTGCTCAACATCAGCAATACAAACTAGCTACTACTAATACCAAACATATGTTAGTGACCTAGGATTTGCCACTGTTAGCCACGAGATGTTCAGAGAAATCTCCACTTAAACAGAGCTGATTAATTTCAGTCAATAGGGACGGAGTGGTACCATTCATGATTTATGCCCAACAGTCAGTACCAATGCAGGAAGTATTATTGAAATATTATTGCCTTTTATGCGGCAATGTGGAAAGTAATTGCCACATAATGGATGGATGTGTAAACTGGAATTTGCATCCCATCATAGATTACATGATTACTATCTTACATTGATAGTCCCCTTTTTAGTAACCATAAGCACAATCTTTCCCTAGCCTTAACAGTTTAAGTTGCATAACCCAAGCCATCTTAACTGTAGTTTATTTGCAAATTATTTTAATTTTACAATCTTTCCTTTACCATACAGTAGTTGCCATTTACAAAAGGAAACATCTTAAAACGTAATCAATGGACATAATCCAGGTTTTGCAGAATCATTCAATATTGACGTTCATATCAGGCGATTAGGTTGAGTCATTACATGCTATGGTAATAAGATAATACTTTTTGTCTTTCAAAAACTCATTGCAAGCACATATCAGGTGAAGCAAATAATCATGCCTGAATGTTTTCATGTTGGGAAAGATGAAAGCCAATACCTTATTTAGCTCTTAACTGGAGACTCTGGTCTGAATGTAGTGATCAGGGAAGCCTGATCACTACATTCAGACAGTCGCCCAAGAGTCTCCAGTATCATTTTAAACAGCTGCCAGACAGCAGAGCAAGCAAAGGTCAACAACGAGCCTCTGGTGAAGCATCCAATAGCTTATCTGTGTCTCTCCAGCCTGCCTCAGCAACAGGAGCATGTGAGCAAGGGGCCATTTGGTGTTCAACCTGAGCCTAGCTCCCCATGCCCTGTTCAACCTTTGCCTCTCTTTGAGAGCCCCCTGGAGGAGAAAGCTCCTTGTGAGAGTGTCTGGCAAATGGAGGAGGGGAACCAAAGTGCAAAGCTTGATGCTCATCAGCACTGACAAATCTGGACTAGTGATGACCCTGCTCTACTGTTGCTAACGCTTGGCTGGGCACAGCACTCGGCTGCGGTGAGCAGACTGATGCTAGTGAGCCGACCTGTAGCCACCCAAACAAACTAAACACAAAGCACGCTCAGCACATGCTACCTGCTATATTAATAAAACACATTTAGATTGAAGATCAAGGGTTATGGAGAAGAAAAATACATCCAATCCAATCTAAAAACTTTGGCTCAATTACAATGAGGAATTGGATGGATGGATGGATGATAACAGGCATCATATACTATAGTATTCATGTTATTTCACAGTGTTAAAATAGATAAATCACTATGGAGCTAACTACTTAACTAAGAATATCAAAGAAAGGCATAAACACACTCATTACAAATAGTGTGATTGTATGGCATGACTTTAGGTGTGTCAGATGGGTAGTCAGGGAGTCGGAAATGTTCTTTCATGTCCCAATTCCAAAATAGTTCAAGTGCACTGGAAGTTGTTCAGCTGCCAATAAAATTCCCATAATGCACTGTAAAAAGCAGTGAGCAAACACCAGTTACAATGTTCACCGCCACAGAAAAACATTCTATGAGGGCCCAGGGTTGTCCCAGTGACATCAACAAGTGCTTAAGGGCTCCCTTCGCTTGGAAGTCGGCAAATTTGCAGACTTTGTGTGAGCGAATTCCACTTTTTACAGCATTTTGTGTTAATGTAAGTGTGATTTTCACACTCAATGACTAGTGTTCTTGTGTTGACTTATGATTCTACGGTACACATAGTTAAATGTGCCGAGGGTAAAAGGTAGTGTACATTTACCTAGCTAAGCATATGGTTTCTTTGAGAGCTGTGAGGCTTATATTTGTTTTACACAATAAATTGTGACATCATTATCATGAGCTTTTTAATTATGTCCCAGGTCATTAACTCAGTCTCAGTGTTGTACAGTGTAATCTAATTCACTGTAGTGAATAAACAACGTTGCTGAATGGTAACAACTGTCACTGGATACTTCGGAAAGAGGAATAATAATATCACGTGGAATGTCCCAACCTAATATTTGTCAGTAACTGTGTAATTTAGTGTTTAAACTCTTTAAGCCAGTTATTATACATCATTGTCATTTTCTTTGCAAGCTAATGGTGAAACACAAATGTCAACCACACCATAGCAGCTGTTCATAGACCCATGCTACTGTACAAGAAGTTAAAAATGAAATGTGTAACCTTATCTTCTACTTTCTAGATCATCCTGAACTCTATGCACAAGTACCAGCCCAGACTACACATAGTCAAAGCCGATGAAAACAACGCCTTTGGATCCAAGAACACTGCCTACTGTACTCATTTCTTTCATGAGACAGCCTTCATCTCTGTAACCTCTTACCAAAACCACAAGGTACAGGAAGTCTCAACAAAATATAATACAGATATTAAAATAAAATTAATCCAATATTCTTAATTTTACAAATATATAAGTACCATTTATTGGTGCCAACTCTTAATTTTATGGATGAAAGGGCATTACACTCATTTTTCTGAAGGTGAATCATGTTTAACTAAGTTTGAGAGTATTAAGGGTGTAGGTGTAGATTGATGAAATTGAACTATAGAAGTGTGCATAGGGGTGTAAGCCAAGAACCTTAGCTTGGAATTTGTCAGTGTTCCTTTTATTTTACCTATGGTTTGAAGAAAGAGATCTTAAATTAAACATTATTTTCCTAGATCACTCAGCTAAAGATAGAAAACAATCCATTTGCCAAAGGATTCCGGGGTAGTGAAGAAGGAGATCTGCGCGTTTCAAGACTACATGGGTATGTTTACACAAAAAAGAACTAGGAAAGTAAAACGGATCCTGTCGGACCATTTAACATACTGGAAGTCTCTCGTAAACATCAGCTCTTCAGGAGCTTTTTTGTGTATGGATATTAAAAAAAATACCTTGCATCCTTGAAAGACTGTTTTGAGTAGAATTGAAAGCATTGCAGACTGATTAATTTTCTCTTATGTTGATACTTCTAATGTATAGGAAAGAATATCCAGTGATTTCTAAGAACATGGTTCGCCAGAGGCTAATCTCCTCGCATAATCACCTAGCAGGCAAGCTCGGAGCAGGAGTTCTCACAGGGCACCCTCAAGTCCTGTCCTCTTATCAGTATGAGTCTGGTGTTCCTACGTCTCACTCAGACCCCCAAGACCATATCTCGAACCACTTTCCTCAAAGCAGAGATCCCAGCCTTCTGTACCATTGCTTCAAATACAGAGGTATGTTCTTAGCCATTGTTCTTTTAGCCATTGTACATAATCAGATGTGCACATTATGTACGCCCTAATTAAAAAAAAAAAATGCTGTTAAATCTCTCTGCAGATAATGCCCGACATCTAGAGCTTGGATGTAAGCGGCCATATCTGGAGACATCATCTGCGGTCTCAGAGGAGCATTATTTTCGTCCAGCTACCTCTTATGAGTCGCCCTTACTCTCTCATCCGTACTGCACTGAGGCGATCACCTCTAGAGAAGCTTGTATGTATGGTAGTATGGAAACAGAGTCTGGATCTGGGGCAGGGGACACAGATGATATGACCAATGCCTCTTCAATAAATTGCAACATGTGGGCTACGATGCAGCCCTACTCTCGCTATAGCGTGGAGGGTGTCCCGTACCAGCCCTTCACTGCTCACTTCACTAATGCTGCCACGGTCACGCCGGTTGTACCGCACCCCACATCATCCATGGCGCCACGACCACAGGCTGACTTGGGGGTCTACAACTCAGCTACGGTGCAGCGAGGACTGCCCGTCATACCTTCTTCATCCTCCTCTTCATCCTGCTCTCCAGCTGTTCCGGGATCCAGAGATAGGTCAGGCCATCCGCCTCTGTACCACAAGAAGCCAGGGTCACCGCTCCGGCCTCATAGAGATTTCTCCACCTATCCCACACAAGGCACTATCTCCATACGGGATCCATCCTATCACTACCAAGTGGAGCTGAGTAGTGCAGGGACTCACTGGACTGACAGCTAACGTGCACCACTGGAGAAACCAGTTTTGTCAAATGTACAAGTCTGAAATGAATCAAAGTAATTAAAAAAACAGGTGGGCTGCTGATGAGAAGCCGTGATAATGAACTACAGCCATAATCACTGCCAAATTGCACTCCAAATCCATTAACATCCCAGAATTGGTACTGAAGCGCTACATGCAACACTGTATGTGGTGAACTGTGGCTGACCCTTTTACTAATGCTGATGTGTAGCATGTGTACTAGTCTGTGGTCAGACTCAAATGCAAGGTGCAGGTATGATCAGCACTTACAATTTTATCAGATGGAGCTGTAACTCTTGCCCTTAAAGAGAATTAGAGACCTAGATATGTGCTATATGTGTGCATGATGGTCTCCCAGGGAAAACTGAGCACTGAGGGTTTTATCATTTCTTGTAGAGTTCCACCTAGACAGAGCATGTTTCATAACTAAGGCTGTAATTATTCTATATTTTTGTTATTGTCGACAAGGCAGCGAGAAAGACCCTACCCTGTCTGTATCACTCATCAACAAGCCCATTGGGGTAAAGACGTTAATCTTTAAAAACTGGTGAAAAAGCTCTCTGCAGTTTCCTAAAACAGCTGACAATTGTAGTTTTTGGCAAACATAAATATAATTTGTTAGGACTTCTTTCAGCTGCTGATTAATGTGAGTCACTCACATCACATACTCCTTTCACTGCAACATATATCCAACTCACCCTTCTAATCATGTCAGTGTACTTAAGCTGTCAGTGCTCTGCTCATCTTTTGTTGCTTGCCTGCTGCCACATGGCTCACCTGAAAGCTATCACTTGCTGCAACTGCTGTTCATATAGCCTTTCAAAAGCTCCACCTCCACCCCAGCATCCACCTGTAGATTCTATTGTCGTTTTCCACTCTCTGCTATACAGTGCTTGATGTAAGCGGTGACGAGATCAAAGCCTCAACACCAAATATCAACGCTGTATGTTTTCTGCATTCACATAATTTCTATGCAAGTTGACTGACTAGAATATACATTTGGTGGGCTGGTGAGTATGTCGAGCAGCAGGACGGTTTATCTTAAGTAACTTAAAATAAATTACAGTGGCTGTGTTTGTGGTTTTTTAGGAACACGTAAACTTGTGCGACAGTGTTGCTCATTGATATAAATGATAAGAGGATAGAGGATTTGTGGTTTGGGTCTTTTCATGACATTGGTTGACATTAAGAACAATATACAATACCGCCAGCTTTGAGAAGTAGGCTGGGGTTGATGTCCAAAAGGGATTACAGATTTAAAACCTTTTCACAGCCAAGCTCCTTCAAGTCATAATTATTCATATGTGCCAAAATGAGATTTGCTACAACTTTATGTATGGGGTTAAAGTGCATTGAGTCCACTGCAAAGTGAGATTGATCATTTTAGATCAGATTATAAAACAGAAAAGTTCATTGTGCATACACTTAGAATTGTATGCACAAATACATTAAATTAGCTAGCTATGTATGGAAGTCTTTTCCCATGATGTACAGTAATTAAATCAAGTGAAAGGTGCACCAAAAAAACATCCATTGTGAGAGTTGTTATTGTATAGGTCTTATTCAAATATAACATGTCTATGCTAGTTGCGTGATACTAGCACTAATCTGAGGAAAACGTGGGTGTAAGATAAAGCCATGTGTTTGTTCGTCAAAGTTAGGTTCCAAACTCATGACTCCAAACAATATTCTAGTGAAACGGGACAGCAACCAGATGCGGACTTAAAGAACTGTCGTTAAGCCATGGTGAGTACTGGAAAAGAGAGCTGCACATAAATCCCACTCCCAAATGATTTACATGGAAAAAAATCCTTGGAAGACTGCAAATGCAAAACAGCCTGAGCAGACAGGAAAGCTGAAAGAAAAGGCTCTTGGTAGCATCACATACAGTAGAGTTTGAACTTGCATTGCTAAGAGACACCATCTTTAGGATTTGATGGTGATCACTAATGCATTTGTGCATTTTCCCTTTATTTCATGTTAAGTTCCGTATAACATTTTTGAATTTATTGACATTTTTGCACACCTGAAGAATAAACATTTTCATGCCTCTAATTGTTTGCTATATTTAATTCAAAACCAACATTGTACTAAACTACATTACACTCACTTTAAATTAAATGCTTTTGAAGACTTTGCATATAATAGCATTTTCAAATTCAGTATGTTCTTTATCAGTTGCATTAATGATACATCATGTGTGAACTGTTCAAATGGGACATTTGTTTGTTTTTACTGATGTACAAGAGAATGTCAAAAGAAACTGCATGCCAAGATTATCAGATTATTCTTTGCTTACTTTAGAACATACCGTACAAAACAAAGATAGTACAAATTTTATACCAAATAAATACACCAGTCAAAATGTTTTAATACCAGAAGGCCAGTTATTCTAGTGTCCGTTCGACAAATCACAAATCATACTGTTAAATATTGCCTCCAGATATGAATGTGACATTAAATCAAATAAGTTAGCTAGGTACATTGGATTGAGATTCATTGATATTATGAACAAAAAAAACTTTGTTAGGACCTATGCTCATCTGCAGTCATGAAAACAGTGACCTGCCAAAGCTGAGCAATTAAATGCAACCTTCTCTCCTAAATAAACGTATTAATGCTAAAAATGCTCTACTGTGACACAGTTGCCAAAAAAAATAAGACTTAACGCAACTCAACTCACATTGATGTCTAAAAGACTTTGAAGACTGGGTGCTAGATCCTAAATGTGGATAATGATATATTAAGGTTATTTGGATAGCACTCCAATTAATACATTTTATTGCTACACGGACGTTTCAGGCAGGACACCCTTATGACAAGGACATAGTTGACACTTAATTTGACTGAATCTTCAAACATTGCTGTTTTTTAGAGGCCATGGTTCAGAGGTCTGAGGTCAATGAATTCCTACTGAGGCAACTTCTCCATTACTGAAATAAAAATATAGAGTATTCAATTGAGTTACAATCAGTAAATGTCAAACAGGCCTGCAATCAAAAGTTAAGGTAAAGCAAATTTGTGAAAAAGGTAATGTAGAGACAGCAGGGTGAGTACATCAGGGCACTGCTTTCTCTCACACAAGATCATAAGTTATGCTGATCTTTTTCTCAGCAGTTGAGGCATTTCACATGAAGAGAGGATCTTCACAAAGAGCTATGACTCAAATCAACAAATCATTAGCTAGCTATCATGAAATGGTGAGCTATAACTTGCCTGATAATAGTGATCAGACATTCATTTAGCTGTCAAAGTACAGTTTTGGTCACTAGCGTTACTTTTTAATGGGATTTATTTAAAGGGCCATACAAGTATTTTTTAGAAATTGTACATGTATAGTCATCCTTTTTGCTGAGCGTTTTCAAGTGAATGCTTTGCAGTTTTGATGTTCAGTTTGTCGTCCATTAATTTTAATTGGCAGACTGTTGAATCTTGTTTGAGTTGGGTGATCCCTGGCAGTGAACATCAAGTCTGTATTACTTTTTGTGAAAGTTTACCTTGTGTCCAACATTTTTGTTAAAAATCAACACAATAGATTCAGAAACACATGGAAACCAATGCCTGCCTGGAATGATGACCACATCCAAACATCTGGATGTTTTACAAAATGGTTAGCTGTAATAGAAATTATGTGATTTGCAGTAAATAGTATAAAGCAGCCCCCATCCCAGAAATTATGGTCATATACTACTTATGTGTTTGAGGGAACTATAATTGCTGCCAGGATTATGTTCACTCGTAATGTTTATTCCAGTGAAGGAAGTGCTACGTTTGTTCCACACACAAGACACAGGAGATGGTCAGGGTGGACGGTGGATGTACAAAGTGCAAGACTAGCGTGTGGGTAGGTTTTAGGCAATGAAAATGCTTTGGTGACAGTAGAATTGTGGTTTGGTTAAATTGTAATATAGGCTACACATCATGTTAATTGCTTCAAAATTGTTTTAATAAATTAGCTTGGGGTGGCATTACCTTTCTCTTAAAATGTATTTGCTGTTGCAAATCAATACATTAAAAACACATTCCGAGAGACAGGGTTGGGTATGGATGTTTAAATAAAGAATTCCGTAATAACCAAATTGACTATTGACTGTCTGCAATTTGTGATAATATAACATGAATGACCCTGTGTAGTGTTCAAAACTGCAAAATAATGTTAAGGGTCCCAGGGTAGTGGGATACCATTTATTTAAACATTACTGACATAACATAAGACACAGTAAACAGATTTACATATGTTATACATACATATATATATATACTACCATTAGCAACCTCTTCATTCTGGTCCTGTTTAAGCTTCAGCTTTTAATATAGACGAGAGAGCAGAACTGGACTGCTGCTGGGGCCAACCATATCTGTGAAAAACACAAAACAACAAGTGTTGTTTTAGGTATTAAGATACAGTATATCTAACAATTCATTTATATGAAAGAATAATTGGCTTAATTTTGCAATGCTGAAATGCTGTAAAGGAAAGGTAACAAGTTTACACCAAAGATCCCTGAGTTCAGTTAAATAGTTAGTTAAAATATTTTAGTCAAAGACAGACATTAAAGGGCCAGGCAGGCATTTTGAAATTTATGTTATCTAACTTTCCACATAAAATCCCAGTCAATCTCATTATAAAGAAGCCAAGTTTAAGCCCCTTATGGAGCAAAAGTTAACCAAGCTGAGTATGTATCTCTAGTGGGAGAACCTGGGCCTGCAGTCCATCTGGAAGTCATTGAATGGACTCTGGCCATTCCCCTCTCCCCTGCGTCGCACTGCCCTTCCCTACTGTCGTCCCATAATCCCATCTAACAGCCGCCTGGGCTTGGCTGGCCCATTCCGACACACTGATGGGCTTAACTTGGCCGTCTTGTAAAAAAGAAAAAGCCTGGTTTTTCGGCAAGGCACTCCAAAAAGACACTTTAAATATCTGAGGGGGTTTAATATCAAGTCCATTAGGGATTTTCTCGAGGCCTGTAAATAGTCAATTAGTGAATAATTCTGATTTGGTCCACATGCAGAAAATCTGCCATGGAAAGGACGAAGAGAAGCTGGGGGTTTTACATCCGATGTGTGCCATAAGCACAGGGTGACAGTGCATTAGTATAAGTAAAGGATAATGAATATGCTAAGGTGTTTTAAGTATTCTTGCTTTTAATCTTCATAAAAATGATTAATTGTGTACAGGAGGCCAGAAGAACACAATACTATTACTGACAGATGGATTACCAACAGTGGGTACTGCACAAAAGAGTGGGAGGCTTGAGAACTTGGCCAAAAGGGCACGCTGTGGGTTTAATGCTCTGGTGGAGGGACATTAAACTGTGTTTGTGTCCCTTGATCAAACATACAGCTGGTTGGCAGCAGTTTAAAACAAAGCTAAATCTGCTGTATAAAACATGATCCCTACATTTCAAAATGGCTTTGGATAAAAGCATCTGTAAAAACTAATGATGATTACGATGAATTCCAGGATTAGACATTTACAGAGAAAAACGGCACCGAATATTTACATTTCACATTAGACAAACACATTTTATATTGAAACAAAACTTACATTCTTTGGAAGTGATGCACAATGTTAGCAGAGCATGGACAGACAAACATACAGTACAAAGTTGTCTTTGGGCTTGAGGCCTTGAAGCAACTTTAAAATGAATAAAAACTAAAATAAATATAACCCAAAGTACTATCAAAGTCATCACCAAAGTAAGGCATGCACATAGTCCACACTATTTTGGAGAGTACAGTAAAATATTGCAGATTGCAAAACAAAGAAAAGCATCCTCTGCCTCCTCCATGATTGGTAATAAATTAGCAGATTTGGTGAAAAACCTTTCCCAAAATGATTCATAAAATGCTTGTGAAATCAACGTGATTGTGAGTGTTTAGCCCTATCTGCAATAGCATTTTATCATTGGGCAGATTTTTTCTAGTGTCAGCTGAGTAAGAAAATGAAAGACCTGTGTTAAGATATCAACATGAAGCAATCTGATGAGATTGAGAACTAACAACCTATATGCCAAAATTATTGTATGTAAAATTTTGAACACATTAACATAAACAACAATAAACAAATAACTTTAGAAACTGAGTGGAGACGGACTGACCGTTGACAGAAGAGTATCTAGATTATACGTCTGTGTAGGGCCTGGCAGAAGTTTAAGCAGTGAGAACAAGCATGGGAAGTGTAATGTATTACGAGCCTTAAAGCAACTACAAGGAGTGTTTGACTTGTTATGAAACTGTCTCAATTTAATAGCAATGCCTTTATATGACCAGATATAAGAAAACAAGACCATTAACAAGAAGATTGGCTACCCCTACATTATATAGCTATTAAGGGTGAGAGAAAAAACCTATACAGCATTGTATCGCAATATTTTCAGTGGCAATACTGTATCGATACACAGAAGCCAAGTATTGATTTATTATTAGATATGTATCATTTTGTCTGCTTGACAATCCCATTTTGCAGCAAACAGCGAGCAAGATGAACACACATAGAAATGTATCTTTTTAGATGAAACAGATGTTGACAAAGTTTCCTTTTGAGGACATCATTTGAAATTGGGAATAAATATCAAGAGTGACCTACCAGAGGATCTCAGGTTATGTTTACGCTCGTATGAGATAAGAAGTTCAGATATGTATTTTTGTAGCTATCCCCATACAAACACATCATAAAAATGTTAAAATCCACTCTAAAACATCCTGGAAGCCAATGAAGTGAATTTAAAATTGGTGTTATGTGTTCTTTACTGCGGCATTTCAAATGAGCTGAAGGTTATTGAGGTTTTGTTGTGAGAGACATGGGTAAAGTGCATTGCAGTGCAGTGTACAACTGATTTAGTGAGACACAAATAACACAGAAGTGCTTATAACTTACAACAGCTTTCACAACTGGATTTTTAGCTCAGAGTACTCTGTGGTTGCCCGAGTTCCACGGAGTCAATTGAAGTCAATTAGAAGCACTTTCCGATGATGGCTGAGCGTAATGGGCAGCCTTGAACTGAGCTCGACGACATAGCTGTGCCAAGAGAAATCTAAATCATTCCGAATCTTGCAGAGATGGCGAGCGTGAGAAGGAGCTGTCCATGAGCGTAGGAGCAACTTTTGAATACAGGTATACCTCAATACCCCTACTTCATTATTTAACATATACTTTTCTTAAAGGTGCCCTGACACAAAACTGTTTTTACTTGCATTTTTGAAATGTGTTAGGTCCATATGTATTTGTGTTATGTCGTGAATGTGAAAATGAACTGCTACCTCCTCTGTCAGCTCTAGCCACTGGAAAGAAATCAGGCCAATTACAAAAGCTGGTCAGTCTGACGTCATGTTGCCTGAGTTCACTACTATTCATGAGCTCGCCCACCTGCGCTGGGTAAAGGATACTGATAGCCAGGTTCTCATTGGCTACCTGTTAGCCAATCAGAGTCAAGCAGCTTAGCTCGTTGAATATTAATGAGAACTGGCACCAATCAAGTCTTCCTGCAGGCTTTCTATAGCACACAAGAATGGCTTGAAACAAGGTAACCAAGGCATTTTTTTCCACAAAAAATGTTAAAGTCCAGGGTAGAACTTCAGACATTACCACAAAGTAATAAAAAACGTGTGGCAGGGCACCTTTAAAATATCCTAGCTTTGTGGATAAATGTTACTTCATAAGAATTCACTTGCCACATACCAAACTATTTTCAATCCATCAAAATGCTGCTGAAATATTTTGTTCCAATGCTTTCATGGACTCTCTATGGGCTTTTCCCTTGACTGTATGCCTCCACGTCCCTACGATTGCCTGCAAGCTTCTCCTGACTATACGGTAATTTCTCTATTGTGGGACAGAAAGTCTTGTGGTCATGACACAATCGTTAGCCTAATTTTACAAAAACAGCTGCTACGGGGCCATAACTTGAGATACAAGGTAATGGAACCTTTCATAAATTGTCGTATTTCTTTATAAATAAACAATAGACAAATAGAGTCTTTAAACGCTTCAGATGTAAAGTTCTTCGCTGTGACGCCAAAATGTATGGGAGTCAATGGAATGGTAGAGGAAGGCGATGGCTTGTTAGTCTCAGAATCTCCCCATAGGAGGTACGCTTTTTGGATGCTCGCTTACCCCCTTGGTTGCCAGTAGTTGCATGTTTCAACTCGTCTCATCGCAAATCTTTAGTCTGAACTGGGCTAGGAAGCAAGAGGAAACTGCTAGCCTTGCTTTGTTATTTGCATGCTGTGTGTTATGTATTCAACATGAAAATTTAAAAAAACACACAGTGGTTCAAGAACCAGGAAGCGTACAAATCTATCTTGTGGTCGACAACTGCTACACCCAGAGACTGCACAACATCCTACATGACAGTTGGAATTTTTGGTGCCTAGCTTTCTAGCTAACAACATGCTTAATATGAGTTAAGAGATAAGAGTTGTGGAAGGAAAAAAGGAAGGAGATGGTTTGATTTCAGAAAGGGGGCACACACAACACAATGAAAATAAAACGATTTTCCAAGAAAAACACAATTGCCCAAAAAAAAAAAATACATTTGTATTAACTTTGTCATTATCAGAATGTAACAAAATTGTCCAGCATGCTTTGCTTAACTCATCTTATCATTATCTGACTTTCTTTAAAAACAATAGTATTTTCCAAAATGTTGAACTATTCCTTTGACAGCAGTTTGCTGTTTTACCCTGCTTTTAGGCTTTGCTCTCACGTTAGTCTAGCTGTGTGACATGTTGATATGAAAACAAATATGTGCAAAAATACTGGTAGACTGTAACAATAGTGGTTGTCACACTGAAGATGAGTTATAATTAATTTTAGGGCCTCCACTGATTATGTTATACATGCAGATGTAACTGCACCTTTGACCCTGACCTACTTGTGGCTTAATTATGCAAGGAGCTACTGATCCATGTATTGAAAATTTGCATGTTAACCTATAACTGTTGTTACCACTTATTGCCTCCTGCTCTCCCTAACTGGCTGTCTTTTGTCTGCAAAGCCTCTTTTTAAGTACTTGAGGAAACATTGTTAATAGATCCAGTAACTTACTGTTTGGCTATTACTTTTATGCTGCAATCAACATCACCTTTGGATGTGAAAGAGTAAATAAAGGGTACATTTCAATATCAACTATTATTGTTAACAAACAACAATAATACCTTTTTTTCTTGTTCTTGTAACAGTGAGGAAGGTAGAATTGCTCTAAAAACTTCTAAAGTTAAGACGTTACTACATACAAATATAACAATCCTTGTTGTCTTACATCTACTATAAGCAACCATTTGTTGCTATCTGCATCATGTGGCTTGTAAAGCTAAAAAAATGACAGTTTCTACTGAAACACACACACACACACACACACACACACACACACACACACACACACACACACACACACACACACACACACACACACACACACACACACACACACACACACACACACACATAGTATAGTAATGCTAGTTCCAAAGTATGTCCTATAGTAAATTCATAAACAACTGTTGTTGGCCAAACTGATTTTAAATTGAGTCAGTACGACTTAAATTAACTTCTTGATTCTGCTCCCTTCTGCTCTGGTCGAAAACATGGGACCTAACTTGCTACATGCTAATAATGAGAAACTTAACTTAGCCAAGACCAAAATGTTTCCTGATAATTCACGCCTGCCACGCCATTAACCAAGTAAAATCTGAGATGCACCCTTTGGATCGTTAATTATTTCCTTTAAACCGCTCAGCCCTATTTCACCTCTGGCTGGAGCCTATTTGATGTCTGGCTTTCTAGGCAAGCACACACAAAGCCCCAACCCCCCCCATAAGTGGGTCCTTAAAAAGTACATGCCCCTATTTAACCATCTCAACAAGGTAAAGGGAACGTTCTCAGATTAACTCATCCTGAAAGGTATAATAATTCCTTTTTCAGATCTTGTGTTGATGCTTAGCCACAGGTAGGAGATAGATTCCTAGCTTGCCAAGCTTATTTCAACACAGTTACAAATAGATGATGTACAAAGACAAAACAGACTGGTGCACAAAGTGTGACAGTGACTCCCGCTGTTCCCTCCCTTAGGAAGGTGGTATGACATCAGTGTGCACACACTGTAGAAAAAGGTTGAGAAGAAGTGGAATTGCAAGGTAATGGTATGCAATGCGACAATGAGGTTTGGATGTAGGAGGATCTCCTCTTGGAGCACCTATACCCTCTACTGGCTGAAATGTGTTATATCAAATACGGATCAAATTAATCCCTGGGGTGGGGCATCGGCATTTGTCTTAGGATGTTAAAAAGTCACAGTGTCTATATTTATTGGGCATCATCTGAATAGTAAACAATAGGTTTAATTAGATATTTTTTGCATTGATCATTTAATGTATAAATTCACTGAGATACTCACTGAGACAGCAACCAAATAAAAAAAGAATTTGGTTTGTGGAGCCAAATTATAGAATGAATCCTTTTTCTCATCTGTGGAAATCTTAATTTTCTTCAAGACGTTCTGTGGGATCCTTAAAAAATAATGAAATCTATTTTGGAAAAACAGATATGCCCAGGCAGCGTATACACAAAATACTGTTATTTAATAATTTATCAACTGGTAGACAAAGGTTGTGAATAAGTCCCTATGGGTTTTTTGCCTCTTCTTTCTCATGAACTTGAAACTTGTGCAAAATAAATTCTGAGTGGTCTTATTTCATATATTATATATTATAAATAAGTCATTATGATGGCAACGAAAAGCTGAATGACCTCATTTTCACACCAACATCACTGTATTTTAAGAAGAAAAAAAAACCTTTGCTAGAAAGAACTCCTTAAGAAGAGCCAGTTAGCAGCGGTCCAGACGGGTAAAGGTGGGATTTACACAGGCGGTTACATACTGTATATCCTACTAAGATGTTTGTCCTCTCTTAGGTCTGTAATCACAATGCTCTAAGCCGGTTCCTTAGGGCATCTTTAGCTGCCGGCCTGGTCGGATCAAGTATTTAGTTTGTTAAGTACGGTTTACAGGGGCTCACACGCTGCTGATGGGCAGGTTAGCCAAAGGAGGAATTATCCTCCTGAAGGTGATTAAGCACCTAAAGAAAGGCTGGGTGAGAGGCGTATGACAACTAAGTTTGTCATTTTGCACCTATGCAGGAAGGTTCATGATGGTATCAAACAAAACAAGATCATGATAGGTCCAAGCTGTTCCCTCTGCTCTCACCGTACACATGCCTAACAATGTTAGATACAGTATCGTCAAATAAAATGGAAATATATTCCCAGTTAGACTGAATTTATGTCTTCTGTTTCTTTTAATTACATTTGCAGTTGTCACCTGACAGGTCAGTGGAAGGAAAACAAAATAGATGGGAGATGGGAATAGGAGGACTGTGAGCAGGCCAGGACACATTTTGATAAAATAACTCATAATTAACTAGCAATAATTCCAAAAATGTCAAAGTTCAAGTTTCATCTCACCCTAACAATGGCATATCTATGCCCATTTTAAGATGTGACACAAGCAAGTGTGGCCCTGAGCATGCTATTTTTAGGTCCCCTTCAAGTTTCAACAAACAAGATATTTAGCATTAGTGATGTTGGTGACTTGTTGACAACAGCCTTGCTATCCAGTTCAAACAAAGGGCAGTTTATGCGTGCCTCATTGTTAAGTAGGGCTGAAACTGATTGTTTTCATTGTCAATTAAAATGTTTTTCTCTGTCTGTAAAATCCTGACAAATGTTGATACGTTTTTCCCAAAACCCTAGATGACGTCCTCTAATGTATTGTTTTGTCCAAAACTCAAATATATTCAGTTTACTGTCATAGAGACATGATGAAACTAGAAAATATTCCCATTTAAGCTGGATTTAGAGAATTTTTAAGTTTTACCAATTATCAAAATAGTTGGCGATTAACTTTACTACTCAATTAATCTTTGCACTTCTATTATTATCCCATGACAATGAAAGCCAACAGATCAATTATTGGCTATACCACAGCTCCACACTGGTGCTTCCACTCCATAGACACATTTTAGGCTTCAAGTTAGACCCTAAGGCCCTACGATTTGACTAGGTGAACAGTTCATGTGGTTTTTTTCAAACAATTTGAAAGGTCAAAGCAACAAAAGGAAAACTACAAATTCAAATGGCACACTATGCTTCATCAGTTTAAAAAAAGAGGGGGGGAAGGACACAAAACAACACATGCAGAAACAGACACACACAAACACATACATAAACAAACACACACAAGATAAGTGACCAAACACTTTAAGATTGTTGTTTTGGGCATTTAAGGCCTTTATATGACAGGACAGATGAAGACATGAAAGTGCGTGCGTGTGTGTGTGTGTGTGTGTGTGTGTGTGTGTGTGTGTGTGTGTGTGTGTGTGTGTGTGTGTGTGGGGGGGGACAGCTGTCCAACTGAGCAATCAGGGCGCCATGACCAGATTGAGGTCAAGGCTGTAGCACAAGGCTACAGCCCGGACTTCAATAAGTCAGCCAAGTGTCCAGGGTCTTTCCTGGCACTCCATGGTTGCGTGCCGTGAAAAGTTCCATATAAACTACATCCACGAAGGAAAGGGTCCATGCACGGATAGAAAGGTCATGAGGTGGTTTCCAACGGATTGCAATCATTTTCTTTGCAGCTGTAAATCCAGCAAATACAGCACGTCAGGAGTGCTGAATTATTGAATAAATAAAGCTATATGGCAGTATGTTTAAGCTAATCTCCAAGTTTTGATAAGATAAGCGATAATGGGGCCAAAGCGTAGCTGACACTCTTTATTAGAGATATTGGTGACTGAGAGGCCACCATCCTCTTTTCTTCTCTGTAGAATAGACATCTTAAGTTGCGGCCGTTTGCCTTTCCAGATAAATTTAGATACCACTGATTGTAATTTACGCCAATAGCTAACAGGAGGGGAGAGAGGTAGCATAGAGCTCACAAAATGAATCCTGGGTAACACATTCATTTTAACCACTGAGATACAGGCTTGAATCAACATGGGGAGATCCATCCATCTTTCATTTGATATAATTATACAACACAAAATATGAACATCAGCTTAGGAAAGAAAGAAAAAAGCTCACAATAACAAGACTTAAGGGGGACAGAGCAGCATTTATATTTTTCAGTAACAACATTTTTGTAAAAACCTTTGGAGAAAATAAGTAAGATGGAAGTGTGAAAACCTGGATTTCCAGTATACTGTACCATATAGTGAAATTCAAATCCCTAATTGGCTGTAATGACTGTTTTGAATGTCTTTATATTGTTCTAAGTGAAGCCATATCACAATCAGAGTCCAATACACTCTACAGATAATTGCATTTGGGATGAGATTTTGTAGAAAGGTTGTGTGAGTTTTGAAAGGAAAAAGGAAACTTCCCAATAGAGCTGGTCAAAAGTAATTTCCATGAATGTTGTTTAAATAAAATCTTAGAAGGGAAGTGTAAAAAATTAAAAGATTAATTTTTCCTTTCAAAATAACTTTGATCTTTGTTATATTGAGACCAGAAAACTCACACACAAAATCACAACAAGCTTTCCATCCATCCTTGAACCTCCTATAAGATCTCAAAGAGCATATCAATTGTACAGGGCATCAAGATGCCAATAACTAGATTTGCATACATTTACTACAACAAAACCTCAGCTCTTAGCCTAATCAACTGAGGTGTAAAAACAGCCCTTGCCCTTGGAATACAATCTCAGTAAATCGGGACACCAGGTGTCCTTACAGCAGGTGTTGGATTACCATTCAGCTGTTTGAGGACAGCTCTGTGTCCTGCGAAGAGAGCATACAGTAAGAGGACTAAGAACAGGTAAGAAAGGTAAAATTAGGGATTTAGTTCCTCAGCTCTGACTCCAAAGAGTCTTAGCAGGTGATTTGTGGCTCATCCCCTCAGGGCTTAAGCTGTGACGAACTGACAAAGCTCGACCATCAAATCAGGTGTCTACTTAACGCAGTGCAGCCATGTTGATGACTGAAGAACGGGTTGCACATCTTGTTAGTGTAGCTGTTTGAAAGGGTATTTAAAGGGTGATCCCATTATGGTGGATTGAAAACTCCATAATGTGTTCAAAAACAGCTTCAAGACAGATTGTGACAGCAGCTTTTGGCAGGAAACATTTTACTTAACACATTCTAACACATATCAAGCTTGTTTCCATCATGTAGGAGGAGCCAAACTGCAGTTGTGTTGGTTTGAAAGAACAATGAACAGATCCGGTCACAGAAGCAGCAAATAGACTACAGGACTTTTAAAATGTCTAAATTTCTGTAGTGCTCACACTTCGAGAGAATTTTTGTTCCAGACTGTTGTCATGTTTACATATGGGCACCCAAACACCACAAGTCATCTCAGACGAGGTGTACTAATTGCAATATCATTCTAGTTGGAGAGAGCCACAACTGGAGCAAATAATATTTAAGAAGAAGAATGCTAGAAGTTGCTGTGTGACCTCTGGTTTGATTACTTTTAGCGTTGTAGTAATAGAGCCTGACGAGGCACTGACCGAGTGTTTTGGAGTGTCTGCTGCTTCCACCCTAACCCAATTTCCTCTCATTGGTTACTGCTCGTCTCCAGTCTCAAGCTCAAATCATACTTCCTGCGTCTGATGGCCGCAAGGGTCCAAGAGGCTCCATGTGGTCAACAAGTCATCTGCTCGTGTCTGTGAGCACATGTCCCCCATGTCGTACCAATGGGGACACATCCAGACTCAAATGCATTCATGGTATTTCACTGGGTTGTACACACAAAAAGTGGAAGTACTTGAAAAAAAAAGAGAAAGATCTTAAAAGACAACACTGGCTTCTTCCAAACCTTCACAAATCTGGCCCATAAAGCGACCATGATTGTCAGAATGTCTACTTTGGAAAGTTACAAAAGTTGTCAGAAGCAACTCCTTCACCCAGTCGTCATTTCAGAATCAAAACAGAGTTTCACACTGTTAGACTGCAATGGGTAAATCATGGTCCAAAGTCTTGTCATCTGCCTTGGACTTTAGATAGAGGTTATGTTCCTGTCACTAAACAAAGTGTTCACTGCAGGTTAACAGGATTATTAGATTGTAACATTAAAGACTATGAAGAAAGAATGTACGGTCATGCAGGAAAAGACACGTTTCAGTGTCTCCAGTTTAAAAGCCTTTTTAGAGCATGACTAGTCTCACTTGTGTGAACCAGCCATCTGTCCTTAATCATCTCAAGTGCTTGTTTAGAATCTTGTCATGTAGCCCTTCGCGTCTATCATGAGGTAGGGAAGGCAAAACAAGCTGAGTTATTATCATCACCAGAGCCAGGAAGGGTGGTCAACCGCAGGGGGGAACTTATCACTTGCAGTCATTTTTTCATTGTGACCTAAACTCATTTGCACCTCCTCTCCTCCTGGCCCCAGAGCCTCATGTCTGATGTGAGAGGATGACACCTCCCCTTCCGCTGCCTTCTTCCTACAGGCCCTACTCCTCGTCAAATCAACATTAAACAAGCACAATTACAGTTAATGGGCTGGATAGGATCTATGTCCTCCTTTCTGTCTTTGAAAAACATCCGCTCACCCTGCAAACACATCTTCTCCTGAGGTTCTAAATCATTGAAAACAAGTTGCATAAAAGGGTGTGTTATGTGAAGAAGTCAGAGTGTAGGAACGGCTATCTCTGATGGTTTAGATAACAAGTATGGAGCCAAAATTTGCTATCACTGGCACTCATCTCACATAAACAGACACACCCCAAACAATGACTAGCCACATTTCTGATAGCACAAACAACATCCTGATATAATTACACAATCTGCTGCAGCAGGAGCATGTACCCTCCAGTGTATGTGAGAGAGAAAGATAGAGAGGATGTGTGAGAGAGAGAGGAGGGGTAAACACCAATTTAAGTGCAGGTTCCTGAGGTGCAGGCTGCCCTGTGCAAGCCACACAGATAACTGTCTGGCAGGGTCTCAACATTACAGCAGGGATAGCCACTAGTGGTGGAAGAAATATTCAATTTCATTACTAAAGTAAAAAATAGGAATATTTAAATATCAATGAGCATTAAGTATTATGCAAACAGAATGGTTACAGTTATATTATTGGATTATTATTACTAATGCATTCAAAGTCTTTTTTATGTTACAGCTAATTCTGACCACTTTTTTCTTATTTTTATTTTGTATTCTATTTCAGATACTCATAGATTTTTTAAAAATAATAATCTACAAAGTAACAAGTAACTAAGACTATGAGACAACTGTAGGCAAGTACATAGTATAATAATTTCTTCGTAAATGCAGTGAGGTGAAAGCTTAAAGTACCACAAATTTGAAACTGAAGTAAAGAATGTGTACTTTAAGGTGGTACTGAGGAAAAGTACTGAATGTACAGTATACTTAGTTACTTACTACAGTAATAAAAACACACTATAAAGCAAACCTTCAAACACAGCTATTAAAAAAAAAGTTAAGTGAAAAGTTAACATGAAAAGTACTTAGTAACATGCACTTTCAATTATGTATAACTGATTTCTGTAAATATGTTTGACCGCAGAGTGGAGCGTCAGGAATTTAGTACAGGAGATCAGGTTTTGGTTCTGTTGCCACTTGTTGAATCCCCTTTTCAGGCAAAATTCTTTGGTCCATGTACAGTTGTCTGTCGCGTTTCAGAACAGAATTAGTTGGTAGAGATGCCGGGTAAAAGGAAGAAAAATAAGATCTGTCATGTAAATCTGCTTAAACCCGATCAAACCCAGTCTCCTCCAAGTGAGGCTGCCCCAAGTTATCCGGTTCTGATGGCAAGACGGAAATTCTATTAAAAGTATCATCACATCATAAAGCAGATTTATTTTTCTATGTGTCATTCCAAAGGGCAGTTACAAACTTTAATTTGAAGGACTTGTTGATTTTGACCTACAGTATGTCACAAGACATATATAATAGACCCGAGAGCGCCACTTGCGGCTGAAGTGGAAAAATAGAAGTGCAGATGTCATCAGCAGTGTTAACATAAACAATACCTGAACATTATCAAACTCTACTGTGATCAAGCGGACATTTTAGCATCTATATTAAGTATTCATGAAATAACCTTTGTTACATTTACATATAGTAAGCATTGACTGAGTGGATATAGTGTCAGATGGATATAGTGTCAGATAACTGACACTCCATTTCTCAAAGTCAGTGAAAACAAAGGCCTGACTGCAATTAATCACGTCGCTCAGATTTCCTCTCCCTACGAAGCTTATTTTTCCATTAGCACTCAGCGTTTCTGAAAGGCCAAAACTGGATAGGGCTTTAAATGAGAGACACCTGTCAAGCAGGCCAGAGAGCAAACATTACACCTTTATCCATACTTATGTGCAAACATACACACACACACAGACAGGCAAGCAAACACATGTGTGTGCAAACACAATTCAAAAGGTAAGAGGTAGAGCTCTCCCTGACACCCACAGGCCCCGCTGCCTGAGAATTCTTTTAAGCTCCACTCCCTTGTTTGCTATGCAGCTTATTCTTGTCTCTTCTGCACGTTTTTTGTCTCGCTTTGTTTGTGCTGTAAGTGTGTGCTCATTAGGTGAGAGTGTGCGGGGATGTTTTTGTTCCAAAGATATGTGTGTTTATTTTGGGGGAATCCCTGTGCTTGGTTTGTACAATGTTTTATTCAGTTAACAGTTGCAAGCAGTAAAGTCATCAAAACAAATCATGTGGTGCTGGGAGAATTTATACCCAATAAGAACATGACTAGGGGCAGCAGTAGCTCAACCTGTAGGGAATTGGGTTGGAAACCGTTGGGTCGCGGTTCAAGTCCCCATGGTGGTGAACTGGTAGCTGGAGAGGTGCCAGTTTACCTCACTGCCAAGGATGCAAGACTCCGAACCCAACAGCTCGGGGCACCTGTTCATCGACAGCCCCGTCACTCTGACATCTCTGCATTAGTGCATGTGTGACAGCTCCTAGGCCTATTAAGTCCCTTTGGTTGCTAGAATCTGGGGATTGGTTAATGAGGACTGATGATTGACACCTGGATCAACTGATTTTACCGTTTCATACTTTTTACAGGCTGTAGAAGACAAAGCTGAGTAAGCCTGTTGTGCTTTACCAGTAAAAACGCACCGTAACGTTCTCTCCTCATCATGCCAGTCTTTTGAATCTGGAACCCGCTCAAACAAACTGCAGAAAATCTCTACATCACTTTCATTAAACTTTGGTAACAACCTCAAATTGCTGGCAAACATCAAAACATACACGAGGCGTTTCCAAATTCAAAGCCGATGCAGAAAATGTGCCCTCTTTCAGCAATGTCAATTTTTAAACTTCCAAATCAAATTTCAGTTGCTCCTTTCTGAATTTGATTTTCTCCAAAAAAAATTCCATTTTCAAAACCAATAATATTTTTTGTTCCTAAGACTTTACAGAATGATCAAGGGTCTAATTTTACATCTTGTTTGTTTGCACAAGTTCTTCAGCAACTTAACATCAAGCATAACAAGTCCTCCGCGTACCACCCAGAGAGTCAGGGGTACTTGAGCGCTTTCATCAGAATTTAAAATCGTTGCTGCATGCTTATTGCACTGAGCTGAGTTAAAGGCAGATTGGGAGGACGGTTTGCCGTGGCTGTTGTTAGCAGCTAAGGAAGTTGTTGAAGAAGGTACAGGGTTTAGTACCAATGAGCTGGTTTTTGCCCACGTGATTCGTGGTCCCGTGGCGATCATACTGGCAGGTTCCTCTTTTGGAAAAGGCCAAAGAAATTTGTGCTTTTGTAACACCGTCAGGACTATACTCTCACACTGTCATGCCCTTTGGCTTGTGAAATGCCCCTGCAACATTTCAGAGTTTGATGAATAAAGTAGTATGTGGGTTAGATGGTTGTGCGGTGTATCTGGATGATGTGGTGATTTATAGTAACACACGGGAAGAACAAGAATTCGTAGGGTACAAGCTCTGTTTGACAGGTTAGTTTGGGTGCGTTTTGACTGTCAACCTGTCTAAATGTGAGTTTGCTAAGGCGACAGTAACCTATTTGGTTGTGGGGCAGGGGGGACCCGATCATGCAAAAGTTCTGGCAATACAGTCATTTTCTGTTCCGTCTTCTAAGCGGGAGTTGTTGCGTTTTCTAGGAATGGCAGGTTATTATCGTGGGTTTTGTGCTAATTTTGCTTCTGTTGTAACCCCATTGACTGAGTTGTTGAAGGCTAGTGTTAACGATGTTTGCTTTCCAGATTGTCAACAGGCTTTTGATCGAGTGAAATCCCTGTTGTTGGGGACTCCTGTACTGGCAGCTCCCAGGATGAATCTACCTTTTCAGTTGCAAGTCAGTGCAAGTGATGTTGGGGCTGGTGCAGTATTGTTACAGGTTGATGAACAGGGAATTGAAAGACCCACAAGTTACTTCTCTAGGAAGTTCAAGGTGGATTAAATACATTATCCTGTCATAGAAAAAGAAGCTCTTGCTCTTGTTTGGGGCCTTCAACATTTGGAGTTCCTTATTGGAAGTGTACACTGATCATAATCCATTGACCTTTTTTGCATTCCCTTCAGAATACAAATCAAAGGTTAATCAGATGGGCTTTGTTCTCTGCCTTATCATTTGGATATATGCCATATTATGTGCAAGGACAATGTGGTGGCAGATACCCTGTTGCATGCTACATTGTCATAGTTTTTGTTAACTTTCTTTATCTTTTTCATGTTTCATGAAATAGTCCAGTGCTTCCTTGGGTCTATGGCCACTGGGTTGTGTAGATAATGCGTGATAATGATATTAACATATAACAGTTTGTTCTTTCTTCAAGGTCGTGGTGTGACCTTGTTCTTAAGGAGGGGGCTGTGACGGCTCCTTGGCCAATTAAGTCCCTTTGGTTTCTGGAATCTGGGGATTGGCTAATGAGGATTGATGATTGATACCTGGATCAACTGATTGCTCACATGTCTATAAATAGGAGTGCTTGGGCAGTCATTCTGTCTCTTCCTCCTCAAGGTTGCTTGCTTTGTTTGGATTTTGGGTTTAGTTACTTTTGCATTCTAGCCTTGATACATCTACACACATCCATACACTACACCCATCCATACATTACTGATTAACTGATTGCACGTTTATCTCTGTTTATTTCAATAAATTGGATTTAATTGATCAAACATGTGTTCATACCTTTGAGCCAGGTCATGACACATGTATAGGTGCTGAGCATGTGTGTATTTCAGGCCTGTGTGTGTGTAATGTGTATTCTAACAACAGAGTGAAAACATTGTAATTTCCCTTGCGGGATTAATATAGCGTGAATTAAATTATTATTATTAGGTTTGTTTGTAATTAGTATACAAAAAAGCTATTCAGTTAAGTATGCTAATGAATTTATATTGGAACCTGACTTGGTAGGAACTACACATCAGTAGTAAAAAAACAAAAGAATGAACAAAGTTACAGAATATGACAAAAACTAAAGGTCTGATTATGGTTCAAATGAACTTCATATCATATCCAAAAAAGTGTTTTACCTGTTCCCAAATGGCCACACTTGCTTGTCTATGTAGTCTTGACCAAATTAATCGTACAAATAGGGATATTACCTTTGGACAGTATCCTTGAATGCATTCATGGTGGGAAAGTAGTATAAAAAAGGGATCTTGGGAGAGATGTTCAAACCCAATTGCTGCATAAAATAGGCATAATGAATACAAACACACAGTTTAACACATGGCAGAGTAATGACAAAGTCTCAAAAGGAGAACATAGCAGATGCATTGAGTATTATAGTCATTTAGTGGTGAGAGCAGTTCTGTCAACTATGATTTCACATGTCCGATTCTGTACCCTTTGCCATGCCACCACAAAGCAATAACATACTCAGTAAGTACACCGAGCTAAAAGGTGTTTCTAATATTTTTCGACCCAATTTATACAAATGATGGTAGACCTCACAGTACGATACATTCCCATCCAATAGCACCAAAAGCTGCAGCAAAGATAAGCAATCATAGGCTTAGAGAGGCACTGGTGATGTCATCTGTTGGCATTTTTCTAAATAAACTCCTCATGGCTTCTCTTCACCCAGCGGCACCAACAGAAACACATTCTAGTGTGACTACAATTCATCTTTACATGTTTATGTGGTAGACTAAAGCAGTGCCATAATAGTAAATGGTTTCAGAACAACCCCAGGCTCAGCTGGGGCTCTACTCTATAGATCAGCTGCACACAGAGCAGTGACCAATCATTTCCTGCTAACTGGTGTTGGTAATGGTTCATCCTTAGGGATACAAGTGTTGGTTCAGGCTCAGCTCTGCTTTTGTCCTTATAAATGGTCACTATCCCAGGACCCTTGGTTGTCTCATTTACTTGTTTCATTCAACATTCTTTATTGCGCTTAATTTTGGCAACAGCAAATCTGTTTGGACAGACTGGCAAAACAAAAGTGACAAGATGAACTGAACGATGGCAGTCTTGTAGTCTCTGGGTAAGCCACTCACGTTAGACAGCTTTGTTGGAACGGCAAATGAGCAGAATTAGCTTAAGAAACAGATGTCTCTTTATTGCTGCTGACACAATTACAGTATAACCTGGCAACAAAGCCCAATGGTGAGCCCTTGAAGGCTCAAACACTATTCACTGTTTAATCACACAAGTCTCTTCAGGCAAAGTAGAGAAACAGTGCCCCACTCTGTCCACAATGAGTAAGACAAACGGGATGACTTAATTCTCAGCATGGCAGAGTCAAGGGCAATAAGGCTTAAAGACTCAAGCAGGAAGTGGGCAGGTTCAAAGATAGAATGTCTGCAAGACCTTTGGGTCAGAAAAAGGCTTAATAGGTTGCCCCATGATTAGTATACACAATGCACACACATAAAAATACAGGCTGCCCTATTAATTGGAGACATAGTACAAGCCAAAAGTTTGGACACACTTATGAGTGAAGGCAAAAGGGCCAACAAGTGCTAAGCATCTCTGGGAACTCCTTCAAGACTGTTGGGAAACCATTTCAGGTGACTACCTCTTGAAGCTCATCAAGCAAATGCCAAGAGTGTGCAAAGAAGTAATCAGAGCAAAGGGTGGCTACTTTGAAGAAACTAGAATATAAGACATGTTTTCAGTTATTTCACACTTTTTGTTTAGATAATTCCATATTTGTTAATTCATAGTTTTGATGCCTTCAGTGATAATCTACAATGTAAATAGTCATGAAACTAAAGAAAACGCAGTGAATGATAAGGTGTATCCAAACTTTTGGCCTGTAGCTATTATAAGCACAGCAGGGGTGCGAGGGGCTTTGTCCCCCCAAAACTGGGTCATGATTGAAAACCACAAGAACAGAGAATAAAGGATACTGCATAAAACTTGGTTGTGGGGGTAGGTCCTTATGTTCTCTGACACTGTCATCTGCCTACTCTCTTTGCACATGACTGTGTTTGGCTGAAATTTCACACAGCTGGGATGAGACTACCCTAAACCTCCTTTTGTGTTTCTGTCAATAATCATGTTTGCACTCTCATGATCCTATGGCTTTGCTCTGGTAAATTATTTGCTGCTGCACCTCTACCACCTACACGACTGACTGATGTAGGACTTTTTCTGGTACACAGGGATCAACATAGCAGTTACTGACAAGTTTTCTTTTCTTTACTGCCTTTCATGTCCTCATTCTGCCTCCCAGTTTTACAGCATATGAGCAAACAATGTCAGGGGAAAAACCTGGCATTACACAAAAACGGTATGATGAGTGAAAATAAAAAAAAAATAAAAAAAAATGCTTGGAAGTTCATGTTAGGACATATTGACAACATAAGCACTTTCATATTATAATTACATAAGGGAGTGAGTTTGTCCGTGGTTCTTTCTGCCTTTAACTCTCTGTAACTCAGTTCTTTTAAATCTAGATTAAAGACCTTTCTTTTTGATGTTGCCTTTCTTTAAATGGTTGTTCATTTCTTTAATGTTAATTTATTATACTGCAATGTAACTTTTATTCTCGTGTTTTATCTGTTTTATTTTTTAACTGTTTATTCTTGTGTTTTATCTGTTTTTATGTTTATGTTTTTGTGTAAAGCACTTTGAATGGCCCTGTTGCTGAAATGTGCTTTACAAATAAAGCTGCCTTGCCTTGCCTTTAGTTTTGTCTTCAGCAAGTGAAATGCATGCTTGATTGGCTTAAGATCAGGTAATTGATTCAGCCATTGCAAAATATTTGTTTGCCTAAAAAAACTCCTAGTATGTTTTGGGTCATTGTCCATCCATACTGTATTCAACATCTTTATTAATCCCACAAAGGGCATTTTGTTAAGAGCAGCTACAGACAACACACAAATACATTCATATAGGCCTACACCCTAGAGAGTAGTTATCCATTTAAAAGGCAAATTACAGAAGGGATAAAAGAGTAAGAGAGGCGATTAGTTTTAAAAGCAAGTACATATATAACGTCTTGATGGCAAGAGAGTAAGTTCACCCTAAAGAACAAAGACAAAATGCTTGTTGCTTTACGCAAGATCTGTCGATTACGAAGATAGTTTAAATCTCTTTGTTTCACACCAATCATTTTAGAGCAGGCACTTTCAAAAAAACACCTGGCACACGATTGGATGAACCATCTGTCTATCTCGTCTGCCACTCCCCTAAACCACACCCGCTACTTGGATCAGACACAGAGGGCCAGATGCTACATTTGCAAATGTAGCCTTATCAGCGCCATGGCCAACCTGCAGAAAGCGCACGCTGTGATACATCAGTTACGTCGTATTTATCAAACCTCCAGTTCATTGGAAAATCAGCGTGTTATTTCGGCGTGTTATTAGTGGTGGGGAAATGTATGTGCGTTGTAGCAAAGTGTTAAAAGGCGCTTGATGTTTGCTGTATGTGACAACAAATGTAGCTTAAAAACACATGTGACATCGCCTAGAGCACCTTTAAGTACTTGTGCTATGATACGGCTGAGTGCAGATTGCGATATTCCCACTGCTGATACTATGATTGTTTGAAATGATCCTGATGCCAATATTGTAGGTTTTTATGTAATGTAGCGAGTAGTTTAACAACTGCTGGAATGGAATGTGAACGCTGAGTTGGAGATTCAATGTCATCTTTGATTTCTTTCAGTAACTGTAATATTACATGACTGCTTAACCCTTGTGTTTTATCGTCAACATGAAAAAAAAAAAGTTTTGGTCACTTATTATTATCACTTTTTTCCCACATTTGTCATTTTTTCAATGTTGTGGGTGCTTTTTTATGTTTTTGGTGTTTTTTCCAAAGTTTTTTGATATTATTAATGTTGACATTTTCAGCGCTTATTTTGATGGCCCAAAATTAACTGAAAACGGGTCAATTTGACCCAAGGACAACATGAGGGTTAATCTGTAACGCTTAATGATTGAACTGAAAAAGTGTGATCCTTGTGACAAAAATCCTTTCAGCTTGTCTCTTTGGCCTGTGTCTTCGTCTTGCTCAGATTTCTACTGCCATATCACCAAGAGGCATATGCAAGGAAACCCGCTTGCAGCTGGTTTACACCTGCTTTTAAGAGGCAAAGAATTTTCACCCTCCCATGAATTCATATGCATGACACGGAAAATTGCAATTTGCCATTTTCAGCTGCCGCGAGAAGCAGTTTGCGCTTTTACCTTAGTGCGGCCTGTTTGTAAATACCTTGCCATGCTTTTACGCGCACATTGCGAAAGAAATACACCAGAAATGGGCACAAAAGCGTTAGTACATCTGGCCCAGAAAGTCAAATAACAGCATCACAGTATCTTTTGCACTAATTTCTGTAGTGGCTTTATGAACAATATGGACTGTCATGAAAAATATATTTAAAAAAACCCCATGTTTACGCCTTTCTGACAAGCGACCTCTTGTCGCCAAGAAGGGCCTGTCCTAGAATAATGATAAAAAAAATATATATGTTGGCATTCTGTGTCAAGGCATACGATTAGTGACGCTGCATAAAAGTTCACAGACAAACAGATTTTGTACAGTAGCTACAAGTAGTACAATAGCTTTTAATTCCACAGTAGCAATGCATTGGGAACACTGCACATTCAATTCCAAATCACAACATGACCAAAATTGATCACGTTTGTGTTATACCTTTACAGAAAGTGAAGAAAAAGAATATTAAGCTGTTCATAAAATAGCAATTTGCATTTTTCTTTACAAACTCAAACTGTATAAACTGAAAAATGTCTCAAGGGGTTGCTTTACTTGAATGAATGACTCCATTAATATTTAGTTGCATAACCATTATTTCTGAGAACTGCTTCACATCCGTGTTGCATGGAGTGGACCAACTTCTGGCACCTGTGAACAGGTATTCCAATCCAGGACAAGTGAACTACATTCCACAATTCCTCTGCATTACTGGGTTTTGCCCCAGAAACAGTATTTTTGATGTCACCCCACAAGTGTTCTATGGGATTGAGGTCTAGGGATTGGTCTGGCCACTCCATAACCTCAAACTTGTTCATCTCGAACCAAGACTTTGCTCACTTACTGGTGTGTTTTGGGTCATTATCTTGTTGAAAGACCCATTTCAAAGGCATTTCCACTTCAGCATAAAGCTACATGGCCTCTTCAAGTGCAGAGCAGCAGTAGTGCAGAGCAGCAGCAGTGCAGGCCCGAGTTACAGGAGCAGCCATTTACCACCAGGCTCAGGGGCAGCCAGCTTACCACCAGGCCCAGGAACAGCCAGCAACCACCAGGCCCAGGGGGCAGCCAGCTACCACCAGGCCCAGGGGGCAGCCAGCTACCACCAGGCCCAGGAGCAGCCAGCTACCACCAGGCTCAGGAGCAGCCAGCTACCACCAGGCTCAGGAGCAGCCAGCTACCACCAGGCCCAGGAGCAGCCAGCTACCACCAGGCTCAGGAGCAGCCAGCTACCACCAGGCTCAGGAGCAGCCAGCTACCACCAGGCCCAGGAGCAGCCAGCTACCACCAGGCTCAGGAGCAGCCAGCTACCACCAGGCTCAGGAGCAGCCAGCTACCACCAGGCCCAGGAGCAGCCATCTACCACCAGGCTCAAGAGCAGCCAGCTACCACCAGGCTCAAGAGCAGCCAACTACCACCAGGCTCAGGAGCAGCCATCTACCACCAGGCTCAAGAGCAGCCAGCTACCACCAGGCTCAAGAGCAGCCAACTACCACCAGGCTCAGGAGCAGCCATCTACCACCAGGCTCAAGAGCAGCCATCTACCACCAGGCTCAAGAGCAGCAATCTACCACCAGGCTCAGGAACAGCCAGCGACCACCAGGCTCAGGAGCAGCCATCTACCACCAGGCTCAAAAGCAGCCATCTACCACCAGGCTCAGGAACAGCCAGCGACCACCAGGCTCAGGAGCAGCCAGCTACCACCAGGCTCAGGAGCAGCCAGCTACCACCAGGCTCAGGAGCAGCCAGCTACCACCAGGCACGGGATCCAAGAGCAACCAGCTACCACCAGGCCTAAGCAGCTCAGTGTTTCAAATGAGTTTAAGGTAAAACAATGGCCACTAAAGAAATTAAAAAAGACATAGAGGAGCTAAACACAGCCATGAACATGATGGGTGAGAAATAGGCCACCATAGACAAAAATACATTAAAGAAATCATTACTGGACCAACACAGAAAATAGACCTAAACACAGGAATGGTAATTTAACGGTATTATTGTTGTATTGTTGTTTGCTATTGTGTATTGTAAGACCTGAAAGATTGTATGCTGCATTTGCATTTCTATTTACTTTTGTATGATTTTGTGAAATAGGGGCAGGACCAAATAAGCTATTTTGCTTCCAACTGCTCCTTCTCAAACTAATTTAATTGTTTTTAATTGTGGTTGTATTATTTTTTGATCTTGTATATCTTTTAGTCCTTGGTTGCTCCCTTGTCTTGTCTAGTTGTGGTTTCTGTCTTGTGGTCTCTTGTGAGTGTCTGTATGTTCTGTTTCCTGTTTTATTTTGATAATTGATTGTTTCTTGGACTCCTTTGGTTTTTGTGCATTTTTTGAGTTTTTTTCTTCTATCCTCAGTTTTTGCCTCTGCGTTTTGAGTCCGCCATTCTCAAGCCACTTATAACAACTTACTAGCAAATTATTTGCCATGTAGAAATATCACTTCTACCAAAATATTATTTATGAGGTTAATGATGTTGGACTGCTATAATTTTGAAGACAACTGTATTTACATATAGATAATTATTATTTGAGCCTGTTATGACATGCAACAAATGCCCTGAATTTTAATTGTGCCCACAATCAGCAGGCCACAAAATTCTTTTTGTATGCTCTAACTGTTAGGACTGGTGGTAGGTATACTAGTACCCTAGTCATAATGTTGGGCAAGAAGTGCTACAGCCCACCCAAATACCTACAATGACAAAATTCCAATTCTAACGCCAGAAATTAATGAATACTCATAATGGCTGTAATGATGTGTAAACTGACCAAAATCATCTCAAAATTGCCACCTCAACTGTCCAGTAAATGGAAAAAATCATTACAAGAAGCTATTTGAGCTGGAATCTGGATTATAGAACAGGTCCTGAGGACCGTTACAGAGATCAAATGTAGGCTAAACCAATGCACTGACACATCAAATAACCCACAACACCAAGCTCATGCTCAAAGGGTCAAATAATGGTTTCAGGGGATAACACCCCCATTTGTGTATGTTCTCAAACTACCTTATTTTCACCATACAAACAAAGTACACCATAAATACCTAATCAATATAAGTTATTTTTCATCTTCAATGGATGAGCATGATAAGATTAAGAGATTTAAAGCAAGGCTGGGCAAGGAAACTAAGATTAACAAAGTTTAACATTTACTCGGCCTCTAACTATATTACTCAGGCCCTATCTTATGACTTTAAAAGCCTTGTGCTTGTACATCTGTGAACTAAACTGTTGGGTAAACCTAATGCTGGAGCTTTAGCAGGATAAGGCAAAGTGTCCACATAGCAGGGTTTTTTCTGAGTGTCTTCTTTTTAAATTGTTCCCAATGAGGAGAAGTAGTTTAAATACCTTGGGGTCTTATTTGCGAAGGGACAATGGAGCAGGAGATTTATCAGAGAATCGGCGCAGCGGGTGCGGTATTACATTCAATTTATCGCACCATTGTGATGAAAATAGAGCTGAGCCAGACGGCAAAGCTCTCAATTTATTGGTCAGTTTTCGTTCCTACCCTCACCTATGGTCATGAAGGCTGGGTCATGACCGAAAGAACGAGATCCAGGGTACAAGCGGCCGAAATGGGTTTCCTCAGGAGGGTGGCTGGCGTCTCCCTTAGAGATAGGGTGAGAAGCTCAGTCATCTGTGAGGAGCTCGGAGTAGAGCCGCTGCTCCTTCAGGTCGAAAGGAGCAAGTTGAGGTGGTTCGGGGCTCCTCTCTAGGGAGGTGTTCCAGGCAGGTCCAGCTGGGAGGAGGCCTTGGGGAAGACCCAGGACTAGGTGGAAGGATTGTATCTCCAACCTGGCCAAGGAACGCCTCGGGATCCCCCTGTTGGAGTTGGTTAATGTGGCTTGGGAAAGGGAAGTTTGGGCTCCACCCGCAACTTCATAACGGATAAGTGGACAAAGATTGATGGATGGATGGAGAAGAGAGGGTATGCAGCTGCCTAGAGGAAAAAGCGCTGCACCCAGAGTAGTTTTTCTGCATTTTCGCATCCCTCTCCTGAAGGAAAAGATGTCTTTGCACTTCCTTGAAATCTGAGATTCATTTATATCCCGGGCAAGCTTCATTAGGTACCTCACTAATTTGTAAACCAATCAAAGTCTAATACGCAAAAGCCAGCAAAGAAACCTGAAACCTTCAGTGCAGATTACATTGTCAGTACAGAGAATGAAGACACAGACATTATAGCTGTCAGCCACTGCCAGTTCCAAGCAAACTAGATGGCCTTGCTAATTACACATCCACCACACAAATAAACATTAGCATTCATTTGGAGTTTGTTTCAAATACAAATTCAATATTCACTCTCCTTTTGGTCTCCACCAACTCCTGAGGAAAATATTTGGCTCCTGAGCTGCTAAATGCTCAAGGCCAGGAATGAATTTTCATGCTCAACATTGAAAATGTGTCTCACTCACAACACAGTCAGAAAAAAATAGCAGAGAAAGAGCAGTGTCATTTTCAACAGTAAGAGCCTGTGTGCTTTCATAAAAGCAGCAACACAAACACAAGCACACACACAAATGCACACTTAGTAAGCCATGCTTTCATTACACCACACAAAATAAAAGGATGTAGGTTTTTGAGTACATGTCACCTAAAGTCAGCTGGGAGGGCAGATAAAAGAGATGGGCTACTTCAAGTGGCACCTGCTATGGCGCTGGAGGACCAGGGTGGAGGATTGGAAGGGACAAAGGCTGAGTATTATGCTGCAGTTATAAAGAGTGGGTAAGTTTGTTTGCTTTAAAGGTGTTGTCTGGTTGCACCAGTGGCTATGTATTGCGGGGACGCCCGTGGCCTTTGTTTTCTGACACGAACAGGGAGTGTTGAGATTGAGCTGTGAACACTGATGCGTGACTGAATTGAACTATTAGACTGGTAGTGCTGGGAGAGTCTCTACAGGACACCTGCAACACCAGCTCTATACCTTTTCTGAAAATGGGTTATGTGCTACTTTTGTGTGAATATATAATACATATTTTGCCTTTAATTTACAAGAACTCAGTGTTTGTGGCATGTTATTCTTGTCAGGCTCTAAGAGCTCCAACAACATTCAGCTGAAACTCTACAATTATTCTTCCACCATTTAAATGATAGATCCAGTTCATCACAACTTGGACAAAAGTCAAATTGATGTTCTGGGAACATGATATCACCAAAAATAATTCAGTTGGGGCAAGAAACTTGAAGAGTCAGACAGGTAATGAGCAAATCCCCAGATTAGTCAAATGTATTTGCAAATGAAAAAAAGCAGGCAATTACCTGCACTTTTACACAGTTTTTGCGTTTTTACCACCATTTCAAGTGAGCTCACCTTTAGCTTTACCTCCAAAGTAGTTCGAGAATCTGGATAAACTGTTTAGGCCTACTTGTTTACAAACTGATTTGCTCATGTAAGTCAGACTTTGATGTTGCCAGTTATCTTGGTGCCTATCCTTAAAATGTTTGCTGATTAATTTTCTGTTAAGACACTTAATATTACAGATCTAATTGAATATATTTTATTTACATGTTTAATCAAAACAAAAAGGATGTCACATGTGAGTAGTTAAACATAGGTGTACATTTGTTTCAGCTTTCCTTTATATTATTTCACCATCATCAGAGTACAGACATATCCTAGCAACAAATTTGGCCATTAAGATGACTTATTGAAATTAATCATTTTAATCTAAAACCAGGTTGACAGCACTATGTTGAGCAGCACACCACCCAAATATAATATCGGATACAGTTGTGCTCATAAGTTTACATACCCTGGCAGAATATATGATTTCTCAGCCATTTTTCAGAGAATATGAATGATAACACAAAAACTTTTCTTTCACTCATGGTTAGTGGTTGGGTGAAGCAATTTTATTGTCAAACAACTGTGTTTACTCTTTTTAAATCATAATGACAACAGAAACTACCCAAATGACCCTGATCAAAAGTTTACATACCCTTTTGATTTTGGCCTGATAATATGCACACAAGTTGACACAGATGGGTTTGAATGGCTACTAAAGGTAACCATCCTCACCTGTGATCTGTTTGCTTGTAATCAGTGTGTGTGTATAAAAGGTCAGTGAGTTTCTGGGTTCCTGAGAGACCCTTGCATCTTTTATCCAGTGCTGCACTGACATTTCTGGATTCTGAGTCATGGGGAAAGCAAAAGAATTGTCAAAGGATCTGCAGGAAAATGTAATTGAACTGTATAAAACAGGAAAGGGACATAAAAAGACATCCAAGGAATTGAGAATGCCAATCAGCAGTGTTCAAACTCTATTTAAGAAGTGGAAATTGAGGGATTCTGTTGAAACCAAACCACAGTCAGGTAGACCAACAAAATTACAGCCACAATTGTCAGGAAAATTGTTTGGGATGCAAAGAAAAACTGAAAAAATAACTTCAGCTGAAATACAGGACTCTCTGAAAAATGTGGTGTGGCTGTTTCAAGATGCACAATAAGAAAGCACTTGAACAAAGATGGGCTGCATGGTTGAGTCGCCAGAAGAAAGCCATCACTACACAAATACCACAAAGTATCCCGTTTACAATACACCAAACAGCACAGAAACAAGCCTCAAAACTTCTGGAACAAAATCATTTGGAGTGATGAGACCAAAATTGAACTTTTTGGCCACAACCACAAACATTACATTTGGAGAGGAATCAACAAGGCCTATGATCAAAGGTACACCATTCCTACTGTGAAACACGGAGGTGGTTTGCTAATGTTTTGGGGATGTGTGAGCTACAAAGGCACAGGAAACTTGGTCAAAATTAATGGCAAGATGAAGGCAGCATGGTGTCAGAAAAAACTGGAGGAAAATTTGCACTCAACAGCCCTGAAGCTGCGCATGGGACGTACTTGGACATTCTAACATGACAACAATCCAAAACACAAGGCCAAGTCGACCTGTCATTGGCTACAGCAGAATAAAGTGAAGGTTCTGGAGTGGCCATCTCAGTCTCCTGACCTCAATATCATTGAGCCACTCTGGGGAGATCTCAAACGTGCAGTTCATGCAAGACAACCCAAGAATTAACAGGAACTGGAGGCTTTTTGCCAGGAAGAATGGGCAGCTTTACCATCTGAGAAATTAAAGAGCCTCATCTACAACTACCACAAAAGACTTCAAGCTGTCATTGATGTTAAAGGGGGCAATACACGGTATTAAGAACTGGGGTATGTAAACTTTTGATCAGGGTCATTTGGGAAGTTTCTGTTGTAATTATGATTTAAAAAGAGTAAACACAGTTGTTTGACAGTAAATTGCTTCACCCAACCACTAACCTTGAGTGAAAGAAATGTTTTTGTGTTATCATTCATATTCTCTGAAAAATGGCCAAGAAATCATAAATTCTGCCAGGGTATGTAAACTTATGATCACAACTGTAGATGGGGAAAATCATAGAGCTCAGCAGCATGTTGCGTTGATCTGTCCACACCTCCATGTGAACCTGCCAGGTCGTCAACAATAAAACAGGATTAATTCATACTTCAAACGGAGGAGTAAGTTCATTCATGTGCACACTTAGGACTTGTATTCAACACTTATTAACCCTTTTTGATGTTTGAGCTTGTGCATTCAGCCAGCACTCTATTATAAAGAAGAAAAGCTGCTGAATGCCCAACATAGAGCACAGAGAAAGTGGAATCAACTTGTTCAAACAGAGATGGTTTGAGAAGTGTCATTCCCACGGCGAGGTGTGCCAGCGGGCTTTGAAAGAGTGATGAGTCAGGGCAAGCGCCTGGGTATGTTGCCACAGAATTAAACACCAAGTGTGTCCTGTTTGATTTTAGGAGCTCCTTTTCTTAAATTGTCTTGTCTGTCAGCACTTACATGTTCCACTTAGAGGCCAGGACAAAGAATTTTCCTGTCATTACTCTGTTGGGATTTTCCTCAATGCTTCAAATGACTGTGTGTGGTGAGATTAGGTGTGATTCAATTGGAATGAGAAGGATATAATATGTTTTAAGAAATATAACCACATTGGGCTAATGCTCTGTCCAGCCCAAAATCTGTCAGGGGCATCTATTTGCATGAAAAAACAAGTTACATTTTTGAGGGGGTTTGCATTCATTAGCAAACCTCTTAAAGCTGTGTTGTGTTTTGACTTGCTATGTCCCAACACTTCCAATATTTACACAGATCTGGACCACCAACAGCACAGTGCTTTCACTCCTCCCATTCCACAACACATTACCATGCATATCTGAAAGTCCTTAACTCCAACTTAACTTTCTGTCAGCTTTTAATACCTCACCTTTCACCCTCACTTTGTCAAAAGAAAGGCAATCCATCATTATGAGAGAAAAGCGGAGCATTTAGCGGGAGATGAGTGAGAAGTAACATGTTTGATCTGTGGAAATATTTGCAGAAGGATTCCCAAATGTAGGAGTGCTAAAGTTTATCTGGGGAGTTTCCCACATCTGAAAGTGGCTATATCAAAATCTAATGCAACCCTACTGTCAGACAGAACGTTGATATTGGATGATTCTACAAAACCCTGTTCAATGCAAATATTGTTTACATTGAATTTTTAAAACAATGTAAAATGTCAGGTATGGTATTGTTAGGTTAGATCATGGTTATGATTATGGGAAATAAAGAATGATTAATTAACGCTAACACACTTGGTCAAGGTTAGAAAAAAAATGAGAGATCATCATAATCTTCTGCCAAAATATGTTTTAAATATTTTTTTAACATACTTAAAAAATAAACAGTGACAATACACTGAGACAAGAATGTGTCCCAGACGAGAACATGTCCCAGGGCCAACACATTTTTTTTTACAAATACAAATAATTAAACAGAGGAAAGACGGGAGGGAGGGAGACAAAACAACACAAGCAGAAACACACACACAGAGACAGGCACAAGACAAGGGACCAAACACCTGCGGAAATTAGAAGTGCATTATTGACTCTGTGAGGTCCGGACCTCACAGAATCAGCGATACACCGCCACATGTCCAGAGTCTTCCCTGGGGCACTATTTATCCGCGCTGTGGACAGTTCCAAATAGACCACATCCAGGTCGGAAAGGGTCCACGTGCGGATAGACAGGTCATGTAGTGTTTTCCAACGGGTTGCAATCATCCTCTTACCAGCTGTAAGTCTAGCAAACACAGCATGTTTCTGAGTCCCAAAGCTGAAAGGCTGACAGGTCATTCAGAATCAAAACCTTAACAGTAACAGCCACAGTAACATTAAACAAGGCAGAGATTTTGGATGCAATACTGGTCCAGAACTGACCAACGGGAGCGCACTCACAGAACATGTGTCTATGCCTTGTGCTTTAATTGGGCAGAAAGTGCATAAAGGGCTGTTAATTATTTTAATGTGATGCATTTTCACGGGGGTGAGATATGTCCTATTAATGAAATTGTAGTGAATCTACTGATGGTCTGGATTGCGAGATACTCCTGGAATGTTAGACCACACATTATGCCAGTCGAGATCAAGGTCTGGGCAGTCATCATACCACAGTTTTTAAGCTGCACAGTAAAGAACTTCCGAATAGGATGAATGAGCAAATGCTTCTGCCAAGGGACACCGTGTGCCTTGCGTGCCAAACATAACTGCAGGTAAAAGAAAAAGTAGGGACGTGGTAGATCAAATGTGTTCTGCAAGTCAGAGAATGGTAACAAGCCTACCTCGCTAAAAAATTCTTTTAGACTACAAACTCCCCTTTGTTCCCATTGTGGGGCTGTTATCAGCCTCCCACCAATCAGGAGTGCTGTATTACTGAATATAGGGGGAAAAGGGTGCCAGTCCCAAGATACATGGCAGTATGTTTCAGCTAATCTCCAAGTCTTGATAAACTGCGAGATAATGGGCCAAAGCGTAGTTGGCACTGTTTGTTAGAAACATTGGCAAAAAGAATGTCAGACCAAGGCTCTGTCATGGCATCTTCTAATCTAAGGTACGCAAACAGATGTATCTGGATTAAACCAGGTGAGGAGGGGCCTCAATATGAAGGACCAGATGGTTAAGTGTATGAAGTAGATTTTGACCAGTTAATGTTAAAGCCTGATAAGCTTCCATCAGGATAGAAGGTTAGGAAGAGAATAAGAGGGGTTTTCTAAAAAGACCAAAACATTGTCTGCAAATAATGAGACGTGATGCTGTGTATTGCGAATGTGTACTGGTGACACTATGATCGATTGGTGAATGGCTTGAGACATTGGCTCTAGAGAGAGGGTAAATAAAGCAGGACTCAAGGGGCAGCCTTGGTGTCAGGATCTAGAAATTGGAAATAAAGAGGAGGAAGTGCGTCCGGTTAAGACTCGGGCTGAGGGATTAGAATACAAAGCTTTAATCATGTCAATGAACATTTACCAAAGCCCATCACCTCTAAGACTGACCATAAAAATGGCCACTCAAGTCTGTCAAAGGCTTTCATTGCGTCAAGAGAGAGAAGTGACATTGGGGTCTTACTGTCCTCTGCTGCATCAACAATATGGATAAGGCGTCTAACACTGTCTGCTGCTAGTCTCGTTCTCGTTCACCTAACAGCTGTTGTTGGCCTGCTTATGTCACCAGATTTCTCACACAATCACAAACATATTCCTGGCGATTTTCAAATTTTATCCCAGATCTACTGCGGCGAAAATGTTTGTCTAAGTAAGCACCACATCACTGCCACCTACAAAAAAAAAAGATGTAAAAGCAATACAATCATACAAGTTCGGATCGAGCTGATTTCGATCTTGTGGCAAAAATGCATAGATAACACTAAAACCCACTGCTCTACACATTATGCTACCGAAACTGTATAAGGTTAGGCTTCCATTCACGTATCTTGACCAACAATATATTACAATACACGCAAGGAATTTGCCTATTATTGTTTCAGATCAACCCCCCAAAAAATGTTGCTTTGATTTTAGCAATCACTATGACGCAATTAAGGCATATATACCAACGTTCCTTTTCCTGCAATTGTACTGATTCGTTATGAATACGTTTTTGGAAGTGGCTTTTAATGTTTTAACGTTAGTTTTTGGTTTAGTTCGAACTAATCTTTAGAGAACCATAAACTAACGTTCCCTAAACGTTCTGTATTAGTGGGGATGAATGTGTTGTTTCTTATGTTGTAATATACTGGTGTTATATTTTGTCCACAAGGGGCGTGCTTGGTTAAACCCAGAGAGTAATCATATCACTTGATGAATAAACTCATTAAATAATAACAATAGCTACTTTGCTGTGTTGGAATTTGATTTCAGAACTTCACATTAGTTTAGATGGAATTATTCGATTAAAGACATTACAATACTTGGTTAATTCGGAGCCAAACTCAAGTGGGTTAACGGTATTACAAGCCTTTGCAATTTCAGAGGCATATAAGACTACTATATCCCATACCATATTGGCTAAGGAGAGACAATGACTGTAAATCATTAAGACTGCATTGTGTATTACCACTTTTCTGTGACTTAGCTGGTAGCAATTGTGTATTGCGACAATATTTGACTACGAGTTATCTTTATACTTTTAAAAAATATGTAGGCCTATCAGTCACAATGTGTAGCGTATGTGCCTGTGCTGAAGTAGTAGTAGTCAATATGATTGTAGATGCGAGGAAAAAAACGTCAAAACTATCACTGGGTATTTACTCAACTAAGCCCAGGTAACCAGTTGTTTCAGATCAGCCAAAGCAAAATGTTACCTGGTTGCTGACGTAATTGATAGATATGTAACTGGAAGCTTAAACAGTTTCGGTAGCCCAATGCGTAGAGCAGTGGGTTTTAGTGTTATCTATACATTTTTCTAAACCAGTTCGATCCAAACTTGAATGATTGTATTGCTTTTACATCTTTTATCTTTTGTAGGTGTCTGTGATGTGGTGTTTACTTAGACAAACATTTTCGCCGCAGTAGATCTGGGAAAAAATTTGAAAATCGCCAGGAATATGTTTGTGATTGTGTGACAAATCTGGTGACATAAGCACGCCACAACAGCTGCTGTTAGGTGAACACAACATAGGGAAACCAGTTGGTGTGGAAACCAGTAGGGGTATAACACCCTTGATGATGCTGTTGTGAAAACTTTGCAGAGTTGTAAAATCCAGTATTACAAACTATTGTGGCATTTTTTGGCATACTGGGCTACATCCGTTGTTTTTTTAAAAGGCTCGCTGGTACCATAAACAACACGCCCCCACCAATGCAGCGCCGGTTGTTGCAGGGCTGTTTATGGTCTAAACCTGGGCTGGGTTGAAAGCTTAGACATACATTCTGTCTGTTAGGATTGTTGCCATCTTCATAGCCGAGCTAGACCTTCAAGGATCTGGTAATTTTCCATCTGATGGAAAGTGGAAGAAGCCTGTGAACCATTTTCAATGATATGTACCTTCTTCATGAGACAGGTCTGCAAAGAAGAAGACTACAAAGAGAGACAGAAAGACTACAAAGAGCCTTTGCATGCTAATAATTTAAAACGTCCTAGGGAGAGACAGTTCACTTTCTTTTTTGCAGCATACCAGGTTAATGGAGCATTGCTTCAACTAGAGAAGTCTTCTCCCCAGACCGAACCCAAGTGCAATTCCTAAATGAGAAATAAATGTTTCCCAGGACAGATTTATGAGACACCATTATTTAAGGTAACGCAACCTACAGTATGCAGCTCAGTAAAACATATGACAACTAAGAGCAGGTAGGGAATTAAACAAGGTTGGTTGCAATGGCCTACTAATCATGTTCTTAGGTTGTAGAGTTGTCCATGATGGTATGATTTTATTGTGAGGATCTCACAGTCTTTTAGACAATGAATGTGTTTTGTTTTAGAGGTCACGTTAACAAGGAAAATCTATTGTCTGGCTGACATACAATACACACTTTAAAACAAATGAGCATTTGATCCTCAAGATCCTTTTGTAAAGTACTCACATGTCCTAATCCTAGGAATCCTTTAATCCAAGGACAGGCATCTTAATTTCATACTAGCACATGCTAGTCTTTTGCAGTACGAGAAACTGTCCTCAAAATAAAAACAACAAAGTCATGCTCTGACTTGAGCCACTGCCTGTGACCTGATGGTGCCATGTGCCCCATTTCATGGGTATCGATCCAATCTCTCACTATAGGCCAATAATGTCAACCTGCTTGTGGCGCTGGAGGAAAAGTCAGGGGAACAGCTGGATTTGTCCTCTGAGGAGCATGAATGTCTGACAATCCATCCAATAGTTGTTGAGATATTTCAGCCTGCACCAAAGTGGTGGACCGACCGACCGTCCGAGAGAAAGATTGACTGACATTTCCATCCCCAGAGCCATGAAGCCAGCATGGCTAAAAATGAAGAGCAAGCATAAGAAAAGTAATACATAGGGTTTAAATGAATGCTCTTAGCCTAAGTTAATGCTTACTTACTGTATGTCTAGCTCAGATCAATCAATGCGATCAACTGGTCGATGTGGCAGAGCGACACATTACTACATCCCAAATCAAAGAAGTTCAACTATATTGATTGAAAAAACGTTAGTGACATAGCTACTCAAAAAAAATCAATGAGGGAAGAAATCAAATGAAGCTAGATAATCAGACATATGTAATGCTTATGGTATGCAAATCAAAATCAGCACAAGCCTATTGAAACCAATGCAATTGTTGACCAAATAAATTGAAGCACAGCTTAATACATATATTGCATACTCTCAAATAAACAAACTAAAAAAACAACTTTAAAATATGGACGGACACATAAATGTACAAAATGATGTACAACTAGACAACGGCAACTAAAAAACTCCAACATAAAACTACACAAAGAAGTTAAGTAGTTTAATGGATCAGTTTCTTATCTCTGTCAGTGTTCGACCATAAACAGGGTTGCATAAATGGCTAATTGCCAGTACTTAATGCACTCCTGCTGAGACCATACTATAATATGCACGACGAAAAAGGCATCGCTTTGAGCTGACAAATGGTTGCCACAATCACACTTATAGTATTAACCAGCTTATTGTGGAAGCACACTAAGATCAGCCCAAACAACGGATGTCTATATCAAGATCAGTCAATTTATAAAACCACATGGGCAGATTAGGTGTCTAATTCCACTGACCCTCTGAGACAAATCTGGGTTTATTGTCCAAGGAGCTCCAAACTTATGACTCAAGCCAAATTCTAACAGCTGCTCCAGTAAACAGATCGCTAAAGACCCTCTACTACCAGATGTCCCGGTCAAGCAATCTTTATCAAGCTACAAAGGCTTAAAGGAATTAATGTCATTACCTATTCACCTAATGCACCACTGCTAATGCTGCCAAAGTTTATTTTCATTTACAATAATATGTAATTCATTTCGTCATGAAGACATCCCTTTTCTATTGGGAAGAAAACAATTTGAACATTTGTATTTAGATACTTTTTCTAATCTCACCACAAATCTCTGCAAAACATCACCTGCATGTTTCATTATATGTAATGGGACATGCTGTATGTCCAATTCATTTAATGCTTCTAGCAATTTTCATACATTGTACACCTAATGTTATTCAGCACAAAAGATGACCTTGTAATTTAATTGTTATCGTTCAATTACAGAAAGCTGATATTAACAAAGGATCATAGCAGAGAAAAGTTAAAAATGCATGTTAAATATAATAGCTACAAAGAAAACCAAGAAAACCTAAAACAAACCTGTTAGCTAGCACCCGTGGCAGAGTATGAACTTTAGAGGAAAGGAGATAGTATGTAGATACAATTTGTATATTTTTAAATAAAGGCTTGTTGTTTTAAATGAATGCATTTGTATTTATTTACTTAATTTAATTTTTTTTTTAGACAGGGATTCTTGGGAGGAGGATCTGGTTTGGATAGGTGGGAGACAAAATATAATAAGTTTTACGTTGTATATACTGTATATTTGTGATTGATATCCTACTAAAGATAATGTTGGAAAGTGACATGAAATTAACAAAAATGCAAAAAAAGAACTTGTTCTGTGCCCTGCGTCTGTCTTAAAGAACTGATTAGAGAGGCAATTTGAGAACTATGGACAAAGAAACGGTATTCTATTCAGTAGATACTTTTGCTTAAAATGTATGTGCAATCATTTACATGGTAACACAACCAAATAAAAGTTATTCAGTGCTTTTATAAGGAGATAAGTAATTGACAGATTGTGAAGTACACTGAAGTTCACTTATTTATAAAAAAAATATGGACTTAAATTTCACATTGGAATTATTTGTTGTAAAATTTATTTTCTGTTCAAATGGAACTGCTCAACAGAATTCATTTTGTGTTACAAATAAATCACTCAGATGAAAATAATCACCTTTAATATTCACTGGGGCATAAAGATAGCCTTTTATTAAAGGTCACTATATCAGCGCTTGCAAGCCTCCAATCTCATCTGTGCTATAACAAAGCATATTAAGACACACATGGTGTCTGCGTGCCTTCCTATTATCTGAAATATTAAATGTAATGTCTTCTGCAGTAACTTCATATGATTATGATCCTTGAAGACAGGTGCTAGAGGGATGAGAAGTGACATGTTTTGGCACGGATGACAAAGTGATAAAGGATTAGGAGGAGGATTATGACAAATTCAGATTAGCAGGTTAAAATGACAGTAATCGATGATACAAGTAAAGTTGATGTGTGGTGGAGTCTGTTAGGTGGCTGCATGCAGACTGAAGTTTGGGTGGCGATTGCACCCAGACACACTCCAGAGCTTTACATACAATATGTTGTCTGTCAAATTCACAGCAGAACAGAAGGAACTTGAAACGCATCATGCAAAACAGTGAAGGGTGGACCAAAGTGTGTCCTAAACATCTTGCATCAGAAGGGGGCAGAGATGTGCGTTTGACCGGTCGGCTTAATCTAAGTCACACTGTGCTCCAGATGGCCAAAATGCTGAGGCTATTTCACAAACAAGGCCATTATTGTGTAACATAATGTCAGATGGGAGTATTTATTGAAATCTGAAATTGCAAGAAAAAGCAGAACAGGATATTCCTGGCCATTGCACATATTATATATACTGTGAAATTCATCAATATCTTTTCAAACCCTGCACAAATTAAACTGCCTTTGTTTCATTTCTAAAACAGTTGTATTGTACATATTTATTATATTATCTTTTTACTTTTTATTGTAATGTATCTATTTTGTATTTGTTATTGACTGTAGCAGTACTTTGCTTTATTGTTAATTTAACTTTTGTATTTGTTTATTGTCTACTGTATGCACCTAATTGCAAATTTCTTGCAAATGCAAACTTGCTTGGCCATAAATCTGATACTGAACAAGTGAAATATTTCACAAGATCTGAATTTAGTCATCCCAAGGGCCCACCACCTGTGGGAGGAACCGCTGGGGTCGGGTGCGCTGTCACATGGGTGGCAGCGAAGGTCAGGGGCTTTGACAGGCCAGACCCAGGCGGCAGAGGCTGGCTCTGGGGACGTGGAATGTCACCTCTCTGTGGGGGAAGGAGCCGGAACTTGTGCAGGAGGTGGAGCGCTACCAGTTAGATCTGGTGGGGCTTACCTCTACGCACAGTCTCGGTTCTGGAACCACACTCCTGGATAGGGGTTGGACTCTGTCCTACTCCGGAGTTGCCCAGGGTGTGAGGCGCCGGGCGGGTGTGGGGATACTCACAAGCCCCCGGCTGAGCGCCGCTGCGTTGGAGTTTACCCCGGTGGACGAGAGGGTCGCCTCCCTACGCCTGCGGGTGATGGGGGGGAAAACTCTGACTGTTGTTGCACCAAACAAGAGTTCGGAGTATTCGGCCTTCTTGGAGACCTTGAATGGAGTCCCATATGAGGCTCCAGTAGGGGACTCCATAGTTCTGCTGGGGGACTTCAACGCACATGTGGGTGATGATGGAGATACTTGGAGGCGTGATTGGGAGGAACGGCCTCCCTGATCTAAACCAGAGTGGTTGTCTGTTGTTGGACTTCTGTGTTGAGCACTTTGAGGAACTCCTAAATCCAGCTGACACACCCTCTGTGGTAGAGGCAGAGCTGGAGGATGATGGGGGATTGTCATCAATTTCCCTGGTGGAAGTCGCTGAGGTAGTCAAACAACTCCACAGTGGCAAAGCCCCGGGGATTGATGAGATCCGTCCAGAAATGCTGAAAGCTCTGGGTGTGGAGGGGATGTCTTGGTTGACACGCCTCTTCAACATTGCGTGGAAGTCTGGGACGGTGCCTAAGGAGTGGCAGACCGGGGTGGTGGTTCCCCTCTTCAAAAAGGGGGACCAGAGGGTGTGTGCCAATTACAGGGGTATCACACTTCTCAGCCTCCCTGGTAAAGTCTACTCCAGGGTGCTGGAAAGGAGGGTTTCGGCCGATAGTCGAACCTCGGATTGAAGAGGAGCAATGCGGATTCCGTCCTGGCCGTGGAACAACGGATCAGATCTTTACTCTCGCAAGGATCTTGGAGGGGGCCTGGAAGTATGCCCAACCAGTCTACATGTGTTTTGTGGATCTGGAGAAAGCGTTTGACCGGGTCCCCGGGAGAAACTGTGGGAGGTGCTGCGGAGTATGGGGTGAGGGTCCCTTCTCAGGCCCATCCAATCTCTGTATGACCAAAGCGAGAGCTGTGTCCGTTCTCGGCAGTAAGTCGGACTCGTTCCAGGTGAGGGTTGGCCTCCGCCAGGACTGCGCTTTGTCACCAATCCTGTTTGTAATATTTATGGACAGGATATCGAGGCGTAGTCGGGGCGGGGAAGGGTTGCAGTTCGGTGGGCTTGGGATCTCATCGCTGCTTTTTGCAGATGATGTGGTCCTGATGGCGTCATCGGTCTGTGACCTTCAGCACGTACTGGATCGGTTTGCAGCGGAGTGTGAAGCGGCTGGGATGAGGATCAGCACCGCTAAATCTGAGGCCATGGTTCTCAGCAGGAGAGTGCTTTCTTCAGGTAGGGAGTGAGTCCTTACCCCAAGTGAAGGAGTTTAAGTACCTTGGGGTCTTGTTCGCGAGTGAGGGGACCATGGAGAGTGAGATTGGTCGGAGAATCGGAGCAGCTGGTGCGGTATTACATTCCGTTTATCGCACCGTTGTGACGAAAAGGGAGCTGAGCCAGAAGGCAAAGCTCACGATCTACCGGGCAATTTTCGTTCCTACCCTCACCTATGGTCATGAAGGCTGGGTCATGAGCGAAAGAACGAGATCCAGGGTACAAGCGGCCAAAATGGGTTTCCTCAGGAGGGTGGCTAGCGTCTCTCTTAGAGACAGGGTGAGAAGCTCAGTCATCCAAGAGGAGCTTGGAGTAGAGCCGCTGCTCCTTCGCGTCTAAAGGAGCCAGTTGAGGTGGTTTGGGCATCTGGTAAGGATGCCTCCTGGGTGCCTCCCTAGGGAAGTGTTGCAGGCACGTCCAGCTGGGAGGAGGCCTCGGGGAAGACCCAGGACTAGGTGGAGAGATTATATCTCCAACCCGGCCTGGGAACGCCTCAGGATCCCCCAGTCGGAGCTGGTTGATGTGGCTCGGGAAAGGGAAGTTTGGGGTCCCCTGCTGGAGCTGCTGCCCCCGCGACCCGATACCGGATAAGCGGATGAAGATGGATGGATGGATGAATTTAGTGCAATGATGAAAAAATTAAAACAGCAATGTTTAATTATGTGCAGTTATTTAAATAAAAACTATTTTGCAGTTATTGTTACAGTAAAAAAAGATAAATGTGTATAAAGAAGAATATAAACAGAACTAAAGTCAGCCATGGCAAGATGTGAGATACTTTACCTGATATGTATAATGATGATTTAGACAAGGTGCATGTCACACAACTGTAGCCCTAATGTAAAATACTTTCTTGTGAACTACTTGTCACTAAATCTGAGCACTTTTACTGCATAAAAATTAAATTTCTTCCTTTTTTGACATGTTTTCTTAAAGTGCCCATATGCTCATTTTCAGGTTCATAAATGTATTTTGAGATTTACAAGGTTTTACAAGGTCATATTTTTGTTGCACTGCACATTGCTGCAGATCCTCTTTTTGTACTTTGTACTGTGCCTTTGTTCTGTTACAACTGTAAATCAGATTATGAAAGGTTGGACTAGTTATTGATTGAAATAAGCCACCTGGCACAGCCAATTTAGAAGGGACAAGTGGCAAACAACAAGAAGTGGAGTCTTTTTGCACCCTGATAAAACTGCAGGATATATGTACGGTATACTGCTGTAACTGTAATTTTTTTCACATGGATCATGGAGGACATTAATATTAGAACACTTCTATAGAGATAAATTGCCACCTCCATACGTCAAATTAGCAACAAATTCAAATGTGAGTCTCGCTGTGGCTTCCTGCTCAGCATCTTGTCACGTTGGAGAATACAGTAAGTACTGGATAAGTCCTGGTTATATATTTACCTTATATTACCTTACCAGCAATACATTTTTAAAAACCTTATCAGGCCCGTCAGACACCACCTACCAAGAGCCTGGGTCTGTCCGAGTTTTTCCTTCCCTGTTGCTTGCTCTGGAAGGAACTACTAGAACTGTTAGGCCCTTGAGTGTTGTCTAGACCTACTCTATCTGTAAAGTGTCTTGAGATAACTCTTGTTATGAATTGATACTATAAATTAAATAAAATCTAATTAAATTCAATTAAATTGAATTTAATTGAATCTGAAAGTGTCTAGATACAATCCTAAATGAAGCAGTATCAGCAGTATTAAGAACCAGTTTCAGACTAACGCATTGAGATGGATTAAACATGTGGTTGCAGGTGAATGAGTTTCCCAGTTATTCAACCTGACTTTGCAACCCTTCTCCCAGCCAGAGTGAACGTGGGTTTGACAATGAACAGATGTTTCCATAAAGCTATTATTTATTTTAGCCAACTACCTGAGATTTAAGAGTTACAGAAAGCTGGACAAACAAGAGCAGCACTCACACGGAGGTAAGCAAAAGAGCTCAGTAAAAAATACTGTTGGACTCAACTCAAGTAATGGTTTGACCAGATATCAGAAATGAATCGGTCAAAAAACATTCACATTCACACTCAAACATAGACATCCAGAGATAATATAAACTTAAGGGACTATTTTCACCTTTGTGGAGCAATTGTGAGCAATGATGTTCACAAGACACACTCTGGGAAGTATTTTGATGCCTTAAAATGTACTCCAAAATTTGAGTTAACCCTTGTGTTGTCTTGCCGTTAGCCAAGCACTTGTTATGGTCTGTTTGTATATAGGACTGCACGTTATGAGGAAAATATCTAATTGTGATGATTGTTTTTACTGATATTGCGATATGATTCACGATATTGAAGGGAATGATCATGTTTGTATCATTATTTGCATTTTCCTTGACTGATATTTAATCTTAAAAAATTAAAATGATTATAGTGTGAGTATCTGTACCAAACAAAGATGTATTCTGTAGTCTGTAGGATAGGATGTGTAGGCCGGGACGTCTCTGCAGCACCACAACACTTCATTCAGAATGGTTTGACACATATTTTGCCTTTAACAAATATTGCACCCCTCTGCAATTTTGATATAGCACTAGTCTATATTGTGATCGATAAAATTGCGATTAATTGAGCAGCCCTATTTATAAAGCATAAATTAAAAAATTATCACCCAGTTCTGTATTAAATCTTCTTAGCCAACTTCATTCCAATTTACTACCACTAGTTTTACACTTAGTTTTGGAAATCATGGTCAATAAACCTCATTTATATGAAATTACTGTATTTCTAAGAGTTTAAAACCCCCAGAAATGATTAACTATTTTGACTAATAGTTAAATATAGGAAAATATGTTGATGGATAATCACAGACTATTTCGTGTATGGAACCATCCATGTTATTTTTGGGCAATATGGTTTACATAGATATTTTTCAAAAAATGGGTCAAATTTGACCCAAGGATAACATGAGGGTTATAATACTACGACCAAATGGCTGATTATTCAGTTACAATAGTAATATGCAAAATAGTGGAAAAGTATAAAAGGGTGTTAATAAATTGGATTGTGGTTTTCGCCAAATAACAATCAGGATTTCTACATGACAATGTATGTGTACACTGAGCATGTACATTTTCACATTTATATACAATATTTCCATAATATTTACCTGATCTTGAGCCATGTCTCGAGGACACTGAATCTCTGCTGCAATTAAAGCTGCAGAAAGAAAGGGGCTTTGAGACAAACAGCCTTTGCACTGGAGAAATCTGGTAACAGAGCCCTCCTCAGGATTCCAGATGGCATTATATGCTGCATGAATGAAAAGCAGTGGGAAAGCAAGTAACTTAAGAGGAAAAAAAAATGTGCCATAAAAGGATCAAAGTGAAAGGCAGTGTTAGTGAAGCTACTTTGAAAGCATTTGCAAGCTAAAGTACCAATTACTTTATACTGGAAGAAGTTGAACTGAAGAAAGAGAAATGTAGTTTGGTTAACTTAAGCTACTTATAAAATTTAAACTACTTACGAAAATAACGATCAAATTGAGAATGTACGTGTGATACAAACTTGTAACAAAATTGTAAGTCACATGCCAGCTAAAAATGCCACTCAAATGAGTGTATTGTGAAAAGTGCCCACTTGTTCACAGGTCATACAGCAACCAAACAAAATGTATATGTTGATTAGTAAGACAGACAGAAAGAAGAGCCCATGAAGTGGCATTGTACCAAGCAGGACTACTCTGTTGGCCAGGTAACTTATAAAATAGCATGCAGCAACTTCTCTAATAAATGAATAATAATAATAAATACTTGAAGTTTGTGATTTTTATAAAATACATTTATAAAAATTATTTTCCTTTTATGGCCCAAAATTGGTTGTAGATTCAGTATTTAACTACACAACAAATAACAAAACAGTAATTTGACTACTTGAATCACTATGCAAAAGTAAATGTAGGTGAACTACCTCCAAACTACTGCAAAATGTAGTTAGTCTGTTTTAAAACAATAGGGATGAGAGAAGCCTGTGTATTCATTTTTCAAAATTAATTTCTAATCATTTACAGTTCACATTTTCATTGTATTTATCATTTAGTCCTTTCTTTTGTCAGTGAAATTTCAGTGATTTTAATCATCATTTCTAATTAGTTTTAATGTTGAATGCTCAGTTGCCTCTTTTGATGCAACATGTAATGCTTAGTACAAGATTTATCACAATCACGTCTTTAATACCGTTCATGTTCAAACATGTCAACGCACCAGTTAAACTGTTATCACAGTAGGGTTGCAGAGCAGTCCTTAGGGCCATCAGTGATGCGAGACTTTGGACTACCAGCAGTGAGTTTGAGTTGTCAGAAATTGATTGCTGTTGTGGTGCACACCAGCAGCGGCGGGTCGCTGCTGCAGGACAAAAAGTGTCTTTTCTCAGAAAAGCTAGATGGTCTAATTCACAAACAACACGGCGTAGAGCACCTGAAAAATGAAGTCATAAAAATGAAAATTAATACAAAAATACCAAAACAAATCGCATTCACTTGGACTAATGGTTTGACTCAGATGATTTAGCCGTGGTAAATAACTTAAAAGTAAAAACAAAGATTTCTCAGATATTACCATGTGCCACAGGAAGTAGTTCCTTTTCACACATAGAACAGTAGAGTCCCAAACAGCATGGCTTTTGGTCTTTGACTTTCTGTAAGAAAAAAACTGTCTCAAGCTTTTTTGATGTTTAAATTGCTATGTCCATATCTCAAATCTTACTTTTTATATCCAAACTTTTAGAAATGTCTGTAAAGATACATCTTTGAGGAGTTCCTGAAAACATTTTCAATAACGGTTAGGATTCAGGCAGATTCACAACACACACTGCTCATAAAGTGGAAAATTCATTGTTTCTAAATGCTTATTTTGTGTAAGTGCTAAACTTCTTTTTCTTATTTCAGTGGTACTCTTTGGTCATCTACTGTATTGCTTTGGATTGGATCAGACAATATTTTCCTTGTCAGAAGTGTTTTTACTCATTGCCATCGACTGTGTTTTCTTTATGTGCTTCTGTGTGCAGGAAACAGACTAAGTGCAAAATCCATCACTGCATGTGAATGACAACACTGGTTTGTTTTGACATGCATTGGTGTTATTTTAATTAATTATAAATATTGCAATACAAAAAAAACTGATTAGAAATAGGATATTCATTCACTGTGATTTGATTAAAAAGTTTAATTGATATCACTTGACTTGACACTTACCTTTCTTTTTGTAGAGGTATTGTTAAATCTTCTGCGCGTCTGCTTGCAAGATCTCTGAATGTTTATAGCTTGGTTGAAAAGATTTAAGTTAGTTTACATAAATAAAGTAGCTGCATACCTAGCAACACCAATGCAGTAGAATAAAAAACAAACTATATTATCAAAAATGTTGAACAGCAGTTAAGGGAATATTTCTACATGTTAAATAAATTGCATAACTGATATATAAATACATATACATAATAAAAATGCACACATGGTTTCAAAAAACTTAGAATGTGATGTATTAATAATTTAAACTTTGTTATATGATGTGCTGTACTGTAATCCGAGTCCCCAACTCTCTACTGTGTAGCAGTTTTTATAAACTTGTTTGTGCCAAAGCATTTAAGTAATTCTTTACAGTTTCATATCAGTTTCACTTCTCAGTATTAACAAATACAGACCGAATCAGGCAAAAGATAAAGAAAAACGTTTTATATTTCTGTAGGGTCCGCTCCAAAGTTTCCCTTTAATAAACTATTGGGGTTAAGGTCTGCAGTATTGAATGTTACTGGCTGAGAAATTAGATGGGTATTATTTAGATAAATCAAGCATTGGCAATAGATTGTGGCAGTATGAGCTCAAATACATGTACTTTGCAACTGTGAGGTTGCCAACAGTGCAACTTGCACCCCTTTGCTGCATGTCACCCCCCCCACACACACCTTCCTGTCTATAGTTGTCCTATCAATTAAAGGCAAAAAAGCCCTAAAAATAATCTTAACCCCCCCCTCCAAAAAAAAAACATTTGATTAAACTTTGTTCAAGACGTAATTCTGTTTTTCTGCTATTTTTTAATCTTTTACTTTATCTGCCTTACAATGTAAAGGCAACTGGTTCCATTTTGTAATTATTTTTTGTCATGTAGTGCAAACTATTGTGTTCAACCTTCTCCAGTGTACTATTCAACACTGGAACTTGCATGTATTGGTTTGTAAAAACTTATGATTTTATATTCTAAGTACACTATATACAGGTAAAAGCCAGTAAATTAGAATATTTTGAAAAACTTGATTTATTTCAGTAATTGCATTCAAAAGGTGTAACTTGTACATTATATTTATTCATTGCACACAGACTGATGCATTCAAATGTTTATTTCATTTAATTTTGATGATTTGAAGTGGCAACAAATGAAAATCCAAAATTCCGTGTGTCACAAAATTAGAATATTACTTAAGGCTAATACAAAAAGGGAGTTTTTAGAAATGTTGGCCAACTGAAAAGTATGAAAATGAAAAATATGAGCATGTACAATACTCAATACTTGGTTGGAGCTCCTTTTGCCTCAATTACTGCATTAATGCGGCGTGGCATGGAGTCGATGAGTTTCTGGCACTGCTCAGGTGTTATGAGAGCCCAGGTTGCTCTGATAGTGGCCTTCAACTCTTCTGCGTTTTGGGTCTGGCATTCTGCGTCTTCCTTTTCACAATACCCCACAGATTTTCTATGGGGCTAAGGTCAGGGAGTTGGCTGGCCAATTTAGAACAGAAATACCATGGTCCGTAAACCAGGCATGGGTAGATTTTGCGCTGTGTGCAGGCGCCAAGTCCTGTTGGAACCTGAAATCTCCATCTCCATAGAGCAGGTCAGCAGCAGGAAGCATGAAGTGCTCTAAAACTTGCTGGTAGACGGCTGCGTTGACCCTGGATCTCAGGAAACAGAGTGGACCGACACCAGCAGATGACATGGCACCCCAAACCATCACTGATGGTGGAAACTTTACACTAGACTTCAGGCAACGTGGATCCTGTGCCTCTCCTGTCTTCCTCCAGACTCTGGGACCTCGATTTCCAAAGGAAATGCAAAATTTGCTTTTGTCAGAAAACATGACTTTGGACCACTCAGCAGCAGTCCAGCTCTTTTTCCTTAGCCCAGGTGAGACGCTTTCGCTGTTTCTTGGTCAACAGTGGCTTGACACGAGGTATGCAGCAGTTGAAACCCATGTCTTTCAAGCGTCTCTTGGTGGTGGATCTTGAAGCACTGACTCCAGCAGCTGTCCACTCCTTGTGAATCTTTTTCACAATCTTGACTAGCGCGGTGATCCCTATCGCTTGTACACTTTTTCTGACCACAGTTTTCCTTCCCTTTGCCTCTCTATTAATGTGTTTGGACACAGAGCTCTGAGAACAGCCAGCCTCTTCAGCAATAACCTTTTGTGTCTTTCCCTCCTTGTGCAATGTGTCGATGGTCGCCTTTTGGACAGCTGTCAAATCTGAAGTCTTCCCCATGTTTGTGTAGGCTTCAGAACTGGACTGAGAGACCATTTAAAGCCCTTTGCAGGTGTTTTGAGTTAATCAGCTGATTACTTTGTGGCACCAGGTGTCTTCAAAATTTAACCCTTACACAATATTCTAATTTTGTGACACACGGAATTTTGGATTTTCATTTGTTGCCACTTCAAATCATCAAAATTAAATGAAATAAACATTTGAATGCATCAGTCTGTGTGCAATGAATAAATATAATGTACAAGTTACACCTTTTGAATGCAATTACTGAAATAAATCAAGTTTTTCAAAATATTCTAATTTACTGGCTTTTACCTGTAATACCTTTTGGTTGTGTGTGCTGACTTCCTAGACCATCCTCTGCTGGACTAGTAGGACTACACCCTACTGCTCCAGCTTCTTGAAGACCCCCTATGTCTTCTTTTTTGGGAGTCACAATGTCAAACTCAATCCTTGTGGAATTACCAGGTTTGGTAGGCCCTTTTTTAAGAGCTTTGTGTTCCCTCACACCCACAGAGGACGCTCCTGACTCAGTTACACTGTCATTTACCCTTGGTTTCAAGATTAGCTCTGTCTGCTGGCAGGTAATCCAGCTATCATCCTGAACCTCTGGGAAAGAATGTGACTGATAACCATTCTCTTGAACTATGTCTTTTTTTGAGCTGTGTACTCTGACAAGTCTGGCTTTAGATGATCTGCTCTTCAAACCCGGCTTCATTGCTTTTGACTCATAATCTGGTCTGGCAGTGTCAGTCTTCCTCTGGCTGCTCCTGGTCACAATCTGCTGAAGACAGGCTCTCCCTACACTCTTGGCTTCACAGCATCCACCTGTCAATTAATATTAAGTCACATATTTAGCAAAAGGATGCATATGGCAGTCATGTTTCCCTGGAACAAACAGGAATGTTGTTGGAAAATAATTAGAGTAACTAGTGTTTATTCTTTAAATCGGCCTTGAGCAGCATCACAGCAGTGAAAGATGATGAGCTCGAGAACACTACCTGTAATGCTTTACATTTTTTTATTGAATAGATGTTAATTTGGATGTTATATAACACTATTGATTATGCCTGCATGATTCTGGGAAAAATATGAATCATGATTTTATTTTTACTTTGAATTGATATCACAATTCTCAGCCACGATATTTTTCTCACAAAGTGTAATGTTTCCTGCACACATGAACCACGACAAAACAAAATAAATTGGCAGTACCAAACAGATTTTTTGGCACCTATAGCACATTGGGCATCATCACAAGCCTGTAAACAAGAGGCAGAAGAAAATGGAGAGCATTGCAGCGCTTGGGAGAGCTTTAAAACCTATTTTATACAGTCTATGTTTAAAACTCAGACGAAAGTAGTAACGTTTGTGATGCAAAATTAAATGAGAATTGAAGTCATTAAAACAAAAGTTATTTAAAATTTAAATGAAGTGAACAGGGTGAATCAAAATCACAATTTCATAACGATGAATGGTGCAGGCCTACTTTTGATTGTCAAAAGTTGGAAATTATTTCAATTAAGACATAAAGACTAGGTTTCTTTCACTTTTTCCAGTTGGTCCAGTTTGCCTTCATACTAACTATAATCATGTGTAAGTGGCAGACGCTGGAGGTTTCAACCATTTATCTTCCACTTTTAGTTAGTTATTTCATTAATTCTGTGCTGGCCTGCTAACCTATTTATCACATACTCGCAATTGTAGCAGGTGGTGGTCAGGTCCTGAGCAGTCATCACATTGTAAATGGTAGTTTATTGTGAGAAATGTACTAAAGGTTAGCCACACACAAGTTCAAAATGTTATTTGTGTTTTAATTTTCCTCTTTTGATCATTTTTTTTTCCATATTAGCTGCAGCCACGACACAATCTTTCAACATTCCCCAACAATTGTAGAAGTACCCACTAATAAACTACTTGGGAATCACACTTGTAGTTTACTAATGAGGCCAGCCTACAATTACACCAGTAGTGAGTCCAACTTTTTCTGACAAAAAAAAAAAAAATGTGAAAGAGGGTAAAGTTTTCATTTTACTCAACACTTTAATGACTCTTTATGAAGACAGATTGTTGACCATTCACTCCTTCAGAATTTAATTTGGGCAAACAACACAAATCTGTGAAATGTCATTTCATTTGGATGGTGAGATTTTTTTGTTTGTTGCATTACCACTTTGTTAAATGGAGTTTGTTGTAAATTTAAGTCCTTTATTTTTTTTTAACTAATAATGTTTTTGTTGGTGTAGCTTTAATGATTTAGGGTTGGGGGAAAAAGCTGAATTATTTTAATGGGAAGAAACACAGTGATTCACAGCCATTACCGAGACTTTCAGTAATGTGGGCTGCCTATTAGGTGCTTTTAACACACATTCGCTGGCCTCTCCACGCTCTGTGTTTGATGATGTTAACGAGTGACCATGCACAATTACATACACAAGGCTCTTGGGGAGGCAGTTGATGAGCAAAGAAAGGCTTTAATGGAACACTTGTCTACTCTGCTCGTCTGTGCAAATCACACAGTGGTGAAGTTTGCGCTGTAATGAGACAAATCACATTAGTGTAATGATGTTTAATCTCATTTTTTTGTCTCCCTTCAAGTTAGCCTGTTTGATGATTCTGCATTTAGCATTGACTTGATTAAATGACCTCAGCTCTTCAAACTCAACCAACCAAATATGTCCATTAAACTGCTGATTATACATACGTACTATATTGCACATAAATAGGTCACAGATTATCAGTTTTCATCCGCGTATAAAATTACCAAAATAAAAGAGGTTAAGATCTAAATGTCAGTGAATTATAAAGGACTACAAATACAGAAACAACAATGTAAATGACTGGTGAGACTATCACTGGCTTAGTTTTATGTATTTAGAAATATATTTTATTATATATTATTTAATTGGTGAACATGTTTTAACATATACTGTATTAGTGGTAGAGCCTATGTGAAGATATACACTAAGCTGACAGTTTATTACGTCTACCGAGCTAAAACTAATGCAGTCCTGCAATAAACCTTTTGTTGAAGCAGTTTAGCGAGGTGATGGTCATTTTGGAAGCTTTTAGTTTGTGCTGTTGCTGAATTGTAATGTGTTGGTAGACTGAGAGGTCTACCAACTCAGTCTTGTCTTTATTGTGTAGCAGTCTAATTGGAAAATGGTGAAAGTAACTAAGTGCATTTCCATTTTCTGCTACTTGTACTTTTATTCTATGACATATGAGAAGAAATTATTGTATAATTTAGTCGGCCACATTTATTAGACAGCTGCAGTTACTAGTTACTATTCAGTTTAAGATTTTACAAAAACAAGATGGATTTATAAAATATAATGAATTGTTATAGATTAAAGTACACAGTATATAAAGTAATCAAAATGATCTCAACCACCACTAGCTACAACAGTAAAGTACGTATTTCACGTTAATGCATTAGTAATAATGATATATAATGGAATAATACAACAATGTCATTCTGCATTATGAGTTTACTTTTGATGTATTTAAGCAGATTTTGTTTTGTACTTCCACCACTAAATTTTGGCAATTCATGAATATGTCTATGTGATTTCAGAAGAAAAAAAACCCCCACTGAAACAGAAAAAAGGATGCAAGAACATCAATGAAGCGCTAACTTTTAATCTTATTGTGAGTCAACAGAATTTATATGAATGCTTGTACTTAAAGTAAATCAAATGTGTATCCACACCACTTGAGTTTACGACACATATTTACATAATTGGAATTGAAAAAGTAAAGGTCTCTTCTTTAAGTGAAATCAGGCATGTCTAAAGCATCCAGGTTCCTCACCCATCCATACAAACACATCATTAAAATGGAACTAAACGATTTTGTACTTCATAGGAAAACAAATTAGGTTTCTGTATTTTAATGATTTGTTATGAGGCACATTCAATCAGCGCTACAATTTCAATGCTTTTGGTTAGTTATACGTTTAACTGAGAACCAGCCTTCATGGGCTTAATAAGATGCGCTGTCACACTACATTAGAAGCTGACCTGAGATAGCTGAAGCCTCATCATCTACTGTATGCATGGTAAGAGTGTGTGGGCTAGTTGCCTAAGGCAGCTGTAACATACATAGATACATTTCCAACATAGGGTTTCAAATTCTACAAGATAAACTGAAACTTATGCAGCAATGGTATGAACTGAATATGGTAAATTTCACAGTGTTCTGTATCAATAACTGTTTCACTATTGTTTTACTGCCAAGCTAATGTGCATTGAACATGTTATTGGCAATATATTTGCATATTAGACATTCTGCTTTGTTCACAATATGTCTCGTGTTCAGGTTATTAGTTACCTGATGGAGTGGAGGGAGCTTTCTGCCTGGACCTGGACAACCTGCGAAGCCTACTGCCTGTCTGCCTGCTCTGGTTATCCCTCTGCTCTCCCTCCTCACCTTGCTTCGGTTCTATAATTTCTTCTTCCTGTCCCTGTGACAACTCTGTGCTCTCCTTAGTGACTGAAATAGCAATCTGTCCATCAAAAGCAGAGGCCTGCTCCTGCCCTCGGGCCTGCTCAGAGCCAAAAAGTTCTTCTGACAGCAGGGCAGGGCTTTCTGCCCCTAAACTCATCCTGGGAGGTGACTTGGTCTTCCCATCTTTCTGTGGACTGCCTTCGTTGCCTTCCCCGTCAAAAAGTTCTGGAGTAAAGAAGATAGTTTGGTCCTCCTCCTCTTCATCTGGATTGTCACAGCAGGGAGGAAATGTAACTGGAGAAGGATCAAGTGCCAGATTGTGTGGTTCCACTTGGATTTCACTGGAACTGTCTTCAGCCCCTTGTTTAAGACAAGTTGGCTCAGTCTTCTTTTGTGGAGAGGAGATCTGCTGTTTCTCATTGTGCTCTGAATGATTAGATGTTTCCAAGTGCTGGCTGAAACTACTGGGGCCTTTTCTTTTAAATATTGGCTTCTTGAAGCTGGTGCTGATGGGGCTGGAGGTGAAAATGTGGTACAGAGGCTGAGCTGTTCTTTTTTGATGCGATGGGGGCTCTGCTGAGGGGCTGTGCATCGTATTCAACCATTCTGCATCAAGGAAACAAAACATTCAAATCAGTTAACAGTTGATATTTATCAGCCTAATACTGGCATATAACCGAAGACAACAGAGCAAACACGTTAAGACTCTCAAAGATGCTATTAAGTCTCACAATGAAATGAGATTGGTATGTGGAGCACCTTGGCTGCCAAGGCTATCTTACAAAGAAAGATATAAATGCATGCTTACGCTCAATATAATCCAAACAAAGGTCAAGGGGATTTAATTAAAAGCAACAGTCCAACATCTGCTCATCAGCTCGCTCCAGCGCCACTCAGGCACGCAAAAGACCTTACAGTAATGAGGCAAGCCACTCAACTGATCCTATGGCCCCCACCCCCTACTATGAGGGAGGGGTGGGGGTTTGCTACTGCTCTGCTACCACCCATATCCACCACACAGAATTCAACTGGGCAAACAGATCAACCTTGTCATGACCCCCAATAGAATGGGTGCTAGCCAAGGCAATGTGCAAACACGTCACCTAAAAATATTTTCTTGTGGCAATGTCATGCTCATACATCCTTGAGCACAAAAATGACATGCACCTTTTGATCAGTGTCTTTTCAAAACTGATTACTTTACATTCCATAATTCATGTAGAAAGAAGAGATGAACTAGGTCCAAGACAGTGGGAACCGTGGAGTTTCATTGGCAAATATTTTGTATATATTTATTTATCAGAGGTTTAGCCACAATAGAGGTACAAGACATTTTCATTGCAACCCAATCATGAATTTAATAGACTGAAAGCAGATACTAAAAATTATATAATAAAGCAATCACTTCTCAGGGATATGCTCGAATTAAAACAGTGTTGAGGCAGAATGAAACATTGGTTGTTTCTACATAGAGTTTGTGGTTAAGGGTGTTATTTTGTCAGTTGTGGTGTCGCTTTATGTTCCCTGCCCTTTCACGCAACTTACATTGCAAAATAAAAGGCATTTCTTAACTGAACTTTAACCCACATTCATGCTTAAAGGATAAGTCTTACAATGTTCTATATTTTTTTCACTATATATATATATATCTCTCTCTCTCTTATCCCTCTATGCCATAGAGCCATTGTTGCCCAAAAACTATTAAAACATTTCAATAAGCAACACTTTTGCACTGGGTGACATGTTCCCTCATTACCCCATGGCATGACAAAATGTAGTCCTGGAGACACCTACTGTAGCACAGAGGCGTTTTTGGTACTTGCCAAGTGTTCTTATGTCTGTCGCCATATATTGTCACTGCTATAGCGTCACAGAACCACATATTTTTAATTTGAAACTGCTCTATTCAGTACTTTTACCGATTTTATTCACCTGGTTCCGTTTGTTTGGAGAGGAGACTGATACAAATAATTTGACTGCTGGTAAAACCTACTAAACGATGAACACTAACCAGGAGAAACTGGATGCAATGACAGCATTTCTCCGACATTACTTATTGTTTTGATGGAGAGACCCCTAGTGGTAGAAAGTAACATATTATATGTTTACGTTTTTGTTTTGTTACAGGCGTCCCTTAAAAGTAGACAGCATTTAACAGAAACAAATCATAAAACTGCTAAGTTTATGGCTTGGATAATACTTCAGAGATATTAACCAAAACTCAATTTTCAACTTTTCGATTTAGCTCACCTGCTTTTTCATTTTGTTTAGCGTTCATCTGTGTACAAGAAAGTAAATGGATGGTCGAGGGGCTTGTGTTCTGCTGGGGTTCAGGCAGTTTGACATATGAGGGAGGTGTCTGAGGTTCTGTGGCTTTGGGCAGACCCTGTCCCTCCAAAGTTACTGACAAGAAACTGTTTGGAGATGAGATGGCAGAGCTGTCTGCAGTAGCCCCCTCCACCTTCTGTTGCACCTGAGAGAATGCTACCAGAGACTGCATGGCATTGCTGAAGGTGTCGTGATGCTGGACGAGCTGGCGGACCCATTTAGACAGACCTGAGATTACACAAACACACACATTAGATACAAACACTACCAAAAATCTTACAGTGGATAACTATTGCCATCTAGTGTTCAAGTTGAGAGGCTGTGTAGTCATCAAATTAAGTCAGTCAGTGTTCACACACTGTAAACATTACTGAGTACCTGTGATGTACTTATTGGGATTATTCCTGTAACGGTCATCCACTAGAATTAGGGCGCCCCAGTCATTCTTGTGGCGTATACATCTGTAAAATTAAATTTGAGGGTTAAAGTAAAAAAGGCAGGGAGCACAAAAGTAAATCTTCAGTAAAACTAGCTGTAGAGGACTGATTTACCTTCCCAGGGCCTGGTTTAGAGCTCTGTAGGCCTGAATCTCATACCAACGATTGCCTGGGAGAAGACCTCTGGATTTGCAGTGTTGGTCGTTGTACTTCATCTTCAGTTCCACCTGAAACCACAGGCCAGCATATTAAAAGATGATTTAATGTCCTATGGGACAGCATTTGGATACAAGTCCATCAAAACTAAACATGTTGCACAACTGTTTTCCAGTTCACCCTGCTTTATACACCAATTTCTTCTGTTATTGTGCATTCATCATAGTGTCTGAGGTTCTTTCTGGTAAAATTAGTTAATCAAAGTGTGAATAAGCCAACATAAATACTAGGCACACATCACAACATTACCATCATCATTTGAGAAAGTGATAAACCCAAAAGAAATTGAAGAAAGGGTCAAATAAAATGTGATGCTATAAAAATAAAGGCGAAATGCCCAAAAACAGTTTAAAAATAAGTTACTGGCTACTGATTATTTGATAATTGTTCACAATGCTTTGCAGGGTGTATGACTTATGAATCTCTCTTTGTGTGTCCTCCCTGAAGGAGAAGATGACTGTTTGTCTTTGCATTTTTCCCCTAAGGACAAATGCCACAAAACAGTTGTCTCAGGAGAAATGTTTATGCTACCTGGTCCCAGGATAGGGCCATAGACCTATCTACAGAGACAAGATGTTATTTTTTCAGCTAAGATAGAATGACTGGTAAAGAAACTTGACACACAAAGGGCAGATTCAGAAAGACGTAACAGCTCCAACTTGTCTGCTTGGGAAGGTTAATTGTTATACTAAGATTAGACTGTTTTCAAAACAAGGTAATTTTTTCTCTGGGGGCACGGAATATAAGGCAGGATATCACTGATGTACTGTTGCAAGATGTTTGTCACTCTGTAGCTGGTGTGTGCAATAGTGAAAACTGTCTTGTCATTTGATTGTTCTCTGCAGAAAACTATTAAAACTTCACCAAAGACCAAACCTTGATTCAGTTTGCAGCCTTTTCCACGACAATGACCAGTAAAGATATTGAATTAAAAACCTGTTCTAGAGGGCACCTGGCAAAAAGGGTTTCATACATGTCTACTGAGAATTAATCGGATTAATCGTAGATATGATGATAGGGAAACTAAGTGGGCAATGGATCTGGGGCAAAGTGAACACCAAACAAATACTATTCAGGACCGGAAGGAATTGGGTATTACTTGCCCTCGCATACAGATGTGTTCTGAAAGGGGAACAGAGGGGCTAAAGAGAGGCCATGACAGAGTAGAGTGGAGGTAGGAGGGGCAGACAAGGTGGCCTAGGTGACATGAAGCATCCCTGCACAAAAATGCCAGGAAAGCATCCATCCATTTGCATCTGTCGCTGCTGATTTTAGCGCTAACCTTTCAGAATTGACAAGTGAAAAGTTCAGCTGGGCGTCTGACGGGATGCCATGCAGGGCAGGCTGCTGAACGAGGCTTTAACTGCTTTTGACAGGTACCGCGTGTTCGCCCTGAGCCACCAAACACAGGGCTGTGGCAGGTACAGCCTGTTCCTTTACGCACATCACGCAATGCCACTCTGGCCTGTCTGGGCTTGTGTACATAAACAAACAAGTAGAGTCACAGGAATTCCTAAATGTCACCCCAAAGTTAGACTATGACTAAAAACACCTCACCTAAGAAGCATACAAACGAGCAACATCTGCCACCACTAAAAAAAAAAAAAAAAACTACACTGACACTGGAAAACCTCTATTGTTTGTATGATGCAGGTCTAGGCTTTTCAGGAGATCTAAAATACAGATTTTATCTGCGAAAAATACAATAGTACAGGCTATCAATGGGGTCATATAACCATGTCACAGGAAGTTATGCTAATGCTGCCGGCTTCATGGTGAGATGTTCGTCAATGTATGAGACACCAGAGCAGTTAAAGAATCTACTTCTAAACCCACAGCTTGAACAGAAAGGCCAATAGCCTCAAGCCAGCGGTGTCATCTAAATCCAATCACAGTCCATTTCAGCGTTCGAGCCATCACATCCCGGGTCTGTACCATGTCATCGTCCAATCTAACATGACAGGTTGCATATGTGAAAAAGCCAATTCTGGCTGCTAGCAAATCTCGCAAATGTGCAAGAAACCACAAGCTAGAAGGGATTAGTTAAAATGTCAAGAGATCACTCGCCTGCTCTGGCCTTGTCCTCTACAGCAACCTGTTCATCCCTAAAAACATATATTTGACCACTAGGCATGATTCGCAGCTGAGCGCATCTGTTTGAGCTACATTTTACGCAGGGTGTGTGTACGTGCGCGTCATTGTCAGTGTGCACGCCTCTGGCAGTCAGGGACATCTTGTGCTTGTCACTGAGATTGCTGAGCGCCTCATCTGCCACATAAGGCTGAGCTGACAGCTGAGTGGCTCATCTTGAAGACAGTGTCCGCGTGTGTGTGCGCACGCGCACACGCACGCACACACACGGCATCATACTATCACACTGCTTTCAAACATACTCATGGATCAGCTCACAGCAAGACTACACACAAATCCTACTTATTCTTTGGTTTTTGCTGTCTTATGTTCCACTAAAGAAATAACTATTTAAAACATAAATGAATGGAAAAATCTAATTTCTAGATTTTACCTATTTGTGAAGGTTGAAGCTTACCTTAAGTTCTAAATGGTAATGAATAGTGGTAGCTATGGAACAGGGCTGTAATACTTAAGTTGATCTCAGTCTCTCTTTTATATAGAACAGGTCTAGACCATACATAATTTACATTTCTTCTAGGAGATATATGACATTACATGATCGGCTGGACAGAGATGGCGGCTTAAAGTTTTAGTTCCTGGTCCAACCTTGCAAAATAGTGGTTTTATATGATTCCACCTCCAATATTCTTGATGGAGTCAATTAAAGCAGAATGGCAAACAAGAACAGAACCGAACACAGCGATACAGATGCCATTGAAGAGGCATTACTGGAGAAACAGAAAAGCTACTTCAAACTGCGTTTTGCTCATTCAGCAGGTGGGGATCGACGACGATGAGAAGCTAACGGCTATCCATGCACAACCAACATCTCTAACTGCAAGCCATGGCTCTATCAGATCTGATGTGAACAATCTAAAAACTACCGTGGAAAGCAACTCAAGTATTCTTGATAGCCATGGCGAGGCTTTTCAAGAGCTGCAGGTGAAGCTAGCAGATATGGAGGACAGAAACAGAAGATGCAATATCTACATTGTCAGGTTGAAAGAAGGGCTTGAAGTCTCTACTATCCAGTATCTCTCGCAATCCTTGCCTAGGTGGTTCCCGAAATTGGCAGCTCAGATCGAGATTATGAGAGCCCCCCGAATTTACAGTGATAGCCCAAAGAAGAATACCACTACTCATTGAAAATCAACGTGCTTCACTACACAACCAGGCAGGGGATCCTACAGACTGCGCGGAAATATTCCTCTCGTTGTCAAGGGCCGGAAAATTAGCTTCTCCCCGGATAACAACAACTATACGGTCAAGCGAAACCAAGCTGTCTATTAAACCATGGATTCAGCACGAGTCAAGGGTCTGGATTTTTTCCTGCTTTACCCGGCAATCCTGAAGATCAAGGAAGGCACTTAGTATAGAGCGTTCACTATGTGAGTCTAGCTACTTTCCAACCTCCTGCTGCAACAGAGAGGACAGACGCATCGGTTTCTATCGCAGAGAACACCGTGGAAGAAAATCAGGATTAAAACAACTGTCTGATGAACACGGACCCTTGGTTTGTCTTAATCTCTTAATGTGGCTAGGCCACTACTAGAGTTTCCTTTCCAGTGTACTTGCTATTGTTTGCCTTTTGTTTTTGTGGACAAGAAATGTGTTTACTTTAAAGTTAATTTAGTGTGGAACCAGTTGCTGTTGCAACCAGGTAATTATGAGCTACTGTTCCTTTTTGCTGCCCCTCATCTAATCTTGATCACAGACCTACTCTGATTGTTAGCCTGCTGGCTTTGTTTCACCGCCTTCTCTCTCTTTCCTTTTTTGTATCACTGTCTTTGATATTCCTGTTCTGTGTTTTACATGTTTTGTGTATTGAGGGACTTAACTTTGGATTATGAACTAGGATTTAACAAAGTGAAAGGCAACAAAGGGTTTTTCCACACATAATAAAGCAGTGTTACTTACAATGGCATTGCCCAACCATAAAGGGGTCCTATGCACCACCCCCTAAGCCAACTGTGTCAATGTCCTGTTAGTTGGCATTTCAATACTTGAAAATTGAATAATAAAAATGAATCCTATATCACTCAGTTTATAGCAACATTCCAGATATTTGCATAAATTAATGTTAGCTCTATAGACAACGCCAGGATATTGTGGGACGCAATAAAAGGTTTTATTAGGAGCAATACCATACTATTCTGCTCTAATGCGAGCAAAGCTACAGTAGATAATTTCAACCACAAAACCTTGAATCTGAATTCACCAGATTAGACTCACTGTTGCAAAATAATTTCACTGATCGAATAGCTATATAACGATCACTAATCAAGAAATAAAGAAACATTCTGAAACAGAAATATGAATTCCTCATTCATGGAACGAGACAGCGTCATTATTTCCAGGGCACTAGACCTAGTCATTTACTTGCCATGAGAATTAGGTTGAGTGACTATTTTGCAGATATTCCTATTAAATCTTCAGAAGGCAATGTTAGAACTGACCCTGTTGAAATAAATAAAACCTTTAAGACATTTTAAAACAAATTTGTATGAATCAGAGGTCACTTTGGATAAATCCAAATGTGCCTTTGAGAGGCTTGAATGGTCATTGTTAAGGTCAGTCTTAGAGATGATGGGCTTTGGTAACACCTTCATAGGTATGATTAAAGTTCTGTATTGTAACCCTTTCAGCCCGAGTCTTAACCCAGCGCACTTTGTCCTCCTTATTTCCAGTTTTTAGAGCTTCACGCCAAGGTTGCCTCTTGAGTCCTGCATTATTTGTCCTCTCCCTAGACCCTCTGGTTCATGCCATTCGCCAATCGGTTATGGTGTCACCGATATGCATTTGCAATACACAGCATCACTTCTCACTATTTACGGATGATATGTTTTTTTATTTTTTTTTTATTAAGAAAACCCCTTTCAGTCTCTTCCTCACCTTCTATCCTTATGCAAGGAGTATGGAAGCTTATCAGGCTTTAAAATTAAGTGGTCAAAGTCTACATTTAAAGGATTCTGCTTGCAATTCAACCATCTCTGCTAACATCCTCATTGTTTAACGGTTTAAATATTTAGGCATTGAGGTTTTTCCTTGCTTAAATTAAAATTGTTAAGCATAACTATTTTGCTGCTCTGAACAATGTTTTAAAAGATATGGAAAGATGGATGGTTCTCCCATGTCTATTCATGCCCATATCTCTGGTTAAATTGAATGTTTTACCCAGGATTAATTCTGAGCTCTATGCTACCTCTCTTCCCTCCTCCTCATTATTGGCATAAATTACAATCTACAGTATCTAAATTTATCTGGAAAGGCAAGCAGCAGCAACTTAAAATGTCTATTTCTACAGAGGAAGGAGGCCTTTCAGTTCACCACTTCCCAACAATTCCAAACACTTTTTTTGGCCCTTTGTACTAAGGCCCCTCCTTACCTGGTTTGACCCAGATATGTCTGGGTTTGCTGGCGTACTTTAGAAAATGCTATGACAGAACCATTGTCACTTCATGACGTTCTTTTTGCCAATATCTCTAATAAACAGTGCCAGCTATGCGTCGGCCCCATTATCTCTCATCTTATCAAAACTTGAAGATTGGTTGAAACATATTGCTGTGTAACATGTAACCGGCATACATTTTCTCCATTGTTCCACAATACAGCACTCATAATTGGTGGGAGGCCTGTAACAACTCCAGAGCGGCAACAGAGGGGGGTTCATTATCTAAAAGACTTTTTTTTTTTTTTAAGTTTATTTTCTAGGGCATTTTCTGACTTTATTTTTACAGTACAGCTGAAGACATGAAAGGGGAGAGAGAGGGGTAATGACATGCAGCAAAAGGATGCAGGTCAAAGTCGAACCCAAGCCCGCTGCGTCGAGGAGTAAACCTCTATAAATGGGCGCCTGCTCTACCAACTGAGCTATCTGGGCGCCCCTAAAAGACATTTTTAATGAGGTTGGCTTGTTATCCTTTTACAACTTACAAAACACATTAGTCTACCATGTTCCTTATTTTTCTTTTACCTTCAATTAAGATCTTTGCTCATCCATCCTATCCGGAAACTATTTACTGAGCAGCAAAAATCCTGTGGTATGGTATTAAGGCTCTATCAGTTTTTGGTGATATCTGGCCACTTTGGCCTTTCTATTGAGAGTGTGGGAACGCGATTGCCCAGACGTGAGCATCAATTTTAACTGGCATGATGTATGGTCTAACATTTCAGAAGTGTCACTTAATCCAGACCATCAGCAGATTCACTACAATTTCATTCATAGGACATATCTCACCCCTGTTAAAATGCATCACAAGAAGGCAATTAATAATCTTTTATGCACTTTCTGCCCACTATAAGCCCAAGGTACATATCTTCACATGATCTGGGATTGCTCTCCTGTTGGTCAATTCTGGAACAATATTGCATCCAAAATATCTGCCTTGATTAATGATACTGTATGATTTGTCAGCCCTTCAGCTTTCTAAAATTCAAAAACGTGCTGTATTTGCTGGACTTACAGCTACCAAGAAAACAATTGCAATATGTTGGAAACCACCTCATGGCTTATCTTTTCGTGCATGGACCCTTTCCTTTTTGGATGTCATTTATGTGGAGCTCTATACGGCTAGCATAAATGGAGTGAATTGTGCTTTAACCTCCTTACTTCTATCTGTGCATGCGTTTGGTCCCGTATGTCTTATGTCAGTCTCTCTGTCAATGTGTTTTGTTTGTTTGTGTGTGTATGTCCGTTTGTGTATGTCTTATTGGTAAGCTGCAGACTCCATTCCTACTGTTGTGTTTTTATAATGTCTCCCCCCCCCACCTCCCCGTCTTTCCTCTAGGTTTTTTGGTCCTGGGATGCGTAGTTATGTCTTAGTGTATTGTTTGTTATTTGTATAATAAAAATATTTGATCACAAAAAAAAAAAAAAAAAAGTCAGCCAGGGAGGGGATATGTTCATGTTTGTGAGTCGGGTCAAATGGTCTTGACTAGAGCTGTGGCATCAACCCTTAACACTATTTTGTACCAACCAAACTATATGCAGTGCACCAAGTAATGGACTGCCAAAGACAGCAAGCTGATCAAACACAGATCATATTAATTTTACTTTAGCCACATTTCCATGTTTGTAACAGCGGTCAACAATAGAGAGAGTTGTACAAAAGAATGTTGACTAAGATGTCTTTCTAAAGCTGGCCTGTGGTGCTGACAAGGACAGTACAAGTAGTGATCATATATTATAGGGCCTTCTTTCAGAAGCTGATGATAAAGCCATATGTACAGTCTTGAGTGTGCCTGGAGCATCCATCATCCCTTGATTTCCATGAACTCTTCAACATTCCTCGCAAATCCCCTTTATCCATCCATTTTACATGCTTGCAGGCCTTAGAATTAAAATGCTCTCGTGGCTGTCTTTAATGAAGGACAGCAGCAAGAGGTTGCCTGAGCCCTTCAATAAACTAAGAGAGATGCCTTATCAGTTGTAAGTGTCTTTTTATTGCTTGTTAAAGCCACTTATTGTTTGACTCACTCGCGCAGGATTTGACTTTTCACTGTAAAACATGCCATTGGAAAAACTCAGCATAAATGTAATACCACCTTTGGCAGGGCTTTCTCTGCAGAGGACTTTTCAAGTTCAACCTTTGATCTTTGTCACAATAACACAACAAGCCAGTAAAATGCCATGCTATGTGCTTAGGTTGTAGCTTGTAAGAGTTATGCCTGTCTGGGAATGCAGGCCATGCAGGAATCTGAAGTGCTGGAGTAGTTTAAAATGGAGAGAAGCTGGGCCTACACCTCTTATCCTAGCAATGGGGTGCTGCCGTGTGAGTGTGACATAGAATGAATGAATTAATGCCTGAGCCCATGTGTGCTCTTAAGAGAATTTGCACATGTTAGCACTAGTGCATGGAAGTGACAATGTAAGAACATGTCACGCATGTGCATTAAGAGGACCAGTTTCAGTGGGAAACATATGGTATAATAGGGTGTTAATATGAATCATTTATGCAGGTGACAATGTGAAAAAAAACATCTTAAAATAAGAAACAATACAACTACTGGTGTTTAAAAAAACAACTTGGGAGTGCATAATGTAGCAGAGGACCATTGCAAAGTTACTGTGCATTGCAAAAGTGGAGGAGCACAAGTAGGTCCACAGGTTAAAACACTGTAACAAATCTGAATTAACCATAACTAAGCACAATCCATTTCCAATCCTTGAAACACTTGGCCCTCCTTTCAGTATTATAACTTGCAGCTTAACTGACGTGCAAAAGAAAATTAAATAAATTGCAATGAGCAGTTTCAACAACGTAGGTCAGCAAGCCAAATCAGCAGAGCTTCATTACGTTAAAAAGGTTGCTCCGCAGCTATGTCAGCAACACTTGTTTGAAACAACTTTAGTATAGATCACTGCATGCAGGGCCATCATGCATCCTTACTCAGAGAGTACACTGAATCCTGAATCACTCTTCCAGCAGAATTGACCATAACATATAATGGTATTGACTATCCAATAGTGGATACACCATTACCATGTGCCAGTGCGTCTGCATTTGTGTGAACCCCTGAAGAGCCTGTTATCTCTCTGACAGAGTGCTACAGCAGTATACTGTATGTGCTTCTTTAACATGAGGGCTACGAGGGCTAGCTGCATGGCTTTAACAGTCATTAGTGTCAGTGTCCTCATCCTCTCAGCAGTGTAATGGGGTTAGCTCAAAGACCTTTAAAGTCCCCCAGGGCTTCTCTGGAGGCCACACCGCCTCTGCCACTGAAATAGGAGATAACATAAGGAATTGAAAGACAACTAGAGAAAAGCAAAAAAGGAGAAACGAGCAAAGTTTAGGATTAAGATGTAAAGAAAACATAGAGAAAAATGTAAATTAAAGAAAATGGAGACTAAAATCAAGGATCTTACAAGCATGGTCTGTTAGGTCTGAACAGGATGGACACAATAACAAACATCTTTAAAATAATAAAATACAATTCAATACAACAGTGTCATGGGGAGGAAAAATGTCCTAATCTCCACTGAAAGCCAGACAAACCATTATAAAAGAAAATTGATGATAATGGCAGGATGAGGAAAATCTTATCATCTCTCATAAACTTAGATTCTAGTGTGAACTGGTCATGATCCTGAACTGACCTGTATGCACAAAAACAAAGACGTCATACTCAGCATGCTGCAATACGGATTAAATGGTTACACTTTCATTTATAAGTTAATGTGCAGTGGAAGCCAGCAAATTCAATAGCAGATGATAAGGACAATAATGAGATAATTGATTATTACAGAATTGCCTTGTCCTAGCCATATCACTGCCAATAACAACATTAAATCACACCATTTCGTGTAATATCACTTAAATGTACGCTGTAGATTTTATTTCACAGATGTAGGTTATATGATGCAATTTAGATATGATGTTCTGACCTTTTCTGTGAAGAAATTTTAATAACTGGACCTCTATATGTAATGATGGATTCTACGTTTTGTATGTTGATAAATAAAAATGTTAATCACAATGACAACAAAATCTGATAAGAAGAAGCAATGCCCTGAGAGCTGACAGTGGTGAATCTGACAGTTTGGGCTAAGGTGAAAGGGTCTGGGAAGCTTCAATCACCCACAGGTCTTGCCACACTGACAGAACAGGTTAGTGAAAGCTTCATCGTGCTCTGACAGAAGGATGTGGAGGATTAAAGGGGAGGAGAGGTGGGAGGCAGGGAGAGAGTCAAACTTAAAGGTCAACTTTATCTGCTAAGGACAGGGCACACAGCAACATCGCTTTGGGATTTTTTTTTTTTTTTTACGGATCACCAAAAGGGGATGCTTATATCTGGTGTGGGTTTTTGTGTGTGTACATCTGTGAGATATAGTTCTGTGTTTATGGGATTCAAAATATTTGGTCTTGGCCAAAAACCTCAGTTCAATTTGATGATGCATTTGTAGAAAGTATTTTTTAAAGATGAAAGGTTCCATAAAATAGATGAAGAAAATGGCAAGCCTTTAGAGCACCTGGTGATTTCCACTGGTTAAGATACTACAAATATTTGGTGTTGCAGGTATCGTTTTTCCCCAACCCACTTTAGATGAAACCACACCCACTTCCATATGATGACAGTCTCAACAGCTACAATTTACGGTTTACTGACCACAAATTAGACAAAAGTGCCAAACATAGTTGCCACTCATCTGGCGATAGCAATGTGCTTTTACCTTTTTAGAGCAAGGCTTGCTGTCCCACCTGTTTATCCCCCATACAGAATATCTGCAGACGGTTGTGATTCTACTTACTTGGAGGTCTTTGATGTTTGGGAAGGGAATTCCAACGGTGACCACTGCCCTGGCATTGTCATCAGTAAAGTCTAGTCCTTCACTCACTTTACCCCTACAGACAGCAATCAGCAGTGCACCATCTATAACAAAGAAATTCCATTCATTACTGTAAATGACAAGGAAAATAAAGTAGAACAAATAATCAAACTATTCTATTGTAAATAAGATGTCAGCGTTAGTGCAGCTGTACAAATTACTACTTAAAGCTGTAGTCCGTAGTTTCTGTACCCCATGAGTAATTCTAAGTTATGACAACAATACTGTCGGAGCATCCACACTCATCACCGTAAGATGTAATTGTCATGCAATATGTCCTCTTTGGACAAAGCTGAACACAGACTAGATCAAACGAATGTTATACAAACTAATTTACAGACATCAAGCTTTACAGTGTGATATAACAAAACCACCAGCTGGTCCAAAGGTCAGTGTGATGTCTCACTTCTTTCCTCACAGCACTTGATAGCATTGTAGTACATCTGAAGCAGTTCGTCAAAGTCCCCCTTGCCACCACCGCGGGGCTCTGTGATCACAATTTTCCGTTGTTCTAGCTTCTCCCAGAGACCAGTGTTTGCCCATCGGTCTCGCAGCTTGTCCAGCATCTGAGCAAATCACATGAGATATCATGTTAATACATATGCTTACTGAGGTTTTGTTTAAAGTGGAAATTGATCAATAAAATCCGAATCACAAGACTGAACCTACAACACGGCTAAAAGCAGCATTTTTTTTCTAGACTCTCTTAGATAATGCTATAGTTACGGAGTTGCCTCATGGTTTATTATCTACTTTGACAGTCATAAGAAAAAGAACATAAACTACATTACAGTAGTTTTTTCAGGGCTAAATTAAGTGTTATCTGGTCAGTGCATAGACGCACATGCTCACCGATACCTGCATTTTAGGCAGCATCGGAGGCAGTTCCGAAACTGGTATCAGAACAACTTTAATATCAGTTGGTCCACAACTTTGGTCTTGACTGCAATATATCCCCATGAAGTGTTTCATACACATTCATGGTTCACCGGAGGTGATCCCAACATTTCATCTAGGTTTGCACTTATTGGGTTAAACATATCTACATAACTTTAGTGATCCCTAACTTTCCACAAAGCATCATCATGACGTCAAAATTTTAGTTTTTAACAATACTTGGGTTTAGTACAATGTAAGCAGCACTTTAGCAGAGCAGCAGCTTCAGAGCTCAATGTGTGTCACAGGATCTAAGTATTGAGTGTAGGTCACCCGTTTCATCAGCACTCAGAGCCCAATACACAATCACCATAGTTACACACAAAAAATAGTCTTTGAAGTGTGAAAAATATGCCGTAACTTGGCCAATGTAGATTAATCAGAATAGGAGCATATCTGCTCCGTCAGATGCTTGTAACACATTATCACACTTTCCTAGTCTGGAACACTAAGCTTGAAACAAAGAACAGGAAGCATTTAGCTACCAATGTTTGTTTCCGTGTCCTCACACTGCTTGGATTTCTTTTCCTTACTTGTACTTGGCAGACAGCTGATGTGTTTAGACCCTCTTTGAAAATCACTGCTCCAGTACAATTGTTAGTGTAAAAAGTCATCAGCTCTCAGGAGAGACACATTGATCTAAAAGCCCTCATCCTAGCATGGCCCAACTCATGTCTGTGCTGTGCAGATTATATCCCTGAATAAGCATGGCTTCACAATCGAAGAGCAGCTTCACTGGCTTGGAAATGTGTTAGAAGGGTCAAGTAGAAGTTCTTCTTATAGTCAGCAGAAACTTCTTAACAGGCTAATAGTGTTAAGCTGTAAAGCCTGAGCAAGACAAAGATGGGGAGTATTCACTGACATCCTGTCCCCATCAAGACACCCATTTACCTGAATGAACAGCCAACTCAAGTGTTCCTCAAAATCACCACACAAAGCTAAACTGAAATTTACCCTGCGGGTTATGTGCAGTACAGAGGAAAACAACAAAGGCAGACAGGGAAATGAGACAATATGAGAGTGTTGATACTTTTTTGCATGCCAGTGTGATTGCCTCATAGTGGTGAAATGAAGCATGGGGAAAATTTCCTCAGGTTGATGCCTCCTACAGCAAGTGAGGCCAGGACGTTTGCATCAATAAAACATGGCACATTCACTAAATATGCAGTGTTACATCGACAAGAACCCCCCTTATGTGCGTCTTCAACTTAGCTTGTCCTCCAATAGCTTTCCAGTGCGATCTTGAGCGAGAGATGAATAATTCAACTTATGTACTTTAAGCAGATCTACTACTAAACAAAACAGCCATTATCTGCCAGGCTGCACTTGGAAAGGAGCCAATTCCACAAGGCAAACAATATGAAGAAAAAAATAAAAATAAACTTTTTCTTGGTAAAATCTTAAAAAAGATATGGTTTGAAAAGCCCAACATTACAGCTGTTCAAGACACCAATCATGAAATGTTTTAACAATCCAATTCTCATATCAAGCCAACGCTCATACAGGAAATGTATGTTTAACTGCTGCTTTAAACTGCGTTTGTCAGATTCATCCATTTATATTAGACTAAGTTCAACCAAAGTGTTACTGTTATTGCTCCGATCAGCATTAACATAGGCCATGAACATCCCAAGACTGGTCTGATTAATCAAACTGCGCAGATGGAGGTGTGAAGCAGAGTGTTTTACTATGCAGTCAAAAATGGATCTTTAGCACCTTCAGCAAAGGCTTTCAGTATGTGAGCAATACACACTTAACACAAAAATTACACATGAGCACTTTGATGAATAATTTAGGGGAACATCTGACAGAGACATGGTGTTGGGTTATAACTGGGCAGGGTTCTAAAATTCCTATTTATAAGTTCAACAGTGAACAATTAAAAAATATATACATTAAAAAAGTATTACAAAATAAAAGTTTTAACTTGTTCCTATTTCTTTTTTAACAACTTTTGGATATAGATATATTAAACATTAGAAATTACATTCTACTGTATTTTAGAAATAAAAATGTTTTAAGACACATACATGTTATAGTATATCTACCTTTCATCCACTTTAAGATCTTATTAAATCTGTAAACTCTAGCTTGTCATCAAGTTAAAACTTCTCGGGTGGCTGTGGTTCAGGTGTTAGAGGTGGAGCCAATGGGCAAGACACTGAACCCGATGTTGTGCCATAGGTGTGTGAATGTTTATCTGATGAGATGGCACCTTGTATGGCAGCCTCAGCCACCAGTGTATGAATGTGTGCGAATGGTGCCTGTACTATGTAAAGCTGCGTTGAGTAGTCGTTAAGACTAGAAAAGCACTATATAAATGCAGTCCACTTACATTCTCTCCTTCATGTCGCATATTTGCTGTTCCACACTAAAAACATCATTATCCAGATATTAGCAACTATCAGAAATAACAGAGCTTTGTGGTTTCTCTGAAACCACCTGGCCAACTGTCTTTAGCTTAGCATCATCTATATTATTATTGTACTTCTTTAACCCTGCTACCTCATGAGAGCAGGTGGGCTGTGGAAAACCAATCAATAGAGAAAAAGAAAGCGCTGGACTGAGTCGCAACTGGAAGACCAAACCATTTTTTTTTTTTTTTAAAAGTGAATCCTCTGGGAAGATATTTCTCATGCAACTAGGCACCACCTCAACATTTAAATAATTAAAAACTAGAAGGGCACTTGGAGAGCGCAGACCTCCTCCAATGAATACCCTCTCTCACACATTAATCAACATTAATGCAGTGTGAATTTTCCCAGTTGGGAACTCAATTTAAAAAATTTCAAAACTTTTTAGGTATTGGTGGTAATTTAACAGTGCTGCCATTAGCAAGGCATTTTCGCTGGGAAGTAATGCTTACTGGATAGTTCCTCTTTTACAGGCCATTCTTTGTAATTTGTAAAACCCTAAAGATGGTTATGCATGAAAATTCCAGAACAGCAATACTCAAACCAGCCTGTATGGCACCAACAATCATGCCACGTTCAGTCACTTAAATCACCTTTCCTTCCTTATCCTGATGCTTAGTTTGAACTTCAGCAGATTATCGTTAACATATCTAGATGCCTAAATGCCCCCACATGACTGGCTGATTAAATATTTGCGTAGAACAGGTGTACCTAATAAAGTGGCCATTAAATGGGAAGGAGCAGTATTTAGCACATAGGGCACAACAAAGTGTGAATAATTTATTGCCATTTTTAGGCATCGTAGGTGCTATAGTCAGTTGCTGCCAGTGACATGGTTAAGTGGGCTAGATCTTTTGCCAATTGGGACAATGTGGTGAAACAACTAAATAGAAGCAGTGAACTGTACTCTCTTGCACTTTTACACTTCCCGTCTCTTCCCCCTTTACCATCTCCCCATCTTTCACCTCCTCTGCATCCGGCCTCTCTCTATCTCCTTCCGTGTCCCCGGTGTCAGTGAGCTGTGTGGCGACACATCGCCGCTCCTCTAGTGCCTGCTGAATTATGGAAGGGGTTTGGAGGCGACGGCATTAATGAAACATGCAGCCAGGAGCCACATTTCGTAGTGGCGAGGGGAGACGTGTTGTTGCGGCATAAATTATTCAGCCCCAAAATATCACAGTAACCATCACGCCAAGACTGGTGGCAAGAAGCCACCTGCCACCTCTGGCCTGACACTGTTCCCTTGTCGTCTGCTCTGCTCATCCCAGCCACACTGGGGGTGACAACAGAACGCTGCCGAAACACTACTGCCGAGAGAAGACAGTCACTGATGAGGGCTTCCTTTTCCTCTTTAAAAAAATATTAATTATTAAACTGAGTTTAATGTAAGTCTATATATACACATGGGAGAATTTCAGATTATGCAGATTTATTATTACAAATGTATAATTTTCTAGACTGTGTGTGAATTTCAATATTATTTGTGTATAAAATGATCACTCCTCTACAACCAATTGTGTAGGAAGTGATAATAGTTTGATACCTTGGCAAAATGTTAGCATTGAACTAAATAATCTACCGTGTGTACGTTTATGGTAATGAATAAACATGTCACCCAGTGCAATAGTGTGGCTCATTGATATATTTTACTTGTTTTTGGACAATAATAGAGCTCCTTGTCAAGATATATAAAGAGTATCACACACGCATATCACACACACACCCACATGTTAGTAGAAGAGGAAAAATATATAATATAATCAGTCTTATCCTTTAACAATGCATTTGTTTTAGTTTACAGTATTACATTCTCCTTATATACAGTAAACACTGTATATAGTCAGCTTCCCCATTAGCTATTCTCTACATACCTTAAAAACTATTCTGGTTATCAAATAATCTGTTTCAAAAAACAGATTAATTGTTAAAGCCTGCATTCCTTCTTCTATAATCACTAGTTTCCACATTATGTTTAATTATACACAGTGACAACCACAAACTATACAATACTGTAGCTGAAGGAGGTATCAGAACGAGATGAATGAGGCTGCATTTAACCTGTTAAATTTGAAACGCTAAGCCTCCCAAAAAAGCTCCAGCTTAGTCGCACAGCAGTAATCCTGAAGTTTCCACTGTAAAACACTCATATAAAACATCACCTCAGCTCTAAAAAAAATCATGGGGGATTTGCTACACTGGGTAAATTGACCCATGAATCTAATATGCTCCCAAACACAGACATAAACAGTCTCACTTTGAAATACCAGTACTTCAGGAGCTTTGTGATTGGTGCCCCAGATGCCTCGGAGCTGCAGAGGACAGTGTGTACTTGCGGGTGTTCACCTTGCAGTCCAGTTCGACTTTGATTTGACACACGCTCAGCAGAGCCCAGGCGCCAGCGCTGGGTGTGTCTTCACACAGACAGCAAGGCGACATCACCTAATGGCCCTTATCTCAATCTCCTTTAAAAGCATCTTGTATTCCCCGCCATCTTTCCACCTCTGCAAAACCCCACTTTTTTAATAAACCATCAGTCCCCTTCTCCAGTGAAGCATTGGTCCCTTCCTTTGGCGGCTGAGGCCAGACGGCTGAGGTCAGATGGCAGGGCCCGCTGCGGTTTTAATGGGCATTAACTGGGGGGCTGTTGAGGCTAAAGTGCTACAATACCACAGCACTGGTGCAGGCTCTCTGCAAAAGTGTGTGTGACCATGATGTGACCATGACCATACTGTGTCCATGTCTCTTAAATAAATAAATAAAAATAAAAAATAAATGTAAAAAATGTAAATTCACTTTAACTCATTTGACTGCGGGAAATCACAACTTCAGCTACAGAAATATAAATACATTTAATTCATCAATGGCGACCAAAAAAAAAAAGACATTATTGACAGCAAAATTCAGACTTTGATTGATTTTATTACTTGTGTTGTTATTCTACCTGCTATAAGAAGATATTTAAATACTATAGCTAAACAGTGCTAATGCATCCTGCAGTGTGTCCTTTAGACTTTGTGCATTTACAGTATGTGTGCTTGCTCTTGTGGGAATTGTTGGGTCTAGACCTATTCTATTTGTATAGTGTCCTGAGATAACTTTGGTTATGTGACACTATAAATAAAATTTAATTGAAAAAATAAAAAATGGTACGTAAAGGCAGAGAACAAGCCTTGAGATACACCTCCTTGACCCAGCAGGCGTGTTCACCTCACAGCTCTCTCTGAGCTGCTGTGTATGAGGAGCTGATAGCAATCACCTGGACACACTGAACAGGGATGTCTGAAGATGACCTATCCTTTCTGTGTTGTCCACACACACACACACACACACACACACACACACACACACACACACACACACACACACACATCACAGAGAAGACGGGACTCAGCGGCACCAACAAGGCCTCCACGGGCTCCAATTAATACCCAAGCCCTTCATATCCCCTCATCTCCTCATCTTTAAGAGCTGACTGCGGATTAAATATTTATGCATCAGCATAGCGAGAGAGATAAAAGACTCCTACATGGCTATCAATAATAAAAAAACATCCCACAGCTCATAGTCACTCCCCGGCTGGCATCACAGGCTGACAAAAAGGAAGGTAAAATGAGAAAACAACAAGGCCCGGAGTCTTAGCTTTCCTTCGCTGTTTTCATGGCAGTGTCATCAGCAGTTTGAGAATGCAACTGGATAGCAAGCAAAACAAGGACGCCAGAGAAATCAAACCAATGATCACTACATGTGACGCCTTGAATTACAAATCAAACACCAAGCACGTAAATATGCCAAAAGGTGAAAACAAAATTTGCCAAGGGCAACACACAACTGTGAAGGTCCACTGTTCGGTCGAAAATTCTGTGTCCTCTTAACATGAAATTGACTCACCGCAGCGAAACAGTATGTCAATGATACAAATATACTTCCAGTTGAAGCAGGATGTGAGAGTAAAACAGCACAAAAGGCCACTCAGAAGTTCAAAATGTCTTGTATGCTGTATATAAAATATATAAAATAGAGCCTGACCGATAAAAGGATTTTGAAGACAGATACAAATATTTGGCTATTTTAAAAGTCCGAAGAAAAAAACTGTAACAAAACATGAGATATTTGTAGCTATTTATGAGGTCTCACAAAAATATAATAATTTGTTTTATTGTCACAACAGAACATCAAAATATATTAAAGTTCTGATAAATAAAATGTATAAAAATAGTTGTAGAGTGCCCTCTGGAGGACAAACTATGCAACGTAACATAACATGGTAACAACTCATAACATGGTTAACCGTCATTCATTTATCAGAATCATTTAGTTGTCATTATAAATGATTCTGATGAATGAATAAAAAAAAAAAAGAGATTGGCTATTATAAATACCGATACCAATAGATCGAGAAATGCCTAATATCGGCAAATAATATTGGCACGCCGATATATCGGTCGGGCTCTAATATTTAATCATGAGCTTAAAGGAAAAGCAGACGAGACATTTTTCACACTAATCATATTTGTCAAATTTAATAATTGGAAAGCAGAAAAATTGATTCTACATAAAAATTATAAAATGTTCAGACATTTCTCTACTCTTCCTTTATTTTCTGTCAATTACTTGAAAACGTGACCTCTAAAATCTTTTCAAATGAAAATGAGGGCGGGGTGTTAAATTGGTCATAAGGGCTGACAATGGGATTAAAGTGGAGAGTTCTTAATTTTAAGGTGCTGCTACGAAAAAAAGTGATTTTTTTCATGACTTTAACTCAAATGTATTATGTATCCCTCAGTAAGTATGTTCATTGACCAAAAGTTACACGTAACATGTGCAATGTGGACAAACACACAATGATAAATGAAATCCACTTGTCCCTGAATAAGCTAATGTGACAACTGAGCTACAGTGGACATGAATTATTCATGAACAAAAATGCATAACAAACAAAGGGGGACAAAGTGTCTATGAGTGTGCTCTCAAAAGCACCCTCATTAACTGAAAGAGGATACAGTGGCATGGGGATGACGGCATTTAACAAGTACCTCTATTGATTAGTAGTGATCTATTGTAACATACAACACCACCAACAGCTGCTTCTTAGCAGTGGAATCTATTGGAATCCGGTATAGGCTTTGAAAACAGTTACTTGTTTTGCAAGGCGAGTAGGTATAAATACCTTCAAAACAACAAACATTGGACATGACTCCAATTTGTGGTCTCTAGCTCCTCCTAGTGGTAGAACGTGGAAATGAATGTTCTAACTGCAAACAATCCACCACCACTTATTTTGAGTGTACATTTGGATGCATGTTGGGAGTGAGCAGTGCCCTGCACAACCAAGAATAAAGCACAGTAAATACTGCATGTATCGATGATGCAATCACAAGTAGTTTGATTGATGTATAAGAGACCTGAAAAACGCAAACACCTCTACGGTTATATCCATGCAGTATAGTACAATAGTTCTCCAACACATTACCACTTTACTACTTTTTTCCTTTAGCTTGTCTGTAGGTAGAGGTGGGCGGGGCCATCTAACCTGATGTCATGCACCTGGGCAGATTGGGCTCATTCGGTCTCTTGTCTCACCAACATTATCAAATATCTTTTGGTTTGCTTGCTTGCTTGCTTCTTCTCATTGTTTTGCCTTCACAAGGCGAATACATTCAACACTGCAACCACTGACTTACAGACTCAGATTCCCTTATTAAGTTGCTTTAATCTCTCAGTATCAAATATAAAATATTGTTTAAATCAGTACTTTAAATTACTTTGTGGTCTCCCGCTTTGTCTAGCTCACTGAAGCTGGGCTGTGACACCTGATAAATACAATTTGTATAGCACATTTTACCAAAAGAGTACAAGGTGCTTTACCGAGGGAAGGGGAACAATTAAAACAAATCATTTTTAGACTTAAAAGTGATAATCCAATTTTAAAAATTACTGCAGAGTTGAATTAACTAATCAAAGATTGTTTTAATGGCCCAAGTGTTTTATACACTGGCAATTTATAAACCTTGTTTGCAAAGGTTTTGAAACTGCTGAGACAAACTACATCTGCTGGAAATGAGAGTCAAACCTAGAATTCCTGACCTTTTTTTTTTTTTTTTTTAAAACTTAAACTGCACACCACAATTGCTAACCAATGTTATTCTGAAAATGTCAGGACATATAGTGTTGAGATTTATTAACACTATCTAATATGGCCCATGTCACACATATCAAACTCGTATTCCTTCAGATCAGTTATTTCACAGCACGTTTCCTGTTTTAGTAGAATATGTCTTAGTGGTATATTTACCTTGTAGGAAGGCAAAAAGCAGAGTACACCCTTGGTCACAACCTGGCAGACATGGAGAAGCAGCGCGCCCACCTCGTCCTGGAAGGCATACGTTTCAGTATGTTGGAAGGTGGCACAGAGTTTTCTGCCTTGGGGTCCTGAACCAACAGTGCCCACCCAAACCTGAAGAGAGGGCATTAGAAAGTTCATACCACCAATATACTTCATATGATAAATACATCCAAGCATTATTGTGTTGACCCAAAAATGTGTGATCAAAGGCCCAAACACATCATTATGGGCCTTTTAAAAAACTTTTTGTTTCATTCTTATTGGTGGTGACTCTGAATCATAAGTCAAAGTGGATTTTGTCTTGATTCTTATGTCCACTCGAGTCCAACCAACAGTTAAGATTTGTGACTTAATCTAAAGCTGTGCAATTAAAGGACAATTCCGGTCAATTCCCACACATAGCTCTGTTGTTTGTAAATTTGGAGTGCTGTCAGTAGAGAGAAAAACAAAAACAATCAGTGCTGTCTACACCGTGTTAGCCTCCTGCTAGCGTTAGCACCCAACAGACTTAAACAGGGCAAGTTTCAAACGTGTTTTTAGCCTCTTAACATGTTCAAAATGGCTTTAAAAGTGCCTACCCATGTGTAGTAATTCCTTCCATGTGAACACAGTGAATCTGACTGCTGTAGATGTCACAGAAATGCATGACATTTGTGCTAATTCAGCTGTGTTTAGTTCCGGTGTTGAGGACAGTTAGAGAGCTTAGTGACCGACTACAAACTACAACAGAGAAAAAGGATAAAAACGTAGGCTATCAATTTAATGATTAAATAAGGTAGTGTCTCCAAACTTACCTCAGTTATAACTTGTCTCCTGCTAGTTGTAATACAGCACTTACTTTTAAAAAATAAGCATATGCTTATTTTTGAAAATATGTTTATATCTCTTTTCGTTGTAGGAGCTGGTAGGACCAATCCAATTGTCAGGGCAGGCTTTATACGATGGACAGATAATCAACAGTAACGTACGTCATTGGTCTTTTCCAAAATGCTGGGGCTATCGGCTAGTAGCTACAGTAGCTAACATCAGCGGTAGCTAGCAGAACATACTCTGTTACTCTGATTGGTTGTAGGTCTATCCAATTAAGTGCAGAGGCATTTTTGGTTGAAACACGCCCCATAATCACAGCCCAATGGTGCAGTATCAGACTCATTATGACTATAAGCTGAGTATGACAACGTTAGGTTACGTGATTATGATTTTTTTTTTTCTTCCATAATCGAGCAGCCCTAATCTGCAACATATTTAATGTCATCAACCCCTGAATATCCATAGCTCATAGTTCTCAGGCCTGCAGATGAGTTTTATTGCAAATGAAATCAAATCAAATAAAAAATATATATAATTTATGGTTAGAGTGTGACATCTGCAGACAAAGGTGGCACTGTGACAGATGGAGCAAATGGAGCAAATACAAGGTTAAAGTTTTCAATTGTTTGATACACCTTTAGCAGTTATGCCCGTGATCTACCTGCTGATACAGACACAGCTCTACTTTCCCACTGTGATTAACCTTTTGAAGAACTGGACCTCATGTTGACCGAAACTGATATAAAGATGGAGATTTTCGGAAGCTTAGGGATTTCAATAAGCCCTGAGGTCACTGGAAGGATGTTTTAAGTTCAAGTCATAAATCAGAGTGATATTTGCAAATAAGACCTCAAGGAATCAAGCAGCTAAATTTCCCCTTATACAGGAATACACTTTGTCAGACTAGCCACAAAGTGCATATGTGGCATTGTTCCCAGAGGCTCAGTGGTATAGGTAAACTTACAAACCTGGGACTTGTTGATAACATGGTTGGCCTCCAGCTGGATGGAGAATTTCACCCCAAGTTCAGAAGAGAAAGAGCCCATGGGCGACAGGGTTCCTGATGTCAGCACAATGCTGTGCACCGACTTACTCAAACTAGAGAAAGCCTAAGAAGACACAGACACAGTAAACCTCCAAGGGGTGTTTCAGCTGTATGCCATAAACATATCAAAACATATAATATTCAGGGTCAAACGGTGGAGATTGCAGAGCTGAACATTTTTCAAATAGTCTAACATTTTTTTATTTTGGTGACAAATTTTACCAGCACTTGGCAGGTAACCTTAATTTCTCAGCCTGTTAAGACTAATTATAATTTTATAGACTTCAGTAACAGATCTTTGCGGCCTACATGGCAAGGTGTGCCATATCTAACCTCTCACCACAGCGGGGTTTAGGCACCAGAAGCTGAGCGTCAGGACTTCTGTCTTGACTCGAGCGCTCTGGCGTTGTCTGTAGCGTGGCCGAACGATAAAGCCCTGGGCGTCAGCGACATCAGGTGGGACCTGGTTTGTCCAAGCATAGGTTTTCTGCAGAGCTACCCGGTAGTCCTCAGCAAACCTAAAGATACACAGAAAACTGAGCCATCGTTCAATTCTATACCCTTTACAATGATTAATCTGAGACATTGGCATTTAGGATTTTGGTCAGAGTTCTTTGGTTTGTCCCTGACCTGCATCCGTCCTCAGAGGAGTAGATATAGCCAAGCACCATGAAGAGGTTTTTGAGGACAGTGGAGGTAGCTGAGCTGAGGGTTGGAACCTGAACCATGTCCTCTTTACCATTGACCAACCCCGCACGCTCCTCTTTCTCCAATACCGCTGCCAAGTTTTGCTGTTGCAAAGTAAGACAGTGGAAGACATGTAAGAAAAAAAACAGTGCTGTCGCTAATCAGTGAACATCTAAAACCAAATAAGAACATGCAGCTATATTTAAATAATCCTTTTATTTTATTTTATTTTATTTTTAACAAGAAACATACCACCCTGGATTTTTTTTTTACCACAAATAAATGAGACCACATTAAAGCATTTCTAAATTAACCAGCCACCTTTCTCTGCATCGTTTTAAAAGCTGTAAAATTAAGTTATCATACCAATATAAGATTGATTTATTTGATTAGGACAATGCACATTAATCAACATTTCTGTACATGCGTCACCGTAGTCCTAGTTACCCAGCATGCATGCCTTTATGGTGGGAGGAAACCGGAGCACCCAGAGGAAATCCACGCAAACACGGGGAGAACATGCAAACTCCACACAGACAGGCCCTGCCCGGGCCGGGGATCAAACTCTTACAACCTCCTGCACTGGTAAATGTGGTAAACCTTAAAAGTCTCAAAGTAGAGCAAAGGTATTTGGTGTACCTTAAGGATAATGAAGGTGTCAGCAGTGATGCCCAGGTTATGAAAGATACCCAGTATGTCCTTCCCATTCCAGACTTTACAGGCGCTCTCATATCCCCGTTCAGACATCAGGCTTTTGCTCTCCTGGATCCAGCTACACCATGGACAAAGATAAACCTACAGTTAATATGTACTAATAACATGAGATCTACAGATGAGCAAAAATGAAGTCAATGAATCACTAACTTGATGAGACTATAGCAGAAGTTCCTTAGTGTCTCGTGTTTGGAGCGTCTGATGTTGCTGCTGACCATGCCGTCGAGCTCGTCCCTGGACATCAGCAGACTGTTGTGGTCTAAAGTGTAGCTGGCACTCTCCCTTGCACAGTCTTCAATGTTGTGGGCCTCGTCCAGCACAACGATCTGGCCTGTCAGGTCAATCTCCATCTGGTGAAAATGTAAATTGAAAGCAAGAGAGTAAGTAGAGAGTATCCCTTAACTCTATGAACTAATCTTGTTTCTCCCTTCCCCTACAACGTTTTCCCTGATTGTTGTACAATTTCTTCACCCACTCATCCAAACTCTACTCACACTCTCTCTGATCATTGGGTCCAGCAGGTAGTTATATGGGCAGAAGATTATTAAGGCATCCTGCATAAGTTCACGGGCAGCATAGTAGGAGCATGCCCGGAGACGTTTGCCCAGTGCAACAATGTCCTCAATGTCCCAGGCATCATGGAGTCCGTGGACCCGCTGTAGAGTGCACTGGTCCCGCATCCTCTGGACACCATGGTAGTAGTGGCATGACTTGCCCTGCAATATACAAATTCTTCCCTCAAAGTCAGCAGCATTCAATGGATCATGAAACATGTAGACTGACTGATCACATACAGTCCTTTTTTGATGCAGGAACTTAAAACATAAAACAACATGTAGCAATTGTCACAGGTAGGACATAGAGAAGGAGGTGCAGCTAAGGCTGGAATCAAACCTGGGCCGCTACAGTAAGGACTCAGCCATACATGATGCACGCTCTACCAGGTGAGCTAACAGTGCTAAGTCACTGGCAGAAATGGAGATATAACACACAGCTAATTAAACAGTGCCACCAACTGGATTCAGTATAAACCTAAAGACAACTGACAACATGAGCGACACTTTTTTCATAAAAGCCTTTCCCACAAGCGCTTACTTCACTCACCCACAAATCAAACCAGATAACTTTATTGAAATTAATCCATTTTTAATTGATGATTAAACTATAAATCGAGGAATCTAAGTATGTCTGTGTTTACGTGTCCATTGTCCTAATATTAATATCTTGAGAACAGTTCATCCGATCTACCTTACACTCATCTTCCGCGGTACCCAATTAACTTGGCATTTGGAATTTGGAGCAGTTTGGACAGCGTTGGATATTGAATATTAATAAACTGTGAATTTGAATTTTGATCTTTTCTTCTTAAAAACCTGACTAAATTAATTGTTGATTGATGTAGTTGCAGATTCTGTCAATTGACTAATCAATCATTGTTGCAGCTCTAGCTGTACTTTCAATTCAATGTCATTTCAACCCTCTGAAAAAGAATATAATGGGAAAACACTAAAACCTTTACATTTTTGGAATTCAAATTGTATGAAAACATGTTGAACTATCAAGTAATAGCAGCTTAGAAGGCTTCAATATGTTACATCTTCCTTTTATTTGTCACAACTAATCCAGACAGTTTAAAATGTGCAACATTAGAAATTCTTAAATTTGTGAGATTACCGCACTGTTTAAGTTCTTTTCTTCTCTTATTGTCTCCAATATAACCAGAGGTGACATACATTATTTCAGAGGCTCCCTGTGATCAGGTGTTCCAGCTATTGTAGTGGTTTACATGTCCTGACACTCATACAGTGAATGTAGAAGAAAGTGTAAAGAAGCAGCATCTCATGTACCAAGCCACAATTACAGTGTCAACCGAGGTGTCTGCTTCAGATGTCCCACCCTGTTCTTTATGATTTAACAGCTTGAGGTGACACTGTCAAACACAAATACTGTGGACTCAGTAACCTCCAGACACAATAATTATCTCTGGATGACATGATTTAATTCCCACAAGGATGCAATATTCTTAATGTGCAATTTCTCAATGCAGTTTTTTTACAACTTCATTAATCTATGTATTTATTATTATGGTGTGTAATGTATGAATGAATGTGTGTGTTTTTTTAAACACCTGGCACCTTACAGTAGTAGCACTCTGAATTTCGTTTTAAATAATAAAATGACAATAAAGGCATTCTATTCTATGATGTGCTGAGGACACTTTGCTGACACTAAACCCTGTCTGCTCAGTGAAAGGAGAGTTGGAGGGATTAACAGTCATGCAGCCACATTTAGGGAAGTCAGGGCAGGTAACAGCACAGTTAAAAGAGAGGGCAGGTGTTTTGACTGAGGACGCCATTATCTGAACGATGTGTGTTTCTGTGTATGAATCCCGGTGTGTGTCTATACTGCATGGTAACCTAACGCTGACTAGACTAGACCCTGAGGTGATAAAGACACAGCATCAGTAACACCCACTCCAGTGAGGGGTTATGACTGGGCCAGCTATTTCATATGACAAAGTGAGACAATTGCCATGGAAGGCAAACACCTCCAATGACAGTGTAATTGCCCTCATTGCAGTAAGAGCCTCAAGTTTAGGACAGTATGGGGTTAACAAGTGTCTCATGTCTCTAAAAGAAAGCTCACTCAATGGTTCTTGACATTTTAGTGTGTCAAAAAGAGCCGACTGGACCAATTGTGGATATTGTAGCAGCATAATTGCTGCTCTGAGGCTACATTGTTGAAGGATTATGTTCTGGTAGTGGTAGTTACATGTGGGTTTGTGTTACTGGGAGACTGAAAAACTCTGCAGCAAAGGTCTAGTACATGTACTGTACATGTACAGTACATGATGGTTTGGGGGTCAAGTGAGTATTATGTATGAAGGAGAGAAATCAAAAAAGTTCTAATAAAGTTTAAGGTCTGTTTCATGTTGTCATCCCTGGGAAAGCTAGTTGAGTATCCCTGGGTAAATGTGGGTGTTCATGCTCACATCTTTGGCATCCATCAGATCCTTGCAGCGTTCATTGCGGTTGGAGTGAGGTGCCACCGTTGAGTTGACACAGGTGTGACTTCTACTGGATAAGATGGTCATGGGCACACTGGAGTAAACCGTGCGCTTAAGCTCATGGGTAATCTGAGTTATCTGTTTATGTGTGCGAGTGCCAAAGAAGATCTTAGGAATCTTCTTCTTGCCATCTTTGTCTTTCTCCTTCACACCGTCTTTGGTTGAGGCACACGGGCACCGGGAGCAGGGTTCAGGGGACTGGATAGAGAAAAAGCAATAAACACTGAGAGGTAGTTTGCAGCTGGTCATTTCTGTGCTGATAAAACAGTCCTTTACAGTTGTGCCCATTCTATAAATTCCAGCCCTCCCAAATTCCTTGTTAGATATAAGACAAATTGTTGTTGCACAGAAAAGAGATGGATCAGAACCACGTTTGTTTGGAATACGGATTAACAGTTAGAAATGTAAATAAATAAATCTGAGGTGACACTCCTCAACAAGTAAATGGATTTAAATTGGAGAATAAAAAGTAGGGTTGCACAATATATTGTGTTTTTTTTTTTTTTTTTTTTTAAATCGCCATGCAATATCAACTTATGCGATAAACACATCGCGAAAGGCTGTGACATGAGTGAAAGACTTGTGTTAATAGAAGAAAATATCAGTAGAAAACTGCACTTTAAAAAGGATTTTTTTTTTTTTTTAAATGGAGGATTTTATATTTATTTCATTGTTTAATTTTTTAAATAAAATAATGTTGAAAATGATTTATTTCCTTTGTTTTAAATTCAACAAGCAATTTGCAGAACTGAATCCACTTTAATATATCGGTTTATTTATAAGTAATATTGTTACTGCGATATTCAACGTTATTGCATATTTTCCTCATATTGTGCAACCCTAAATGGACGTTTAATGAAATTAAAGTATAAATAAAGTGAGAACAATGGTGACGCAGTCCCAGTGTATTATGATACAAAAAGCTCCCGACTCATTACTGTCCACTGCATGAATAGGCTCTGTGATAGAATGCGTTGTATACGCTGCAGAATTGTAGTGTACTCTAAAGAATCTGCACCCATACATAAAGGTGTCCTGTCACGCTGTACTAGTTGACCTTTTTGAGTCTGAAAGATGATAGGCCACCATTGTGGCGGCTGACAAAATCTAGCTGCTTTATAAGAGGCCATCTTGTGACGTGGCAGATTGTATTGAGCTCTTTTAAGCGGTGTACTCTTTGACTATTCAGTGGCTCACATACACCATCCAATCACAGACTTCTCAGATCCGGTATTGGAACTGTAATATAATTTTCTAGTCTAAAATATACGTCACAACAAATTTAAATTCAATATAAGTTGCATGTTGGATTCATTTGTAGCTAAATTAAATTTAGACCATTGAAAGAAAAAAACACCACAAATATTAAAAAAGCACTAGAGGTACGTAGGATGTACATGGACGTAGGAAAATTAAGACCCAATACATAAAATAACTGAATGTAAGACTTGTCAAGGCCTAAAATGTTGATTTTGAAATCTTAAAGATTTTTTAAGACCCTGTGGAAAACCTGAACAAGGATGTTCATTTAGTAATTTATTTTAAATTTATAATTTATTTAGACTCTTTATTGATCCCCTATGGGCAAATTACAAAGTTACGGTTTACATTAAGATCTAAATGACCGTGAATCACTTGAAGGACTGAGCGTGATCATGAGAGAGACTAAATGAGTTGGGATTAAATTATTAGCTTTTTCAAGGAGCAGCAGACAAAAGTGAGGCTGACAGCTTTCTGTCCCTGGCTGCTTAGGAGTTAGAGATCAAAATAGGAGGGTTTCAGATTTGATGTTATTCGAATATCTAAAATTGAATAATCAAATGCTTAACAACCTCAAGGAAGCTCTTGAAAGGTGTGAAGTGTATGTGAAGTTTAGGCCGCCTGGTTTTAAAGGGAGATTTATCAAGTGATCATATGAGTAACAATGTAATAACACATATGTACAAACAAGTTTGGAGAGGATAAAAGGACAGAGACTGACTGATAGAGAATCTACACTCTCCCAATTTGTGTCATCATAAATAAACTGTGCTTAAAGCTATAATATGTGGCATATCCGCATTTAAATGTCTTTAAAAAAAAACTATACCTGTTATTTATTTTGTTAAGTTGTGTATTACAATATGCTAAATATTTCCAACAAGAATAAAACATTGAGAAATCTGTAATTCTTTCAAAGCTAACATTATGAAGCACCCAAAGCCAGATCCATGAAGCGTCTTTTGTTAATGTTATTTGAAGGTGCTCTAAGCGATGTTGGGTGATGTCACTTCTTGTTGAAGTATTTTCAAACAAAACAAGACTAGCTTGCCCCTCTCTCCTCCTCATCCTGTCCCCTCTCTCTCCCTTCTGTGCTTCACGCATTAACCCTCCCACCCCCAAATCCTTCTTGTCGGTTATTGGCTGGAAAGCTGGAACACTGTTTGGGTATGCTTCGTGGTGCAGGTGAGCACAGTTTGTTTATGTTGCCGTTTGTAGACCCTGGGCTGTCTACAGAGACCACTTTTTTTTCTTTCTTTTTTTTTTACAGTGTGTCCTAGGGACAGGCAGCTCTTGGATAGTGAGGAGATGTTAAATGTATGTGATAAAAAAATGCTGTACCCTAAAACACGTGTGACATCGCTTAGAGCACCTTTAAGACCCCTAGTGGCCCAAAACTACATATGTTTAAAGCAAAAAGAAAATTAAAAGTTAAACTCATAAGAAACTCCATAAATAATATATATATATATATATATATATATATATATATATATATATATATATATATATATATATATATATATATAATATTTTGGGACAGCCCTACTTTAGACATTTGTAAAACGTAAAAAGTGTCCTCTTTCGTCGGTTTTTACCATATTTTTGAATATTAAATAAGCATAACTCCCAAGCTTGGCAAACAAATGTATTCCTAAATCCTCAACAAATTACCTGAATGATGCCAAGTAAAAATGAATGGTATGTGTTGTCACGCATTGCAACTTATGATGCAGATCAGAAGGTAGCACTTCCGATGACAGATGAGTAGCTCGAGTTACCCGGTGGCTCAGATTTTCCAAGCATGTTCGCCCATCAAATATTACAATGTGTGATGGAGTGTAGGCCAAAGACAGCCCTTAGAGAGCAGTCTTTCAGAGTTAAGAGGGCTAACGAGCCCTGAGCCCATGTGAAAAATAAACAGAGGTGCTGCAGGGCCCCAACACCAGTTCAAGTTACCTTTCTCCTCTGGAACAGTTACGCTCCACAGCCTGGGCCCTGAGCCCGATCACCTTACCTGCTACTGCCACATTAAATAGAGCCATCCAAATATCCTGCCCCAAGATGGCCAATAATTACTTATTCATTGGCAGGTGGGGTGGTGGTGGTGGTGGGGGGGGGAGGTGAGGGGAGGGGGAGGCAGTGTAGAACGGCTTGAATAGGGTCCCTTGTCAAAAGCTGCAGCAGGAAACAGCTGACACAAGAGTATCCTTTTACGCGCCTGCCTGCCGAGATGCCAGGACAACAAGGTTTCAAGCCTGGCCCCACAGCCCAGAGCAGACACCCCCTAGAAAGGAATGCAGATAACTGGCAAAAGGGGCAAACGGGACGCCAGCTCTGCTCGCAACAAGAACATACTGGTTCTTTCAGCACAGACAATTCCACTGGTGTTGCTCCTTGGGTGCCACTAGCAATGACAATGCCCTCACTTTTAAAACAAATGTTAAGTGAGGGAATTGTTTTCTGATCAACACACATTTACAGGTACACTGTAGAGGACAGGTGTACTATGTTTTTTTAAGGTTTACTAAGCTTCTTCATGTATAAGAAATTTGCTAAGTACAGGTTTACTAAGTTTCCTTGGTATACCTACACTACCAGGTGTAGGTGAACCAGGTGTAAGTGTATGCAATGGCTAAAGCTTTCTTGAATTGACAGAACAGAGGTGTTACTGAACACCTCAGAATATTCACAGGTAGGTTTCTGTTGCTGCATTCCCTGCCAACACCTGAGAGATGGAAATCTCACACTCTAGGCCAGTCAGAGGGCACTGAGGGGCCGCAGGCAGCGGATCACTTAGGTATCACTGGCGCCTTCACTGGATGCCAATTTGCTCCTCATTCCACAGCTTTCGAGGGCTTGGAATTCATTCCAATTAGGGTGGGCTTCAATAGCCAATACCTCGGAAGACATGACACCAAACACCCCCTCCCAATATGACCACACTCCTCTGCAGGTAGGGGGCCCTGTCAAATATCTGCCCTCCAAAGCACCTGTTTATCCCTCGGGCACAGTAACCAGCGGGTGAACCCCATTCAATATTTATCCCCGTGGCTTTCACAGATCAACGGTCCAGGCGAGGCAAACCCTCTTAATTAAAACTGGAGCTTGCTTCAAAGGGCCCCATTCAGGCCGTCAGTCAGCGCTAGCGGGACAAAGGAGCCGGGGTCATGTAGCTGCAGGGAAACCAGAGATGGACATGCTTTTTCGACTTCGCTTTCCCTCCTCCTCTTTTTCCACCTCCAACCATCCACAGCTCTAAATCCAAGCCACACACCTGTGGCAAGGTAAAACACAGTTGTGAGAGTTCAACCATTCCTGAGATCTGCAATCTGAACAGCATTCTATGGCTGAGTGTGTCCAAAAATTATGATTATAAAGAAGATAGATCATTCAAATTATCCAAAAACAGCCTCTAGATACCTTAAAGAAGATTGTGTTACTTGATGCATCCAGATTGATTGGGTCCGACTGCAGCAATGCATCTCCGAAATACTCTGTTGTCCGTTTATTTGCCCCACCCAACTTGAACTAATGCAGTCTAATAAACTGCCCTGTAATACATTGAGAGACTAAATCTAGAAGAATTAACCAATTAATTGAGGATCAACAGGAAATAATCAGCAACTATTTTGATAACTGGTCCTTTAAGTAATTTCTCAAGCAGAGATGCCGAACTATACCAGCTTTGTAAATGTGAGGATTTGCTGCTTTTTATTGTAATATACAATAGTAAACTCACTATCTTTGAGTTTTTTAGATTGATGGTCGAATGAAGCATGACATTTCATTATCAAAAAACTTATCTGTTAAAATATTAGAGTAATCGATAACAAACATAATTATAAGTTAAATTCCGGTTGTACCGGTTGTTGTTGGTGTTGATCCAAACCACTCAGATCCATCTCTTAATGGATAATTTGCAGATCATTTGACTTCATGTCAAAGAAATCTAAGTGATATAAATAAAAACATCTGAACAATTAAAAAAAAATATCTAATAACAGTTGTTTACACACACAAACACTTACGTAATGTAGGATAGTCTACCATTTAAATTAACCTTGTTTTTAATGTATCTTCTGTTGAAACAAACATACCCATTTGTAAAAAATTGTCTGCAATGTTTAAATTATTCTCATTCTAAGGCTATAAATCTTTAAAACTTTAACCACAGTGTTTGTCAATTTGGTGGAGTATACTGCCACCCAGTGGTGTTAGTGAATGGTAATATTGACCCCATTGCTGACAGTGATAAAATAAAAATAGAATGTGGTCTAAAAATAGCTATAATCTACTTAACCAACAACATCCATGAGAGGGTTAACCAATCTGTTTCTGTGGGCCCTTTATGACACCAACTGGTAAAACAGACCTTTTCCCAAAGGGGATTAATAAAGTAATTTTTCTTTTACAACAGACATCTCACAGCAGGACAAGCACACGTGTAACTTATGTACAATAAGGATGGCTCCATTCCATTTAAATGTCTTAGTGAACCGAAAAGCAAGCCTGCACATTGTGCCTTTTTATTTTTATTTTTTTTACAGCAGATATTTTTACAACAAATTTGATGTCATTGCATTAAAAGCAGAGGGGTAACTAATAACATTCATGATGACTGCATTTTTATTGAGGAGTCCAATTTACCTAGCCTTGATGTTGCGAATGCTGGCTCACAGGAATAGCTTTACGGAGACATTTAACAGAACTCATTTACAAAATTAGTTACACATGTGATTTTACTAACAGGCCTCTGGGGTTCTCCAAATTGAAACCATTTTTTAAATGAAAGTATATGCATAGAAATCTCTTTTGAATATATAAAAAAAATATATATATCTTTTTCAATACAGTAAATACGCAAATGTATGATAATATGAAATGTTTGATAATCGTAAATTGACATCATGTAAAACCGGTATACTGCTGCAACCAAGCGGTAATCTCCGTTGCTGAAAAATGAAGCCAACAGAGTGTCCACTTGAGGCTGGCTCCAAAAGGGAGTCAGTCCCTTTTGACCCCCATGTTAAAATGCCCAACTTCACAGCAGAAATAAATGTTTTCAGCTTGGTACAAAAAAAAACAAAAAACAACTGTTGTGGTATCTGGTCTACAGCCAAGTTACCCCTTCATGACAACTGTGCATATTCTACTGTTACATTGTCGTCAAAATGTCTTCTGAAACATGCCGATCCAAATGTATGGACAATAATTCGCCCATGTATCAGTTAAGCCATATTCCTGGTGTAATTCAACATCTATGTCTGCAGTGTACTCACACAGTATGATGAGGAAAAACCAGCTGCTTGGCTGTTTGGCTCTGTGGACCTCCAACTCTGAGGACCTGAAGGCTCATTTTCCAGCTCATCATCATCTATGAATATCACTCCCCGCTCCAGACGCTGCCTTTTACGGCTCTGAGGAACAAACACAGAAATTTGAAAATGAAACAAATCTGTCATGGGGCATTGGATTTATTTACGATTAATAAAAAGCTTCTTTCTTTTCCCATTTTTATTTACAGCATGATATGTTGATATTAACTTATTGGGAGAAAACAGGTAGCTTTATGTAAAATCAGACATTAAGAACTCCCATATAGCCAAAATGGCACGATCCTCGTTTCATACTGCCTCTGCGCAGATTCAACTGAGATTGGCAGTCAAATCAGGCTCCTTTGATCGAAGCATTGAATATTTTACCATTTGGGGTCACCCCAAACTACACGTTATTTTGACTAAAGATTTAAAGATAATTCTATTTTGTCTTAGAATCTGTTAATAAGGTCCAAATTTAATATTTAATGAGAGAATGATTTATCTGGTATAGCACCTCACCTCTTGCATTCCCTTAACTTAAAATTGTCTGTCACTGACATAAGGTGCAACTTTCACAATATAAAAAATTAAGTTTGCTAATTAGGGAATCAATCTACAGCACAGTGCAGAACTAATACTAAATATTGGAATTTTACTGCTTTTCGGCTTGTGAAACCAGTCTTTTCAGCCAAAAGGTTATATATTGACCCTTTAAATTTGGTACACAGTACATTCAGTTTATGCAAAGCATACCATGTGTTCAGCAGTACGAATGCGTTTCTTATCTGGCTGGAAATCGTTGTCCTTCTCGCAGTCAGAGCTGAGGAGAGACTGGAACTTCTGAGAGAGACGAGAGGCTATAGACTGTTGGACCTTGGGCTGCGATTCCCCTGGTAATGGAACTGAAAAACAGTGCAACATTTTTGATGATAACAGAATCAGAACAGTAACATAAATACATTTAATGGTAAGATTAAAGGCCAGCAAACTTAAATAAAAATGTATTGCTTGAGGTACAAGATGAAGACCTGCTGCTTAATGCTAAAAATAAAAGAGACAAAAATCCAACACTGGTCCATCCAGCTTTTTTACCAGTTGAACCTCAAGCTGTGTGTGTGACAAAATAATCAAAGTAGTTTTGACTTTGTAAATCTACAAGTTGTTGTCTCTGTTAAATCTAATCAATAGCAACAACACAGGAACAGACAATAGTGTTACATTTACATGTTACATGGTGCGGCTGTGGCTCAGTGGTAGAGTGGTTGCCTACTAATTGGAAGGTTGGTGGTTCAATCCCATGCAGTCTGAACTGAACCCTGAGTTGCCCCCGATGCTATGCTCTGATGAGCAAGTGGCACCTTGTACGGCCACAGTGTATGAAAGTGTGTGAATGGTTCCTGTAAAAGCGCTTTGAGTAGACTTATTTACTAATTTATATACACAACGTAAAAATAAATCGATACAGCTTAGTATCGCGATATCAGTGGCATGGATGCATGGAACCAAAGTTTACAAGCGCAGGTTTGGCGGGGAAACTTCTAGCAGAATGCCCTTAGCGACATTTAGCCCAACAAGCTGATTGGCGTGCGAGTGAGTCACACAATCGCAAGCAAAAATAACGCAAATAAAAACGCCCGAACCTATATAAGACAAGGAAGGTGTGTCGGCGTTGCTCCAACTTTGTGTATGTGAATTAGGGATGTAACGATTACCGGTGTAACGGTAAACTACGATACAAATGTAACAATTACCGTTTTCATTTAAAATATCATTGTTATCACGGTGGATTACCACGGTGTGGAAACTGTGTTTAATCCTTCCCAGCTTCAATCGGGTCTCCTGAATTTGCCGCGCAGGCACACTGCGTAGCTTACAACGTGAATTTCTTGAAGTTGGAATCATGGCGGAAGGAGGAGATGACAGCGCTCAGCCCTCTAGGAGGACAAAGTCTGAAGCATGGGCATATTTTGGTTATTATATGCCGAAGGACAGTTGATTAAAGATAGTTATCTTGTCTGCAGAACGTGCAGAAAAAAAGTTGCCGCATTGAATAAACTTTTTAAAATACCGCGATAATACCGTAAACCGTGATAATTTTGGTCACTATAAGTGTGAGGCTAAATTTTTAACACTCCTCTAAAACACACACGTTTTCGTTGATATTATTGTTTTTATTTTGTATTTTCAATTTCATAGTATAAAAGATGCTTCTCAGTTTTATAGCCTATTGTGACCTGTAGCATTCCGGGAAAGTGTGTGTTCAGTGTATTATTTCTTTGTTAAACTAGTTTAACAAAGTTGCTTGCTAGTGGGCAAAAAAAAAACACCATGTACCAAACTTGCACCAAACTGTGACTTGTGTGTACCGCTACACTCCTAAGTGGAAGTAATCACAATTTCATGTTATGTTATGCATGTTTTAAATGCTACCACAAATAAAATTAAGGACTTACTATGTTCTAGTGTTAGAGGTAGCGGCTGTGTCGTGTCTTTGAAAGGTGACGTGGTGAGGTCCACAACAGCAGGTGTGGCTGCTGTTGTAGCCGTGGTAGTGCTGGCATTGTTGTGGCACACACAGTGACAGGGGGTTGTGACATCTGACTTCTTATAGTCTCCACACGTTTTATCTGACTGACTCTTGTTCTCCACGAGGCTTCCTCCATCTTGTAGTTTAGCTGCCATCACACAATGAAACACAAATATAATTAAAGCTGCAAGCAGCGATGAACGGGCCCTCGCTAACCTGCGCGAGTCGGGGATACTGGCGGACGCCTCTCCTTGCGGCCGTGCATTTGCGCGTCACTCAGACACTGAACATCGTCGCCAATGAAAAGTGAACTCCCTGCTGAGTTCAATGATACCTCACACAAGACTCTACATCATACATTCATGGAAAGGGGCGTGGCCGCATCATAAGGGAGCGGGTCAAACTTTACCAATGAAAAGGAAGTCTCTGCTGAGTTCAATGACACCTCACACAAGATTATAAATCATACAGGTCATTATCTGTGAAAGGGCGTGGCCGCATCATAGTGGGGCGGGTCAAACATCACCAATGAAAAAGGAACTCTCTGCTGAGTTCAACGATACCTCACACAAGATTCTACGTCATACGGTTCATTATCTGTGAAAGGGGGCGTGGCCGCATCATGGGGGGGCGGGTCTAACATCACCAATGAAAATGAAGTCTCTGCTGAGTTCAATGATACCTCACACAAGACTGTACCTTAAATGGGTCACCAGTTATGAAAGTGGGCGTGGCTTACGCATAGGGGGCGGGCCAAACCATCACCAATAAAGAAGGAAGTCTCTGCTGAGTTCATTGATACCTCACACAAAGCTATACCTTGAACGGTTCAAATGTTATGAAAGGGGGCGTGGCCGGAGTGACTGGGCGTGGTCAAAATATAGGGCCGCCTCAGTATCACATGTAGACCACACATTCTAAGTTTCATGTAAATCGGATGTTGTTTGTCATATAAGGCATATTTCCTGCTGCCAGATGGTGGCGCTGTCTCCAAAAGTCCATATTGGCCTGTAGGTGTCCTCAGGCCTGGACTCTTGGTGATTGTGGGAAATTTCAAGCAGATACAACAAGGTACGCTGTAGTTACAGCCACTTTCTCTTCATCGCTAAACACTCAAAATGGCCGCCATGCCACGCCCAACCGTTTTCGAAAATTTACTTTTCATCGACAAGTCTTGAAGTTGATCACACCAAGGAGGAGTTGATCAGATAGCACCTCTAGGAGGACTAAGTCTCCGCCTATTTAGCCTATAGGGCTAGCGGCTTGTCTATGAATCTCTGTAAAATCGGACACTGTACGCCGAGTTACACCCACTTCCTGTTTTGGTGGCGAATCGCACAAAATGGCCCCGCCACGGCCACGCCCTATGACGAAAAGTTTTTCTTTCAATAACTTTTCATCGTTAACATGTTAAGATGACACACACCAAGTTTGAAGCTGATTGGATGAAAGCTCTAGGAGGAGTTGTTAAAGTACGACACGTGGAAATGGCCAAAATCGCACTAATTTCGAACATTCAATACAAAATGGCGGACTTCCTGTTGGGTTTAGGGGGGGGCGACAATGGAGTTTTATGTCCGCCCTGCCATGCTACATATGTGGACCAAGTTTCGTGGCTCTACGTTAAACGTAGTGCAGGGGCTGAATTTTCAAATTATTGTAGGGCGCTAGCGAGCCATTTTGTGCGCCTATTCCCGAAACCATTAAAATACGTAAATTTTCACCAGACTTGATGCGACCGCCAAATATGGTGAGTTTTTGAATATGATAAGTCCCTCAAAAAGGCAATTACTTTGCCGGAATAATAATAATAATAATTCCTTCAGTTTCAATAGGGCCTTCGCCGCTGTCGGCGCTCGGGCCCTAACTATCAGTGACACTGACTCTTCATCAGTACATGCCATACGCCATATCAACACAATATAAAGATGTTTACAAACAAGAAGGTAGTGAGAAAACATGTGCAAAGCAGATACGGTTAACATACAGTTAACTGCTTAAAGGAAACCACAAATTTAAAGTACCGGTAAACCATACCATTACAACACAAAAACACGCAACATGGAGAACATCCAAGTGACACTGCCTGCAAAAGACATTTCTGATCTAATTTATCTGTGCACCAAAGCTTTTTCATTTGTTCATGGATACAAGTAGGCCTACATGCCTATACAATTGTTTTCTGTTTCTTTGTTCTTAGTCAGAGCAGACATACCAAACTTAGCCTGCTGCCATCCCAGAGCCGAACACAGCAAAGCCAAGCTCTTGCCGCTTCCTGTGGGACTCTCCAGCAAACAGTGGTGCCCATAGTTCAGCCCTCGTACGATCTGCAGAAAAGGTACAGACACAATCACTAAATGACAAATTTACACATAGTATTGCACGATTTTAAGTACTAGAGTGGTGTTTTTATTCTAAGGGTATTTGTACCTTTTTCATGCATCATTTAAAAGACAACAACCCACAACACAGTCCAAGGCATAAACAGGTTGTATATTCTATTCACCAATTATAAATATTAGCCAGTACTGCATGATTTTAGATCTACTGACATTGATAGGCCATCTGGGGATTTTCCCTGTGTTTGCGCAGGACTCTTCACTTGTCCAAAGCACAAAGACATACAGGTTAGGTAAACTGACACTATACATTGCCTGTAAGTATGTGTTGTACTGTGTGTGAATGGTTGTTTGCCCATCTACCTTAGTATTACTTGTATGACAACCCAATAATTCCATTCATATAGTAGCAGGCCCACATGCTATGCATGTCCACTCAACATTAACTGGTTAGTTTGTCATGTGGTGAAGGGTTTACTCACTGAATTCATCATAGCCAGCTGGGATGGGTATGCCTTGCAAGGGAAGTTGATCTTTACCCCTCCAATGGTGTACTCCACTGAGGATGTAGCCATGTTCCTGTCCCTGCTCCACGGAAATATCTAAAAAAATATATAAACATGTGATATGTATAAAACGGGTAGTTCAAATAAAGCAATCTGATTGGCTCACAGCTGTGATATAAAAACCATATACAAAGGCTATGACGTCTAATCTCTTTGTAAAATAAGTGTTACTACGCTCTTAAAAAAAACTGTTAGACTAACAAACTGATAGCTGGTGCCACTGAGGGAAGCTATTCACACACACACACACACACACACACACACACAAGGATGATACATGCCTGGTTTAAAATTAGCAACGCATCTCTTTAAGTTTACGAGTATTTTCACCGGTTGCTTTAGCTTGACCTTTACGACAGGGAAACAGGGCTAATTATCTAGCTAGCCTTGCTCTCTTCAACGCAACCAGACTCCATAAACAAAAACCACGATCTGTTAAGTGCTGGTCTACTGCTTGTCTCGGTCGGTTGGTTTGTTTGTGTGCCTTTCTTTAGCGTTAAGAAAGAAAAAAAATACCCTGTGCTAGCTGCTAGGGTAGGCCTTAGCTGTGTTATAATCACAACATTTCACGGACTGAAGTGAGCTATTGCTTAAATATTATATAGACATGTTACAAGCACATTAAGAGACAAGCACATTAAGCTAGCTAACAAACTTAGCGGTTAAGTAACATACTGTTAATGATTAGCCGACAGTTGAACAACAGTTACAACAGTAAATTCTTCACCTGTTTGCTGTCTGTGTAAGTTGTCACTTAACCTAGCGTCACTTGTAGCTGTAACGTTAAGCTTAACTGACTGCAAGAGCTAATGCTACGTTTTCCACCGTTACTTTGCTTCATTACTGGTATCCATATCCCATGGTTAAACTCGTGACCAGCAACGTTACTGTCAAAATGTTCTGGCAATATAAGCAACCACTTTAGCGAACACAAGCTGTTTGGGTGTCCTCTACTCGCTCCATGATTTTTCCCGGTTCCCGCTCTCAAAACTACATGAAAGGAAGCTCGTCATATTACACGTTAGGTGTTCCTGCAGTTGCTTATAAAATAAAATATTTTTGTTAACAGCCATGAATTAATGCTACAATTTAAAGCACTCTTTATGTATTTTCTTCAAAAAATACTTTGGAGTATAAAATCTTATCCTGAACGTTTTCACTGGGTATGTAAAAGTTGACATTTTTACGCTTTTATTTCGAAAGCTTAGTGTGGCCTTCTGGTTGCAACTTTATGTTTGACCAGAAGTTACATTGGTAAACATCATAGACAGTTAGATAAATATCCACATAGGGCCCCCAAGCATACGTGTATGTATTATGTCTATGTGTATAAGTCTTGATAGGGCCCGGTGTTAGTCAAAATTTGTATATCTCAGTTTCCTGCTCATTTCCTGCTTGATTTGATAAGGATCTCAATGGAAAAATGCATATTGCTTCAGGAGATAGTAATCGGGCAGTGATAAAATATATACAGATTTTGTACAGGACTGTACCAAACAGGATAATGTACATGTAACGGACAAGGTAGTAATGTATGATAAAAAGCATAAATATAGATTAACGCATTAAGACAAGTATGTGACAAAAGCAACAAGGTGTGTGGGGAGCCTATTATTGTAAGACGTGAATGTGGGCTATTACAATTAAAAATAAGTCACTATCTACTTGCAAAGCATAGTAGTCACTGTACTTCAGAGTGCTTTTTATTTAAATAGGTTCATTTCCAAAGGGTTGTTCACATTTACACTTGTACACATGCACTTTAGGCTGTTAGCACAGCCTTTCGAATGAGGGATGCCATTATTCAACAGAGTAAATGAGTATACTAAGATTTATGAGAAATCTAAACATACAAACGAATAAAACACAAAAAGAAACATAAAAATCAGAGTAATCCCGAGCAAAATAACAGACTGTATTTGCAGAGAGAATGTTTCAAACATCAACATTATCACTCCTTGTACAATCCACCCAAACCTATCCATACTGCTACTAATTTCTGTTAGAAATTGCACTTAGCTCAATGAAAATACATCATGTAACAAGGTTGTCCAAAGATTGAGACATCTGTTATATTTGTGTAAGCGGTGAATATTTCTTAACTAAATCATACACTGTCTGTTCTGTAACAAAACCATCAGAAGTGAAAGGGGGCACAGCCATGTTCTGCAAACTCTACTCAGATTAATGAGGATTCTCTTCTACTTATGTAAAAAATAAAGTTAAAATTATTTTACGTAACCTCAAAATACCCTACATTTGCTGTGAGACTCAAATCATTTCATTCATTCCTAGTTGCATCATTTTCAAGAAGAAAAAACACTCTTATCAAAGATAAGGTCACCATAATAGTGCAAAAATATTCTCTTGGGAAGTCCATGCGTTGTGTTTACACTCACAAATGAGCCTTGTGCATACATCTGTAACCACCATCCAACTAAAGCTGCAGCATGGAGGGACAATGGCGTTTGTATGGAAATGCTAAAGAAACCTTTGAGGAAAAAAACAGCTATTGCCTCGTTGCAAACAAGATAAATCAAGTAGCAGGATGGACTGTTTATGTGAGACAATCCCGTCTGTAGAGACCAACATGCTTGAGATGCAGCATTTTTCTCACAGAAGTATGGTTAAACAGACAATGTGATCACTGGATCAGCACTGTTTTGTGTCAATCACAGATACATCCAGTGCAGCCACAATGGAAGTCTGGCAGCACAACATATCTACAAAACATTGGTTGTAAACAGTTTTTTTTGTTTCTGTTTTTGGTTCCTCAAAACCAAAGGAAGTCTTTGTTTTAGAGCCTGGATGTAGCAAACTCAGTGGGAAAAATCCATCATTGTAGAGGCAGACATACCACCTTCTGATAAAGCTCCAGCAGATGGCTGCTGAAAGGCATTGTCAGAAATCTAGAAAATCATTACCTGATGTATGAATGGGTGAAGCTGGCCCAGGGGATGCGATTACACCAAAAGTCTCAACTGTAATGCGTCATTACAAATAACAACATTGTAATATGATGACAAGAGAGTGGATCTATTCCTTAAGATGCTATGTGCAATTAAAACTTAAAAACACCTTCCATTATTTGAAAACTCAAAGGGGGCAGATGTGTTATGTGACATGCATATTCTCAAAGAAGAAAAATACTACTGCTAACATTAATATATTTATATATCAATATACACAATGTAGTAGCTTACTGGTCTGTGACTGTAGCAGCAACTTCAGTTTAAAATTCAAGCCACATCTCCAGTAATTAAATAAAATGATGAGAATAGAAATACATAAACATGTTTATAAAAGGGTGTGCACACAATGTTATATGGAGTGAAAAGGAGATGAAAGTTGTGGTGTTCATGTTTTATCATCAAACAATTAAAGAAGGTTTAAAAATATATATTATATATATTTGTTTTAAATGAACAGTTTGACATACTCAATACTGAACTATCAAACGCATTATATTTTCACCAGAATTGTTAGCCATTCTTATTTCTTACAACTGTTACGAGAAAGAGGTGGCGTAGGACACATTTAATCAGCATTTCAAGAAAGTATTTTGAAACAAGACACAAAAGGTCTTGTGAAAATAATCACTCCTTAAGTTTTCAAAAGACTATTGTACTGGTGCTAAGCACGGAGAAAGGTCATTCCACAACCTCTACAGCAAGACTGGTTTGCACTGAGAGAATGTGCAGGACAAACATAAGGAACAGAAATGCCACTGGAGACAAGGTTGATGGTGGAAGGCGGCAGGTTGATGTGTCTTTGTGAGTGTTTCAGCACACACACACTGTGGGCTTGTTATGCTTCTGGAGAATAGGGGAAACGTTATTGGAATCCTTCTGTTTTTTCTCTGCGTTGTGTTGGACCAGCGGCAGCCTGTCGGCAGTCCTGCGTCTGGCCTTCTTAGCCGACAGGCCTGACGATGAGCCGTCACTAGTTCTTTTGCTGTTGGGTGTCCTGCTGCCAATTGTCCTGTCAGTGGGACTGGACTGACTGGGCAACTCAGCACTACTGTTAGGACCCAGTGGAGTCAAGGTGAACGAGTCAGACAGAGTCATGTGGTACAGGCTGTTGCTTCCTGATAGGCCGTCCCGTCGCTCCAAGGCAGGGAGGAGCTCACACACGGCCGAGGGAGAGTCTTCCTCTTGAGGCCGCTGCAGGAGAACAGGTTCAAAAAACAAAACAGAACTATACATGGAGATAATTCACCTTTGAACTCTTCAGTATTCCCAATACCACACAAAACAATTCATGTCCACTTAAACAGGAAAAACGCTTCACACAATGCAGTCTGATACTTCAGACTGAGCTGACTAAGGTGTATGTACTACACGGAACCCTTTGTTTACCCATATATTATACATGTGAAGTTAATGCCACATAACTTCCTAATGTTATCATGTCAGGTGTACTGTATGTGTGAGTTAAATTTCACCCAACAGTATATTACTCTTGCATGTGTAATTGTACAGGTAATTACATTTTGACAATTCAGATGATTGGTCAGATATTTTCCTACTAGTTCCCTCCTTTCTTCCAGTTACAAAATCTGGTCATATAAGTCTTCCAAAAACTGCCCTATGTTTTTTTGATCATCAATGTTATTGGAGGGACAGTGGGAAAAATCTCAGTATGCTTCATGTGCTGCAGTTTCAGAATGCCTGACCTCTGACACCCCTACTGTCCATTTATTGTAAAGGCATGTCTTATTTTAAAAGAAAGCTACAAGAAGGTGAGGTGTTCTACTTCTCAGATGGTTGTGCAGCAATACAATACAATGCAAAACTGCAAAGCCTTCCAGAACCTCTGAATTCACTTGGAAGATGTTGGTGTGGAAGCAATGAGTAAAAAAACATGCTTGCAGTCTAGACACGGGTAAGGTGCTGTCTAATGCCCCCCTGTACGTACTACTGGTGAGTATGAAGATTAAACTATACAAAAGAAAGTACTGCACAATGTCAGCCAATTGTTAATTAGAGATACAATGCTTCTGTTATGAACCTTCATCAGGCATTGACTATGTGGGTCAAACACTTTCTCAACTTTCTAAATGTTGAAAATTAAACCAAAACCTTCTCTGAAAGCTTTAATTTGTTACAGTCGCTATACATTCTGAATGGTTTCTTTTTCACAACAAATTCAAAATAAGACTGTATTGTGTTTCTTTGTGTGTGTCTGTTGTCATCCTGCACTCACCTGAAGGAGAGGAGTGTCAGCGCGGGATATTGACGTAGGAGGACACTGGGACACCTTGGCTAGGTCCAGCAGCACCTCCTCATGGTGCAACGTGTCCTGGGAGGTCCCAGGCTCCTGCAGGGCGATTACAATGGCGCTGGTGTTGTCAGCACGCAACATGCGCTGGCGCCACCGCAGTAGGGCATGGCTGACAAGCTGCCGGGCACTCGATACTCCACATGGTGTCTGCAGCAGGACATGAGGTGGACATTATTCTGTTAGATTATTATTCAAATATTATTATATTTTTAAGATTATTATTTGGACATTTTAGACCTTTATTTCTATAGGACAGCTTAGATTTGAAAGGGGAGAGAGAGGGGGAATGACATGCAGCAAAGGGCCGCAGGTCAGACCCGTGGCTGCTGCATCAAGGAGTAAACCTCTATATATGGGCGCCTGCTCTACCAGGTGAGCTAACCTGGCGCCCCATTATAGGGCATTTTGATCGTGTTTACTTATCTAATGTTTAGTCTCAACTCAGTCTCATGGCAGTTTGTGAAATGGTCACGTTATTTAATCTTATGATTCATGTACACAGACAAGTTTAGGAAGTTTTTTTTCGTGGTGGTGAGCACAAATTCTAATCTAATGTTTTCAATAGGAAGCAATTTTCATGATCACAAGACAACTACGGTAGCGAGGAGTGTGAAAATCCGAAAATCCACACAGGGGGGTTGGTAGGGGTGGTCAAACCGGGGATCGTCTCCCACGTGTGCCGTTTCATTTCCCCGTTGTTCTTTTCCTAAACACAACCGTCCCGTTGTTGCTGCGCATTCCCCAGAAACTGCAGATCGTGTCCCGGCGTGTCACATGTCCTTTCCTTGTTGTTCTTATCCTAAACCCAACCTCCGTATAGATGCTTGCCATTATGTGCTGAGCACCACAAACAAAACGAGAAATTGAAATACATTAGATTAAAATTAGTGCAAACATGTCCACGAATCAATAGATTAAAAATAACATGACTATTTCACAAACTGCTGTGAGACCGTGTTGTAGGTAAGATCCAAATTGATAATGCTATCATACTATATATATATATATATATATATATATATATATATATATATATATATATATATATATATAGTAACCTACCCTTTACAGAAACAAGTCTTTGCTGATGTAGCTCTCCACTCACCATTGCCTCATTGTTGTTCTGACACATGGAGATAGCTTCTTGAGGTGGCACCATGTTCCACAGACCATCACTGCCCAGAATGATGTAGTGGTGTTTTCTGGGATCAAGGATCACCACACTAGTGTCTGGCTCTGGAGAAACCACAAACTCTCCGCTATAGAAGTCATAGCTCCACAGATCCCCTGTTGCAGAGAAGAGAAACTTAGCTAAAATGTACTCGACGTGCATGTGGTTGTGGAAAAACAGGTATTTCACATATTGGGGAGAGCAGAGCCATTTAGGGGCAATAGCCCACTGGTCGTTTCGAGTTTAGCCCCTTTAACAAAAACTCTCCATGATGACTGACTGGTGGGACTGCCCTCCCTCTTTATCACTTTTCATTAAAAATTCTGTACAAAAGCCAGTCCTCTGAGTTTGGTAAAAAAGCATTTGTATAAAGCTGTGCTGCTCGCCATTTGATCACCTGAATGGCAGAAAGCTTTCGACCAGATTTTTTATTAATGCAATTAAATCAAAAGTCAGTAATAATCATGGCTGTTGACCATTGAGGCCCAAAAACTCTTGAATGAGTTTCTTTTCCTACCTAGAGCTCGGGCTACTGCCAAGAATGGTATCTGGTCAATGACAGTGCTCGGCGGACTGGGCCGTTGTGACTCAGCCTTGGCCTCTTCCAGACCACCCGGTTCACTCCAGACTTCTTGATAACACTGTTAGCAGATAGAGAAAGGGAAGAGAAGAGAGAAGCTGCCACTGACTTTGAGCAAGGTATCCACAAATTTCAGAAACACAGTTTTAGATAATTATTGGTCGGTCGCAACAACAAGGATTACACTAAACTCCTATCTTATTAGGTATACAGATCTAAAGCTAATATGGATTAGGGCCTTTTCAGACCTGAAAGTCCATCTGTGTTTTTGTTGCATTGTATACATTAGATCCGGTTAGTTTTGGTTTCACATTGCAACTAGAAGTGCAATGAGAGAGCACAGACCTCAGCCAAAGCCATGCTCTAGAGGCAGTCGAGTTCCTGCTCGCACCAGCAAAAAATAGGATTTTATTTTTCCCCATTGGTTTTGGCGATATTTGTGTTTTGGTAAAACAGCGCAACAGGCGACACCGAGAGGATTCCAAATGAAAAACCACACAAAATGATAATAAATTCAGATAAAGTTCTGTGAGAAGGGAAAAGTTGCGAGCATCAGGAAGACATTGCGGTAACTCTATAAAGCGCTGTGTTGTGTCGCAGTGGTGTTTGTGATAGAATGTTCCTCTCGCCACGCCGGACTGTGTTTTCTCTGTCCATTTAACGTTAATAAGAAACAACGGTGGTGTCTGTGAGAAGAGGGGTGAATACCTGCATAGAATTAAAAAAATAATACTTTAACACATGCTCTTTGGTGGTTTTGTGTTTGCTAACTTTATTGGTACATTTAGTAGTATAACTGCGTTGTCATTTTCCTTATCACCAGTATTATTTCCTTGTTTTTGTTGCTAATGAAATGCTTTTTTTATCTAAATATACAGTTACACTATGTGGTTACATTATCTATCTTGTAATAATATTTAAACTTGAAATCCAGGGAAGGCCCTCTCTTATGCTCTCACTGAGGTAGAGCAAATGTGCGCAAAGACGTGCAAATTATGCCTTTCTGGTCTTTACTACTTTCATTACCTGCAAACCTACAATGACACATCAACCACGGCCACTTCTGTGGTAGGTGAATTGCAGTGACAGGTTGAGTTGAGAATTAATTGACTTTGCATCCTCCCACACATATCCATGTATACTAAAAATGATTTCTGATAGATACCATGGCTCTACTGCCCAGGCCTAATGTTTGCTGTAATATGATTTATTTTTTTCCTCTTTCTTCAAATGCACCCTCTTTACATACAGCAACATGTGTAGGACCCATGTGCAAAATAGTCACCAATTAAAGAACAACTATAAATCCCCTTTAAAGCTGTGGAGTACACCCTGTCATGTAAGCATAAAAGCTTGGTTATTGTAATGCCATCCTGAGGCACATCACTAAAACAACATATTATCAGTAGACATGCCACAGACAGTATAAGAGACGTTACCCCTTGAGGCAGATAACCTTTCAGTTTGCATTTGTTCAAAAGAGTTGCTTTTTGGTTACAATCCTTTTTGTAGATGGGGGCTGGTGAGGGTTGTGAGAATGAATAAACTGTTAAAAAAACTATCATTTGTCTTGTTCCAAGAAATATCCTTTGAGAACAAAATTATATTTAAATACAATGCAAAGGCAGGATGTCTTGTGGAATTAGCCTTACCTCCCACCCAGACCTTCAATACGCTCCCTCTCTCTGGGTAGTTCAGGTTTGTGGTCTTGTGTGACTTCCACAGCTCTGATGAATGGGACTGAGGGGTCATCCTGGATCCCTAGAACCACTGCCGAGTCCCCAACGTGGGCCACATACATGCGATTTCCTCTTATGAAAACTACACTGGCTGTGGTGCCCGATGTGCTGGGAAGGCCTGTGAGTGTCTTTGGCCATTCGGCTAAGAAGATTAAAGAGGGAAAATATATATATATATATATATCTCCTTTACTGCTTATAAACAGTGTACTGTACATCTTTGAACCACACATTCCAGCACAGCAAAAATGATCGACAGTAAAGAAATGCTCTTATAACTGATTTTGTGTTTTATCTTTTGCTAATCTCCTAGATTATTTGAATGCATTGCGCCTGACGACAACACTGACCTTTAGTCTATTGGATGCATTATGTACTGGAGCAGTCTTTCCGATGTAATCAAAGTCAGACATGCGCTTTACAGACAGTGTGTGTAGACAGCATGTGACGAACTGTAAAACAGCTGACATGCCCAGGCATATCCAGACAGAGCAGGTGATGTGTCTAAGTCTGTTTCCCTCTGTAGTTAGGGTTAAGGATTCGGGTTTAGGTAGGGGGGAAACAGACCTCAAAAGGGAAACTGACTTCGATACAACATCAGTGCCTGTACGACACAGCACACACTGGGTATTTCACGATTCAATAGGTTTTGTAATGGGTAATAACGAAATATGTACCTGTAACGAAATTTAAAATGTGCTTTGTTGTTTGTAGTGAACCCGGTGGCTCCTGCTACTTCAATAGCGCTGTTGCCTTGGTTGCTAAAACTGTTAGCCCCATACATCATTTTACATTTAAATAGCAACAGAGACGAATACTACACATAATATAGTGCCAAATAGATAGCTAGGCCTTTTTAAAGATTAAGACATAAAACAAACCCTACTGACAGCTGATAACATTAGCTATATGTCATAACTTGGTACGGTAATGGTAAACTTACGTAGCTTCTTCCACATAGCGTGGTGGCAGGCTACAAATCCTTTGCGTATAGCAGAGCAGACCTCCCGGTCACAGTCTGACCAGAACCCCCGCTGCTTTTTCATGAACTCCCACAAATAGTCTCGTGCGAACTGCGCAGCCTCGCGACCTCCGTGCCCGTCAAACACAGCGAAGAACGCTACGGAACGGCGGGAAGGACTCGCATAACTCTCCTGAGCTCGCGGTGGGCTCTGACCTCCCGATAAAGACGTGTTCACTAAAATACTTTGGTCTTCCGTTTGAACAGATTCACATGATGCATCAGAAACCTGCGGGGACACGGCGGTTTCACCAGTCCGGTCTGGATGCGTGTCCGCAGCCAAATATTTGACCGTGTAGTTTCCCCCATTGCTCTCCTCTAGCTCACCCGAGGGCGGCTCATCTTCCCCCGGCTCGGGCTCTACTATGACCTCGGTCACATCTTCCATGTATTTCCTGCCTCCTTGGTCGGTAAATACACTCACTCGCATCAATAATGTGTTTTCCATGTCTTCAAAAATAACTCGCTCTCCAATTTGTCGGTACTGTTAGCATAAAAAATACCAGGAGAGTTGAGTTTATTGCGGCGCAACGTCCTGCCTTTGTTTATGTTCGGGCGTGGAAAGCATGCTCAAACGCGTTGACGTCAAAAACCTGTCTTCTTCTGCACGTAGATGTAGCAGTGCCAATGCAGCTGTTGCCCTCTAGAGGTTGGTCCCCGACATAGACATAATAACATATTATGTCTATGGTCCCAGAAACAGAAATGTTCAGCACAAATGTATGTAAAATCCAAAGTGCTTAACTGGGACGTTTTGGGGGCGATTGGTGGGGATTGCTTTGGACAAAGTACACACGAGTCGACGATACGCTGCTAAAACCAAATTACGTTTAAAGCTATATCCAGCTAAGTAATAACTCTAGTGATGGCAGTCTGATAGGCTCGTTCCAGATGAACTGCGCCTCGCCTGTAAAGTGGACGAAAAAAGCTGCGGTAAAGTCGGACAGTTTCCAGCCGATTTCAGCAGCATTCAGGCTGAACAGAGAGTGACAAAAACACTGTGGGCAATTCCGATTTAATAAATATAATTAGACCCACATATCATCTGGTACACAGTCTCTAATTGTTTTAATTATGACAGAGTAGCTCTCAAATGTTCTACATGCAATGTGTTTCTGATTTTAATTAACAACAGACTGTAGATGATCCGTGATCTGAACGGATTTAATCTCTCTGACTTCTAAACGTAACTATCAGCCACACAACATGTGTTCTGTACAGAATATGACTTTTAATCACGCAAATAGCAGTTAAACCCCCCGATTCATAAACAATAAAAAGTTAAATAAAACGTAATCATGTTGAGTCGATTGTGAACCAATCAGCTGTTATATCAGCTGAGAAGCCGGCGTTTCCCAGCATGCTCTGGGTCCGCCTGGGTCGGGATCAAGTCGGACACAAATCTAACCGGCATGCAACGGGCGGTGATCGCCGGTGATCGATTCTGCGCAGACCTGGCTCACCTCGAACAAGCCTATCCTCTGAATGAATCAGCTGAGTAGTTCGCAGCGCCACCGCCACACGGGAACCAGTTATAGGTGCTGCCACTGCAACTGGCAAAACTGTTTTTATGCACGCCGGCGCCATCCGTTCCCTCTGAACGAATTTTCTCTAAATGTGGAGAGGTTGTGAGCAAAAAAAGAAACAGGCTCAGTCCAAAGAGTGTGTAAAAATAATGTTCCTTAATAAAAATGTGTTCCCTGTCCCCCATATACCCCCTGGCCATAATTACACCAGCACACTCAATTGTGCTTTTCCCAGCACATCCTGTCTCCCCAAGCACTCTTTCCCCGATACCCAATAATACAATACACCAATTCATCAATCTTTATTGTAAAAAGAATGATATCCCATTGTTAGTATACGTGTGTGTCACTAGTCTAAAAGATAATGTAGATGCAGCCTTGGCACTTCACCAGGCGAGGTCGCTGTTACACAAGCTTCTAGTAATGAACCCATTTTCAAAACAAAACGTTTTCCCATCATAAAACGTGTACTGTTTAATCTACTATGACCAATTCTCAAATTACTGACAAGTACTTACTTTATTTTGTATTGTATGCAAGTGTCTCCCTTTAGTCCCACCATCACAATTGCCACTGTTTGGAAATTTCAGTCCACGCAATGCTTTTCCCCTCTGATTCTAACAGTTTAATGTTCAGTTCTACATTTTCCTTTCTTGGCCACCTCCTTCGCCAATATATCCACTCTCTCATTACCTGAATGTGCAGGTACCCACAGGAATACCACATCGGTACCCTGGTCAGTGAGCCTTGAATTAGTTAACAATGGAGAAAAAGTTATATTAATGGGGAAATACCGCCATCCACAGGTCAATGGGGGTATGCTTCTACTACTACTATTCTATTACCTAAAGAAATATGATATTATTGAGTAAATGTTCTTCTGTTGGCCTAATATTCAATTCATAGTATTGAAAAGCAAATTTACTTGTCATTGTGGGAGTCCTTGATTTGCAGACCTAGAGCAGCCTAGATTATGACTGGATGGATTCAAATGTAGCCGAATTGTCAGCTAAACTCTACTTTAGCATAGTATAACAAAAATAGGTGTTGAGATAAATAGCCTACTGTTTATGACAAATTCCTATCCTACATATGTTATGTAACTTAAAAATAATAACAGCGGATCATTTTTGCCCCTTTTTAGGTGACAGGAGTAAAAAAAAAAAAAAATAGTCATCCTCCTTTGTTGCTCTCTGATTTCAGAATGATGAAGACAGTTGGAAAACAATTAAATACAAAATAGGATGTAGGCTCTACAGGATGTTTTTTCCTTGGCAACTATCTTTATTTGCCAAATGTACGAATTTATGTACATATATTTAGGCATTCTCTTATCAAATTACATAAAAAATAGTGCATATAGCAGTGGTTAATTGGAAAAAAATGGGGGCGCATGCCCCCCCCCCACCTAGACTTTGGGCTGAGCCCCGAATGTTAACGTCTGGCTCCGCCCCTGTAACCATTTTATTTTTTTTACACATCAACTCCCAGCTTTAGGAACCAATGAACTGGACAATTTTACATACATTTAAATAAATATATGCTTAACTTAATGTTTTTATTTTATATGGGTGCCTTTCTGCTTATACCTTTAGCATGTCTTATCACCCTCAGTCCTACTAAACTACATTACTTTTTTTTTGCACCGATTGCACAATTACGTCACTGCGTCAACACCAGTGACTGAATGCGTAGGGACGGGGGCACGGAACTGCTGTAGGGTCGACGAATTATTGGAGATGAAGGAGAAAGATGTAAATTAAATAGCGGTTTTTAGAATTTTAGCCCTAAATTGGCGATAGTACAGTTATATGTCACGTCACGTTAAAGCGAATGTTATATGAGAACTCGCGGAGGAAGTGCTTTAATCGCAGTTAGGTAGCGAATGTAGGAAGAGTTGGGGAGGGCTGTAGCTGCTGGGGCTTTTTTTTGGAGAGGGAAAACAACATGGCTGCGGTGGAGCTCGAATGGATCCCAGAAACACTGTACAACACAGCTATCTCGGCTGTGGTGGACAACTACAGCCGATCAAGAAGGGACATACGGTCGCTCCCAGAAAATATACAGTTCGATGTCTATTATAAGGTACGTTAAAATGATCAGCTGCTAAGAGGATCAGGTATATCTGACAGCCACCATACATTGCTGCTAGCTAAGCTCTTGAAGGCAAATTAAAAACTCCAACTACGTTGCACCGTCTTGTATTTTCCTAGAAGATACAAGATGGCTAGTATGTATATCTGTATAATGAACGTTTGTTGACAATGAAGCCACGGGGCATTTGATGCATAAGTGAGCGTGTAACGTTACATGAATTGTGGCAATGTTGTCATGTCTAGGGCTGGGCGATATGGAGAAATTCAGTAACACGATAGTTTTGAACTAATACCTCGATAGGGTTGACTATTGGTGCTTTCACAGAATATTTACACGGTAATGTGGATAATAGGGCTGTCGTCGACTAAAGACATTCTTAGTCGACTAACGTTAATGGATTAGTTGATGTAATCAACACATCTGTAAAACTAAGTTTTCCTCAAAGGAAAGTGCAAAAGCACCACTATAAATCTTGTGATGTGCTCATACAGCATGGCAAAAGCCTAACAATTTACTAATTGAGTAAAGAAATCTTAAGAATCTTTGACTAATTACTCGACCAACCAACCAAGGGCGGGCAGCCTTAGTGGGTAAAGGCAAATAACCAGGAAAAGACAGCACAACAGCTCAGTATATTGCCCAGCTCTATAGGTAACTTTAAAAAAAATTGACCCACTTTTTCTTATTTGTTAGGCTAGTTCTTGAAGACTTTGATTTAGCTGTTCCTTAAATTAGGTATGTACAGATTGTGAAATTCTGGGCTGATACGATGTTTTGAAATAACAAGAAAGAAATCAATGGAAAAGTAACTGGAGTACTGGTGTTTTAAGGTCATTCATTTCTTGATTACACTATCTTTGAATGAGCAAAAAAATAATAATTGTATACTATATATGTACATTTAAATATATCCTTTCACATTTGACTATGTCAAAAGCCCTTTTAGCCTGTGATAAAATTACATTACCCACTCAGTGAAAATAATCTTTTCACAGGCTAACTATACCAGTCTATATACTGTATGGTCATAAACCGTATGCTTATTTGTGATACTGGCAACTGTGGTTGGACAGACATTCCTCCCTAACCAGACACCAAAACACACTTATTTTATTGTTAGAACAGGTGTATGAGAATAAACAACTTATGCCGTTGGTACTGTCCTCTGCTGGTAGTATTCACCATCATTGGCTTTAGGCAGTGACAGAAAAAAAGAAAAAAACATTTTCAACAGTTGATTTAATCAAGTATTGCACCTCTCAGACAGCTGAAGGGCAGCATCACAATTTGCTTCCTCTCCACACTTATTTACAAAGTTGGAGAAGGCATTCTTCCATGATTGCATGCACCTGGATTTATTAACGATTGATGTAACCCAATATAAAAATCAAAAGTACTTGTATGCTATACTACTGGGTAATGACCCAGTGAAAGCATTCAGGTGTTGCAGCACACTGCTAGCCTGCCTCTTTGCTATAAAGCCTGACCTGTGAACATTGACCTCTTAATTTCTAGCGTTTCCACTTAAAGTTGACAACGTTACTATAATGAGCAGTAAGTTACAAAATATACACCAAACAAAAATTGGCATGTGACACATTTAATTTCTAAACAAACAAAATTATTAACTTATTAGACTTGGCAACAACAAAAAATAGTGCTAGCAATGGTTACGCTCATCATTGATAGTTTAAATAAACCAGCTGGTGACACCATGTTTCACGAAAATATTACATCTTTCTAAGCTGTCCCCAGGTCAGCAGTAGGGTCAGCATGACTGCAGTGCTTTAAACTCTAATGCTGATCATGACAATTCTAACCTGGTAATGTTTACCAGGTATAATGCATGTTAGCATGCATTATAACCGCTAAGTACAGCTGAGAGACTGATGGGAGTGTCACTACCTTTGCATGTATTTGGTAATAAACCAATAATTGTCAAGATATTTCACTCAGAACTTCAAATTTCAACCTCATGGTGGCACTAGAGAAAAAGTTGGGGGATCACCAAAGATAGTAGGCTTTGACCCCTGGATCACATGAATGTCTGTACAAAATATCATGGCAATCCGTCCAATAGTTGTTGTGATATTTCATCCATTAGTTGTTGTGATATTTCATTCTAGACCAAAGTGGAGGGCCAACTGACTTCGTCATCCATAGAGCCATGCAACAAGCGTGGTTAATAAAAACATGTAAACAGAATATGGAGTACAAACTTCAAATTCTACACAATGATTACAAAATAATGCTACACTGTAAATTATACTCCAAACTCTTTGTTTCATTGAGTTGTAATTTCCGCAATAGAAAAATGTATTTTCCTCAATGTCCACCAACTATCATAAGCAGATGCCCACAACACATAATCTGACATCACTCTGACATTAAGTGATCTTTCACCCAATAACTACAGTTGAAGAGACACAGCTGAAACTGGTAATGTCCCCTATAGACCCCACCTCAAAGAGCCACTGAATATAACACCTTCCAGTTCAGTGCATTTCGATGACAGGGTAGACATCAGCATTGTTGGTCCTCCGAAACAGCAGACAGCATTTTCTAAAGCATCACTTAAAACACCCATAATAGAGACTAGGACTAAATTAGGATAGAAACTCCACCATTGTAGTTACAGATAGAGCATATTGTACCTCTCTGCTGAGACGATCTTTGCACGCTATTATCTATTAATCAATCAGTTATTACCATAAACTGTATATCAAGAGGAACGGCTTTACAGTTTCTCTCAAGAGAAACCACAACATCTTGATAGCCGCCTGATGGTTGACTGCCGTATAGGTCATAAACCCCACCCTGCTCCATGTTAGCAGAATAAACATGGGCCAATATAAGTACACTTGCTGCTAAACCTAAAGGTTTGGGAAGCAAGCTTGTGACCAGGAGGTTGTCGGTTCAATCCCCAGACCGACAGGATACAAATAACTGGGTGTGGAAAGTGAAAGAGCAGCACTTGTCCCTGCCTCAATACCACCACCCTTGAGAAAGGCCCTTAACCCCAACCGCTCCAGTGGAGGTGCTCAGTGGCCAGCAGATCAGACTGGTTGTACTGGGAAGCTTCCAGGTATGAATGTGTAACTGTTTGAATGTGATCAGGGTGTTACTGCAAAAGAGAGGCTTTGTCTCACTTTCTTTATTCCCTGAATAAATAAAGGTTAAAAAAAAGGAAATAATAATAATAATAATGTCATTTGAGGTAGTTCTTATCTAGTTTGGGATTCGCGATTGGCTGCTGTGAGTTACTCACAATTGGTTGTGCAGGTGTATGGGAAGGAGGATATGGCTCCACCGCCCAATCACTGCTGCGCAGATTTTGAAAAGGAAGCAGCATCCCTAATCAAGATGTAATGGATTTTGCCTTCACTTTTGCACAGTCGAAGTAGGCAGAGATGCGTCGTCCATCGTTTATATACAATCTTTGGAATTACCTATAGACTTGTCATTGTTCTCCGAAAGGAAGAGTTGACATTAGTGTTATTGTCAGTAAGTCTCCATGCTGACCTTATCCCTCCCTCTGTGTGTCTCCCAGCTTTACCAGCAGGGCCGGCTCTGCCAGCTGGGAGGAGAGTTCTGTGAGCTGGAGGTGTTTGCTAAAGTACTGCGGGCTTCAGACAAAAGGTAAGAGTACGATGAATATGATTGCCTGAAACATCACACCATCCACATTGACCCATCAGTTATCTTACAAAAGGGTTTTGGAGACTAGTCACTAACACAGATAGTTATCCGAGCAGTTTATGCTGTATGTGCTGAAAACTGCATTCATTAAATAGCGGATATGGTTGGATATTGTTTACCTCAAAACCACTGTTACCAAATGTATCTAATGGAGCAAGTCTGAAAGTAGTATATTATAGAGCTGCAACAAGTAGTCAATTAATCGGTCTGTCCAACAGATAATTAATCCCACATTTTTTCTAATACAAAACCCAAAAAATATCCTGGTCCACCTTCTCAATTGCCAGGATTTGATGCCTTTCTTTGTCTTATTTGATATTAAGCTGAATATGTTTTTATTAGAATTATCTTTTTGGTTTTGGACTGTTGGTTGGACAAACCAAGACATTTGAAGACATCATCTTGGACTGTGAGAAATTAAAATTTTTCACTATTTTCTCACTATTTTTCTTTATAGACAAAACTTTAATCGAGAAGAAAATCAGCAGATTACTGATAATAATGAAAATAATTGGTAGTATGATCCCCACCTCTGGTTGTTAGTGCCAGTTTAGTTCCAGTTTAACAAAGCCATTTTAAGTTCCATACCACACTCTGCTTCTATTCAAACTTCACGTAAAGGAAAGGGTTTGTGACAGTAGACCTATATAACACTCGTATTATAGCTTGGTGAAATATAACGTCCTGTGCACATTGCACAATAAAGTAACATTTCGGTCAAAGTGTATTGTTGATGTTCACATACAATGTTATCTGTGTGTTGTTGCTTTCAACTTTCATTGATGTGCTTAATGAGAATACAATAGCAGTAGTCATCAGCATTGATATTCACTGATTAGCCAGATGTGTGTGTTGTTTTTTTTTATTAGTAAAGCCTTAAATGTAACAAACGAAATATGAATGTTACACTGTAGTTTTGCCCTCCACTGACATGGTTTATTCCGTTGTCCCACCCACTGCAGACACCTTCTGCACCACTGTTTTCAAGCGCTAATGGATCACGGTGTGAAAGTGGCCTCAGTTCTGGCAAACTCCTTCAGCCGCCGCTGCTCCTACATCGCAGAGTCCGATGCCCATGTCAAAGAGAAGGCCATCCAGTTTGGCTTCGTGCTAGGTAAATGGTTGGGGACGAAAGGTTTCACACAGGCACTCTGGCTGTTACTGTATCTCACCGACCATCTCAAACGATGAGGGAATAAGTGGAGGCTATTCATTTCTTCCACTGTTATCGTAGGTTCAGCTGATAGGAAGAATACATCAGGGATCAGAGATGGGCCGAATCATTGCCAGCAGTCCATAGTAATTTGGATGATTTAAAACAAACCTAATCATACCACACGTACTATTATGATCATTTGATTTTTTAATAGGAATTTAAAACCACAACAAATCAAGTGTCATGACAAAAAAAATCCAGCATAACACTTGCAAGCATTACTAAAAACACGTATGTGTTAAGTTTTCCTCGATGGAATACAATGAAACATACAAATTGATGGAAACAAAGAAATTACAAACCTACTAATTCCTCTTGCAACTCCATGCCCATGGTGCAAACTCCCTCCCTTAAAAGTGAACCCACAAAAAACGCTCCTCACTATGCCACTTCAACTTTTTTTGGTGTTATTTAAATGCAGGGAAAGGTTGTTCCACAAATTAGCGTTTTGCTATTTTACATTTAACACATTTAACATTGCCATAACGTTTGCACCTGTGGGATAAGATAACATAAAATGTGTTGCTTGTGCATTGGGATTTTTTTGCTTGGATTTGTTTTGAATAGAGCATTTGGATAATATATTTAATAAATATAATATATTTAAACCACTAGTTACAACCGGTGATGTTGAATTTATCTCCTCATTTGGAGCCAGGTGGATTAATCTGATGTTTTTTGTTATGTTTTTTTATTCTAGGTGGCTTCTTGTCTGATGCAGGCTGGTACGGAGATGCAGAGAAAGTGTTTCTGTCATGCCTGCAGCTGTGCACACTCCACAGTGAAGTCCTCCACTGCTTCCGGGCTGTGGAATGCTGTGTCAGGTCAGTCTCAAACTGAGGACATTCAGTGTATGGTTTTATTTACCAAGAATTCTTTGACCCAAGACCCTTTGTGCAGATTAGTTTACTTTCAAAATATCTCATTAATTTCTGTCCCATTCAGCGGTGCACAGAATGGCTTCCATAGTTTGAAACGTCATTCCCATGTCATTACATGGTTGGTCAATATGTTAACATTTTCAACTGGCCACCGTCAACCCAACAACTGGCTATTGCCGATATATTTGTGTAGATTTGTGTGTCAAGTTGTTGGACTGTGTGCTAAGTTTCCCTCTGTTGTCTGCACAGGCTGCTTCATGTCCGCAACGGCAACTGTAAGTACCACCTGGGGGAGGAGACCTTCAAGCTTGCTCAGTCTTACATGGACAAACTAGCCAAACATGGCCACCAGGCCAACAAGGCAGCGCTGTACGGCGAGCTTTGTGCCTTGCTCTTCGCCAAAAGCCACTATGATGAGGTATATGTCACCGCCAGTTAATGGGAATATTACATTACATCTCTTATATATTATAGACAATACAGACAAGTGCTTTTAGTTTTGATTATTTGAATTGTTAAGAGTGAGTCTGGCTTACGGCATTTTGGAATGGAGATGGATTAAAGTTGGAACCCATATCTTCTCCCTGCATTTTCCAGGCATACCGGTGGTGTATAGAAGCTATGAAGGAAATTACTCCAGGGCTGCCTGTCAAAGTAGTGGTTGATGTCCTCCGGCAAGCCTCAAAGGTGAACTTATGTTTGTTTATGTTACAAGATGTTGTTTTTATTGAGGGTACAGTGTCTTAGCCAAATCTATCTACAGAACAGCAACATCTGTTGTGCATTGTAAGGAAATCCCTTGATCCGACATTAATGTTGGAAATTTGACCTGTCTCTCCGCTGCAGGCCTGCGTTGTGAAGAGAGAGTTTAGAAAAGCAGAGCAGCTGATCAAACATGCAGTGTTTTTAGCAAGGTAACCTGCTGTGCCTTATAAAGACCCCAAATTATTTTGATTCCTTCTGTTATCATGAATTCTAATTCAATATTTTGTGTCTCGCAGAGAACATTTTGGGCACAAGCATCCCAAGTACTCCGACACGCTGCTAGATTATGGATTTTACTTATTAAATGTAGACAACATATGCCAATCAGTTGCTATTTACCAGGTAAGTAGAGTGATTGGCAGCATTTATTTATTATAAAAATATTATAAAAATTAAAGTCCTTTTTTTTTTTTTCTCTACAAATTCCAGACAGCGCTGGACATCCGACAGTCTGTGTTCGGGGGGAAGAACATCCATGTTGCCACAGCCCATGAAGACCTGGCCTATTCCTCATATGTGCACCAATATAGCTCCGGGAAATTTGACAACGCTCTGTGAGTACAATGAATCTTACAAACATGTGACTGTTTCTAAACCAGCCAGTTAGTTACATTAGACATGAGCTCCCTTCTAGATGTAGAACAATACTATGACTCATACTGTACCTGTTCTGTTACTCACTGGACTGGGATATGTGTTGATGAGTGTACATGCACATGATTAACATTTCAAGATAGAAAAACACATCCTAACACATCATTTTAAGAGCCAATCATTTTGTAGTGTGTAATATCTATACCAATAATATACCAAATGATATCTGGGAATCATGACCGGAAATGATGGTGGAGACTGCACACATGACGTGTCCAATAAATTCAGATTAAATGCAGCTTAATTCAGTTATTGAACAAGGAAGTGTCTCTCTAAACATCAGAATAACTTCTCTTTTATACTTTTCTTCTTGTCCTCACACATGTCAGTTTGTACTGACACACAATTTGTAAGACCCTTCTAATAGATAGACACATTACGATCTATTCTCAACTGTGGGATCGGGTTACCTTAAACTAAGTCTTCTGTGGAAGATCCTTAGACTAGATGAAATACAGTTGAAAACCTACATGCTTATATATTCCGCCAATCATGTGTTATGTGGCTGCATGCTTTGGATGTGTGCCATTTCATATATTAAAAAGAGTTCATTTTAGACACCATGCTAGTTGATGGCAAGAATAAGATTGTATTTTCTAACTGATCCAGTGACACCACTTCTTGTATACGAAGTTTGGGTAATGCTTTGACCTCTCTAACCCAGATGTGAGCTTCACAACAACTTTCCTCAGGGGAAACACTTGGCTTTCTTGGAAGTGTTTATCCTGAATAGAATACAGTTTCCAGCCAAGTCGGAGTTGCATTGCATGTTTGGGTCAGCTGCTGTGTTTGTCCCTTAGGTTCCACGCAGAACGTGCCATAGACATCATAACTCACATTCTGCCTGAGGACCATCTGCTGCTGGCCTCCTCCAAGAGAGTCAAAGGTAAGGCAAATACTCTGGAGATACTGGGCTTCAGCCCACTGTGTGGAGGGTACGTTGGGGAATATCTTAAAACAAAGTGTTGGGAAATCCTAATAAACCTGATATAGTTCACATTTGGTACCAGAGAAATGGCATGGCGCTGTCACTGTTAAATCCTGGGCAGATGTCTAATACAGTCTTGATCATACATTATTTCCTTCAGCTCTGATTCTGGAGGAAATCGCCATTGACTGCCACAATAAGGAGACAGAAGAGCGCCTTCTTCAAGAGGCTCATGACCTGCACCTCTCCTCTCTGCAGCTGGCCAAGAAGGCCTTCGGAGAGTTCAACGTCCAGACAGCCAAACACTATGGCAACTTAGGACGACTTTACCAGTCGATGAGGAAGTTCAAGGTGTGTGCGTGTTTTTGTTTGTTTCATTGTGAAAGTAGTTGCCAGTTGCGTCTTCGCATATGAAAGACATAATATACAGCGATGACCTGGTATTTGCCAAAACAACACACGTCTTTTCTTAAGTTTCACATCAGCTGCAGCCATTTTATATATATATATATATATATATATATATATATATATATATATATATATATATATATATATATATATATATATATATATATATATATATATCTCAACAACACTCCTCAACAACACTCCTCCTGTTTTTTGTAAAGTCACTTACAAATAATGGTAGTCACGGGTCGCGTTTTTTTTGGGCTTGTTTCTAAAGTGTAGTTGCTTATTTGGGCTTGTTCCCAGCTCCATAATAAGTTGTCAAGCGTAGGATTTTATCTTGCTTGTTCCCTCCCCTTTCCCCATACACACAGGAGACAGTGTTTTACATAAACTGTACCGTGTGTACAGTTTTGCGAAACTGCGCACAGTTTACCAATCTGTCCCCATGGATGTAAATTGACAATCTGTACCCACAGTTTATTTATTTTTCTCTTTTCAACAACACTCCTCCTGTTTTTGTAAAGTCACTTACAAATAATGGTAGTCAGCTTGTTTCTAAAGTGTAGTTGCTTATTTGGGCTTGTTCCCAGCTCCATAATAAGTTGTCAAGCGTAGGATTTTATCTTGCTTGTTCCCTCCCCTTTCCCCATACACACAGGAGACAGTGTTTTACATAAACTGTACCGTGTGTACAGTTTTGCGAAACTGCGCACAGTTTACCAATCTGTCCCCATGGATGTAAATTGACAATCTGTACCCACAGTTTATTTATTTTTCTCTTTCCGGAAACCGAGGGGGACGCCGTAGAAAAAGTCGCTTGTTTTCAGAGAACTCGTTGCTTATTTGTCTCGCGAGATCTGGCAACACTGGGCCCAGCACGTCTAAGGCTGCTGGAAATCTGTCCAAAGCGGAGGAGGACCAGATGCATCTGCCAGAGCAAATAAAACATGAGCATGGAGATTTGTCTGGTTGCCAGGCTACAAAGTTACATCTTTAGTATAATATTCTCTTTTTTGTTTCCCTAGGCAGTGTTTCCCTGTTGAGGGGCAGTAACAATAAAAGTTTTTTATTTTTTTTACTAGAAAGAACTTTGTAAATTTGGAAGGCATCCACTTGATTTGACACATTTATGACAAGGGAAATTAGCTTATTAGCATCAATTTTGCATGGAACAAGGTCAGATTTGTATCCCACATCACTTACATTAAAAGTGCTTTTAGAAAATGATCTTTTAATTAGGGTTGCACGATATTGACAAAATGTGATATTGTGATATCAATTATGAATAGTGCCATACCGATTATGAATTATTGCGAAATCAATATTTCAATATTTTTTAAACGTATATAAAATTATAAAAGTTACTGGAAAACGTATCAAAATGTATTCATAATAAATTAAACAAGTTTTCTTACAACACAAGGTTTATTTCAACCGATGGTCATATTGGACTGGTACCACATGAATAAATAAATAAATACATAAGGACCATGTCTACAGAACAGGACGGTTGGACAGTATAAATATATACTCACCTAAAGGATTATTAGGAACACCTGTTCAACTTCTCATTAATGCAATTATCTTATCAACCAATCACATGGCAGTTGCTTCAATGCATTTAGGGGTGTGGTCCTGGTCAAGACAATCTCCTGAACTCCAAACTGAATGTCAGAATGGGAAAGAAAGGTGATTTAAGCATTTTGAGCGTGGCATGGTTGTTGGTGCCAGACGGGCCGGTCTGAGTATTTCACAATCTGCTCAGTTACTGGGATTTTCACGCACAATCATTTCTAGGGTTTACAAAGAATGGCGTGAAAAGGGAAAAACATCCAGTATGCGGCAGTCCTGGGGGCGAAAATGCCTTGTTGATGCTAGAGGTCAGAGGAGAATGGGCCGACTGATTCAAGCTGATAGAAGAGCAACTTTGACTGAAATAACCACTCGTTACAACCGAGGTATGCAGCAAAGCATTTGTGAAGCCACAACACGCACAACCTTGAGGCGGATGGGCTTCAACAGCAGAAGACCCCACCGGATACCACTCATCTCCACTAAAAATAGGAATAAGAGGCTACAATTTGCAAGAGCTCACCAAAATTGGACAGTTGAAGACTGGAAAAATGTTGCCTGGTCTGATGAGTCTCGATTTCTGTTGAGACATTCAGATGGTAGAGTCAGAATTTGGCGTAAACAGAATGAGAACATGGATCCATCATGCCTTGTTACCACTGTGCAGGCTGGTGGTGGTGGTGTAATGGTGTGGGGGATGTTTTCTTGACACACTTTAGGCCCCTTAGTGCCAATTGGGCATCGTTTAAATGTCACGGCCTACCTGAGCATTGTTTTTGACCATGTCCATCCCTTTATGGCCACCATGTACCCATCCTCTGATGGCTACTTCCAGCAGGATAATGCACCATGTCACAAAGCTCGAATCATTTCAAATTGGTTTCTTGAACATGACAATGAGTTCACTGTACTAAAATGGCCCCCACAGTCACCAGATCTCAACCCAATAGAGCATCTTTGGGATGTGTTGGAATGGGAGCTTCGTGCCCTGGATGTGCATCCCACAAATTTCCATCAACTGCAAGATGCTATCCTATCAATATGGGCCAACATTTCTAAAGAATGCTTTCAGCACCTTGTTGAATCAATGCCACGTAGAATTAAGGCAGTTCTGAAGGCGAAAGAGGGTCAAACACAGTATTAGTATGGTGTTCCTGCGTTTCAAGCGAGCAAAGTAAAACACACAGTCAACGGACGGGACGCATCGCTCCACAAAATAAACAAAATGTTGCATACTTTTGATATATTGCAATAACAATACTGAATAGATATATCTTGCACCCCTACTTTTAATGGGGAGTATGAACAGAAGGAATGATTTTCCTTATTGGTATTTAAGCTATGACTGTGGAAAAGAAACCAAATGTGTTTAAAAAATAGTTGATTAATTATTGTGGTTTTACGGGTGTCAATGTAACCAGGAGGCCGAGGAGATGCACATCAAAGCCATCCAGATCAAGGAGCAGCTTCTGGGCCATGAGGACTACGAGGTGGCTCTGTCTGTGGGTCACCTGGCCTCCCTCTACAACTACGACATGAACCAGTATGAAGACGCAGAGAGGCTCTACCTGCGCTCCATCGCTATTGGTCAGACACAGGGATGGGATGGGTTACTTATGCTGGCTGTTACTTTTTATCTAAGATCTGGTCTTCAACAACAACAACAAAAAGCGTTCTTACTTTACTCACTTTATTATAAATTGAGTACTTTGGTCCCTGCCGGGATCCTGTACTGTACATATGATATATTAGTTTTTCCAGTGAGCTGAATAAGCAGGCTGGTAGCATATTTTGTTTCAATCCTATGAAGTGAACCTGCCGCAGAGCAGGTTAGCCATTCACCGTAGTTACCATGGTTAAAGTAAATAATTGCTTCTAGATACTACAAAGCCTGGTTTAGGATCATGGATCGCTGCATAGTCCTCCAATCCTGCTTTGTAATACAAGGCTTTGGACACTTCTGTTTCTCAAATGTGTTTTTCTGGTCTGCTCCCAGGAGTGCTGCTGCAAATGAACCAAATTTTGGGCCAAAGCTGCCAGCTGAGTTAGACTGATTGGCTGTGTTTCTCTCATATGTTGACACGAGCCCCTAATACTTAATGTTTCTCCAAGGCTTAGTAGCCCACGGTGGGCATTGATTTAGCCATTACGAGCCTGATTAGTTCGTAATTAATAAGGGATGGTTAAGATCAGAATCCGAAAAGGATTTATTGCCAAGAAGGCATACACGATTCGGGGAAAGATATGAATCACAATATCACGATTCTCTGCCACAATTTCTTTCTCACACAAGTGTAATGTTTATTGTACATATGAACCATGACAAAACAAAACAAATTGGAAGTACCAAACAGAATTTTTTTGGCACCTATAGCATATTGTGCATCACCACAAGCCTGTAAACATAAAAGCTTCAATGAAGAGAAGGGAGAGCATTGCAGCACTTGGAGTGCATTGAAACCTATTTTATACAGTCTGTTTAAAACTCACAAATGAAAGTAGTAGCAGTTGTGATGCAGTCGGCTCGTAAAATTTAATGAGAAACAAAGTCATTAAAAGTCCCATGGCATGAAACTTTCACTTTATGAGTTTTTTTTTAACATTAATATGCGTTCCGCCAGCCTGCCTATGGTTCCCCAGTGGCTAGAAATGGCGATAGGTGTAAACCAAACCCTGGGTATCTTGCTCTGCCTTTGAGAAAATTAAAGCTCAGATGGCCGATCTGTAATCTTGTTTCTTATGAGATCATAAGGGGCAAGGTTACCTCCCCTTTCTCTGCTTCGCCCACCCAGAGAATTTAGCCCACCCGTGAGAGAGCGACATCATGGCTTTCAAATGAGCCAAGTGTCAGTTGGTCAAGACCACACACCCACCCTCCACCTTGCTCCCCCCTCTCAATAATTACAGACACAGAAATGGCACATACTAGGGAAAGCTCATTGTGGGACTGGCTCTAGTGGCTGTAAATCTGCATCAAAGCTGAATATCAGGAAAGAGACTTCAGATACAGTATGAGGGGACCACTAAGGTCTGTATAAAAGCATCCAAAAGCAGCATGTCATGGGACCTTTTGTCTTGCAGACCTATTGCCAAGTAAGTAACACAATGAATTTTCCTTGGTGGTTGGTGCATATATAAACATAAAAATAAAATGATTGTAAAAGAAACAGTAGGATCAGCATTAAACAATTATTTTCGGTATTGGTTATCAGCCTATACATTTCTTGATTAATTGCTTGATCTCCTAAACATCAGAAAATTTTGAAAAATGTCAACCTACAGTATATTTCAGAGCCTAACATTGTTTTGTCCAAAAGACGTCAATTTACTATAATGTAAGACCAGAAAAAGCATTAAATTCTCACATTTGACACGGTTAAGTAATGGAATGTTATACAAGCGAATATCAGAATAGTTGACAATTCATTTTTGGTTTATTGACTAATTAATCAACTAATCACTGCAGCTTTAGAATGATTAAGGGCGCCCAGATAACTCAGCTGGTAGAGCGGACGCCATATATATATATATATATATATATATATATATATCCTCGACCCATTGGGCCCGGGTCCGACTCCGACCTGCAGCCCTTTGTTGCATGTCATTCTCACTCTCTCTCCCCTTTCATGTCTTCAGTTATCCTGTCAATTAAAGGCCTAAAATGCCCCAAAAATTATCCCAAAAAAAAAAAAAAACCTTGGTTTGTGATGTGTCCCAACAGGTAAGAAGCTGTTTGGAGAGGGTTACAGTGGGCTGGAGTATGACTACCGAGGCCTAATCAAACTCTACAACTCAGTGGGAAACTACGAGAAGGTGTTTGAATACCACAACGTACTGTCTAACTGGAACCGGCTGAGGGATCGGCAGTTTGCTGTGGCAGATGCCCTGGAGGACGTCAACACTACACCGCAGCAGACCCAGGAGGTGGTACAAGCCTTCCTATTGGCTCAGAGCCTGGGCCCCACCCGCCCATGTCTTGGCTGATTTTATGAGGGAAGAGAAAGAAGAAGGAAAAAAAAAAGACACATGGCTTTAGCCTGGCGAGGACACATACTAAGCCCAAATGTGATGCTTCAGTTGCACACAGTTAAATAGTAATGCACAGTAAATTCAAGCATCACTGGCGAGTCAGTTGACTTTATAGTCACTGCAGCTGCCAGTACATACACAGACATACACACACATTTAGTTGTGGAATTTAAAAAAAAGTAGAGAAGACACCATTTTCAAACCTCATTGACATTCATTCAAACCATCAAGCTGCAACTCCAGACAGGATGCAGCTTCACCCCATAGAGCAGACAGTTGCATTGCTCCAAGAGAAAGAGGAAACATGACTGAGGGGGGGGAAGTAAAAGAAGAAAAGAAAAAATCCCTCAATCATCCTGTGAGGATGACAAATTCTCTCTCCTCTTCTCCTGTCTCGCTCGCCTTTTTCTTTTCAGTTTGGAATCGAAGGAGATTTTTTGCTCTTTGTATTTGAACCAGTGTAGTTCTGAATGCCATGAGACTCATCCTAGATCAAAACCAAGTTCTCCAGGGCTATATACAGGACAGTGTCTGGACCCAACACACATCTGTGAAAAACTTATTTTAACCCACTCATCATCTCTTGGTGGATCAGAGACGGAAAATGTCAGATATGTTTGACACTTGTACAGTAAAATAATACAGCAGATTGTACATTTAAGTTTCAATTGAAGGCTTCTTCTCTTTGCAAAGGAATGAATGTGGACCCTAATGGTGTTTTTCCATACACGTGTGCTGGCTTGGCTCAGTTTGACAGCACAGCAGGGATTTGCATCTCCATTATAAACACACAAGCCTACCCACTTGAAGGTGTCTTAAATAGCTTTTCTTGAGTCAATGACATTTAAATGCAGCGTGCTGATCCATGGCTGTGACTAGTGGTCAAAGGAGTGACATTTCCTATAAATTCTTCACAATAAAAGTCCCCTGTTATTAGTAGACAGACGTGAGTTGAGTCTTGCAACACACGCTTGTTTGAAGGGGGGGAGGTTGTCACGGAAATGGGTCGGCTGCGCTCGCCGAGACGTCACTGCAACCCGCTTGATGGTGGGTGAGGAGCACCTTGGCCCAACTCGGAGTTGATTCTTCTCGGGCGCGACTCTGCATTTTTAATCTAGTAATGGAAATGCAAATCGGGAGCGGCTAAAAGTGCCGATGGAAAAACACCATAAGAGAACTCCTGTTTTGAACTGCTTGTTGGAGAGAGATTGCAGTACACAGAAACAGTGGAATGTCTTCACCCAGTGGGTATATTGTTACACACAGAACAGGCTTCACAGGTCTTTTTTTCAGTATATATATTTTTTTTTTTTCAAGCTTAGTACTGACGATAATTAAAAATGCCAATAATTTATATGCAAAAGTATGTTTATGTAGCCCATTGTGTATGCTTGTCTTACTGAGTGAGCCATGAATTCTGAAGGAACAGCTTAACACTATTACTCTAAAACAAGGGACTTGGATAGGATGGAAAAGAGGAAGATGCTAAATGTACAGAGGCTTAAAAGCCTCCCTTTATTTGTTCATCTTAAGGTGTGGCTTCATGTGTGAGTGTGTATGTGTGTGTCAGTATACACAGATAAAACTCTGGGTGCCCAAATGCTCCACTGATGATTACTAGCCTTACACCAGCTTGCAGTTATCTGTAGACGGACCCATACTTCTAAGTGCTAAATAAACTATTATACCCTTAAGGGCACTACAATGGGGACCAATATTGTGTATGTGTGTGTGTATGCATGTGTTGCCAGCCTGTTTACCTGTGCATCTGGCCTTTCCTCTCTGCTCCTTCCTGTCAGATATTCCATTAATGCAAAGTTCCAGATATATTTTTACTGGACCATATTTTTCCATCAGCCTCCATCATACTGTCTATGTATGTCCAAAATCCCATCAGTTGTTTCACCATAGAGCTTTAATCATAAGGAAATTGGAAAATAATCCTGACCCGATAATATGTCTGTTTAAAAATCATGATGCTGTGATGCTCACTTTGTTATAACTCATGTCAGGCTCATGCTTCAGCTGCTGGTCTACATGCAGCACTTTTAAAGGATCAACTCGCTCAAGTTACTGAAACAATGCATCTCTCTTACCTCTAGTGCAGTGGTTCCCAACTATATTTGACTATAGCCAAACCAACAGTGGATTTGAAAGGGTAATACAAATACTGACATTTAAGAGTTTATAAAAAAAAAACCTGTATATCTGCAGATATCCATTCTGTTTACATGAAAAAATTATGTAAATACGAAATTGGGACCAATAACAGTATGTACTTGCAGTAGGCACAGTACATACTACTGACATTTCTTGTGATTTTCTCTGTAGGGAACTAACTGATGAGATTTTCTTACTGGTGGAAAATGTGAAACTAGTGTCCAGCTTTAAAACGAATTTAGGTATTGATATCCGCAACATTACTGAAAATGTGATGCCTTCGATATGTACCCCACTGTGTTCTGTTTTAAGTGAATGAAGAAAACGAGCTTTGCCTTGCTGTTGCTTCAGTGCTGTCGGACGTCTCCCTCTCTAGCAGTGATGTGAGTGGCTCTAGCTGAGGAGGTCCAGCCTTAGCCCCCTTAAAAGGACGCTCAGCTACACTCTCGGTGCTTCGGCTTCAACAAGCGCGCCCTCCTCCACACGCAAACCCTCCCTCAGGGAGACAGAGGAAGTCTTTACAGGACAGAGGTGGAAATGAATGTTACCTGCAGTCGGTATTTCCAAGCAGTTCTATACACAGATAGCAGATTAGATTTGGAAACTTTTGCAGAAAACTGTAGATTACAGTAGATCTTCTCATCTTACAAAGTAAATAATTACAAACAATATAATGGAAAACTACCCTCTGATACGCCTACACTGTTAGATATCATGGTTAATCCATCCTAGGGCTTATTCTGTTCTCTCCTCCAGCTACACAAAGGTCACATGGTGACCTGTTGAATTATATTCTGGTCTATTAGGGCTACTGTTTCGGAGCCACTGGCAAGTGATTTCTGCGTCATCTTTTTTTTTTTTTTTTTTTTACACAAATCATTGTCTGTCCAAACTCCAGCTGAACTATCAGTATCCATTATGTCACATTATATTTGGCCAACGGGAAATAGAAAATAATTGACCCTGAATTTTAAATGGTGTTTTTCCTTCATCAATAACCCAGCTTTCTAATAGAATGTAAGAGACAAGGTTTGACTCGATAGGACCTACTGGTGATCTACTTATATCTGAAAGGGAATGCTGTAGTTTCAGTGCTGGAGAGGGTGGAGGTTCAGAGGGCGCGGGCTTGCGGAGAAATATGGACAAAATAAACATTCAATAAAGCTGTGATCTCTCCAACAGCCCTGTTTCTCTCTACGCGTTCAGATCATTGACACCAAATGTGATGAGGGGATGTTTCACTGTTGTCCTGTTAATGCTTCACTGCGAAAACATTAAATCTTATATAATTGATCACAAAAGCCACATGCATTTTTCTGTTGTGTTTAAACCTTAAACTAGAATGTATTTACATATGGTTTGGGGCTGTTTTCCAAGGTTTGGGCCTTTTTGTTTCAATTAATAGAACTCTTAATGCCAGAGCATACAGTGATATTTTAGACAATAGTGTTGTACCCTACCAACTTTGTGGCTACAGTTTAGCCACCTATTTTAACAGCACAATTCCCCAATGTGTCGGGTCTAACTGCTTGATAGCGATAGTGATGAACAGAGACCACACTTCCTGGGACTGTGTTTCGGCATTTTAATGCAAGGCAACAGTAATGGCGTCTTGATAACCTCCCTGCCATTGTTAGAAACAAAGCATTCACACGGTCTCTCCTACATAAATACTCTCTTACTTCCCAGGGAAAATTCTAGGATGAAAACAAATCACGTAATTCACGCCAATATTACAAAAAGATAAAACTCTACGTTTAAAATACATTTTTCTGGGTAGCTCACCTGGTAGAGCATGTGTCCATATAGACAGACACATGTCATTCTCCCTCTGTCTCCCCTTTCATGTCTAAGCTGTCCTGTCACAAATAAAGGCCTAAAATGAAAATAAATATGTTATATATATCTATATATAGAAATATATCTAATAGAATTCTGTATAAATATTACTACAAAGAAATAATCATGCCAAAACATACCTGCAATTGTAGAGAAACTAAGCATTTTACAGGGTCTACAGGGACTTACAGGGTGATGTAGGGTGTGCCTATTTAACACCATGACCAACATGCTCACAACAGCACACTCTAGTGTTGAAAGCTACATGGCAGCACTGCTGAACCTGCAAAGGTCCATAAAGACAAAGGTTTTCCCAGGTTGGTATGAAAGAACTTGACTGGCCTGCACAGAGCCAGGACATCAACCCCATGGAAAATTATATATATATATATATATATATATATATATATATATATATATATATATATATATATATATATATATATATATATATATATATATATATATATATATACTCTATGTGTGTATATATTTTTGATATAATAATAATCTATACTTTATTAATCCCACAAGGGGAAATTACAATTTACACTCTGTTGTTATTACACACATTACACACAGGCCTGAATTACACACACATGCTCAGTACCTATACATGCACTAATGGAGAGATGTCAGAGTGAGTGATATAGCACCTTTCAAGTTACAGTGCTTTAGAATAAAACAATAATTTAAATAAAATCCAAACCAACAAGACATTAAAACAAAATCCAAAACCAGAAGACATGAAAACAAGCTCAAACATTATATACATTAAAATAAGTTAAGAAAAAAAGATACATCCATAACATAAAAGTAAGTTTTTAGGAGAGATTTGAAGAGCTGAGGGGCCCAGACATCACACCTTTAGTAACAAGTTGGGATTTAGGAATCATTAGTAGGGCAATCAGGCTTATAGGGAGCTAGCCGAGCACAGACATATAGTAGGCAGGAATCTGGCGATATGGCTTTAAAAATAAGCAGTTATATCTTAAAATCAATGCTAAACCTAACAGGTAACCAGTGAAGGACAGCAAGAATTGGTGTGATGTGGTCGCTTCTCTCAGAATGGGTTAAAAGCCTGGAAGCACAGTCTTGTAGAAGTAAAAGTCTTTGGATGTTTCACCTGCTGACACCTTTTCTAGATCTGCACATGAAAGGAGTCCATAAGTTCAGAATAATTATTATGACCCGTTCAGCCACACACATTCTTGTTATGTTCAGCAGAAAGTGTGCAGGCATAAAATATAGGCTACATTAAGGAAGTATTTATATATATTCAAAACCAAAAAAAAGTCCCTTACAGATACAGGCTTTTTATTCAAGCTTCCTCTTCAATAGTGTTGTGATCTATGTGTACAATAAGTCTCTCCCTTGGGTCGTTGGTGTGATTTCATAAAGTAAATTACAGCGATCACAAATACTCTTACCCCCAACCAAAAAACATTTTTCATACTTCTAACTGGCCTGCTGACATTATTTAAACAGTCTCAGTAAAGGTTTCAATCTTTGCTCAGGTTTAAGAATAATTGGGTCCTGCCACTGTGTTCCCTATGAATAACAAAAATAACACTCATATTCCCTTTAACAGTTCAACAGACCTATGAGGCTTCTTTTCCACATGTATATCTGAACGCCTACTGCCTGTAACAACACACTCTTATATTAACAGGGGTAGGATGAGACACATGTTGTATCTCAGCATCCATACATAAAAATCAATCGTGTTCACTAGAAATCCCAATTTGTAACAGAAAGTAAGTGAGCGGTCAAATATTATTGCTGTCAGATGATTTCACTGCCCCCTTATATCTCTAAATACACCGATTTATAATGTGCCGCTGACATGTGGCCCATTTGTCCACATTTTCCCACAGCAATGGCTGAATTGATTTTTCTTTGGAGAAGACCAAAGGTGACCTGAGGCCATCTCTTCTATATAGGTGGCGGAATAATGTCAGCGTTAGGACAATTTTTGTCCTTTGACTGCTGCTTTCAGTTCTTTTTCTCTTCCGGCTCATCATTGGTGAGGTATTCAATATGTGTCCATATACACCATATCTGCAGAGAAACAGATGGGATGTTTAACCGTGAAATAGCTTTACATGAACCAATACAACATAACGTAAATATGAGCAGAAAATGATTTTTATCAACATGATGTTAAGGATTATAACAGGTTATTTCTACCTCCACTGATAGAGCCAGCAGGCGGCCTGCAGCCAGCAGAAGGGTCCCCGCAGACTGGATCCAGGGAGGCAAATACAGCCAGTGGGATAGTAAGCCCCACTGATACCCATACAGCCACAGGGGGAGGCAGTGCAGCCCACTCACCACCCATGTGCCAAGAGGTGTCCGAAACCCTAACAGCACCGGATGTACATGATTGAGTTTAGATCAACTCATGGAATTATAGATTCATCGTGAGCTGCACAACAACATCAACTTATTTACAGTTACAGACCGTACCATTTGCCATGATGGCTTGTATGAAACGAGGGCTGGTGATGAAACTGTTCTTCCAATGGTCACCTCTGGCATTGTGGTTGCACACAAACACGCACCACTCCAAGGCAGACACCAGCCAACCCCACTATTATACAATACAAATTTGATATCAGACACCAAGAAACATGTAACACCATTTTGAATATGGTACAGTACTAGACTGGGTAAACCCTGCCCAGTTCACAATTTTGCAATCTGAGTTTGGGTTGGTCTGGTGATTGGCAGACTAGTACAGTACAAGACACCTGTGTGTTTAATCAGACATATACAAATAAGATTTATTCAGAGTCACAAGTAAATACAGCATGAGTATTAACCCTCGTGTTGTCTTCCCGTCAAAACTGAAAATCAACACTTTTTATCTTTTTTTATGTTTTTGTCCCTTTTTCAACACTTTTGATGCTTTTTTTCAATGTTTGTCACTTTTTTTATGATTTCAACACTACGTAACACTAACTTATTAATTTTAATTGTTATTTTTGAAATGTATGGTCAATAAACCTCATTTATAGAAAATTATACCTAATGTTTGAGTTAGAAAAGCAGAAATTAGGAATTATTTAGACTATGGATAATCACAGACTGGACTATGTCAACTTTTACTCAATACTATTTCAAAACCATTTCAATTTTTTTTCCAAATAAATATAAAATTGAATAAGACACCCCAAAATTAATGAAAGTAGAGACTTGTACTTGCCAAAGAGCATTGTGTGGAATCAATCATGTTATTTTGGATAAATACAAATGGGTTGTTAAAGAGAAAATTGATATAGGAAAACGTGTCTTTTGATTTGATGAGGGTTAAATAAATCTGTAGAGACAAGATCTAGTGGTACAGTGGGTGTTCTCAAAAAACATCAATCTGGATGGACCATAATTCATTTCCAGGATAATCGCCGGATGCTGTGGCGCTGTGTGTTGCCAACGCCGCTGTCTAACTCTGTTCTCTTCGGGAAACTTTGACTATGCAAACTACACACAAAAAATTATGTTTTGAAGAAAATTTGATTCGTGCAACAAGGCAGGCCTCTTTTGAGGAATGATTGTAAAGATTTACAAAGAATATGGTTACGGCATTTACTGTCCAACTGGGACGTTTTGGGACTGTTTTAGGACTTGCTATGGAAAAAATGACACACTAATAAGAGCAAGTTACGTTTAACCCTGTATCCAGCTAATTTATATAAGTCCTGTTACTGTATTGTATGAACAGTTAACTTCATTTAATATTGCATGTGGCGTTTTCTTTTGGTCTTTGCAACCGGAGCTACCAAGACAATTGTGATTGGTTTAAAAAAAAAAAAAAAATCCTTCCTATCCTGGAATGTATTTGTGGAGGAGCCAGACCTTACTTCACAGTGCTGTGGAGATAGGTGTGGCAATGAGAGACTACAAAAATTAAGATGCAGGACAGCACAGGCTGCTTAATATGGATTACTTTCTTGGCAAATACTACACTCCTTTGTACCAGCTGATCATCCCTTATTGTTTTTAAAAAACACTGCATGTAATAATTGTGTGTAAATCAAAAAGATGTGATCATTTGACAAGATTTCCTTTATGATAATGATATAGTAACATCTCAGTCGAATGTGAGCACTTAGTGTGTATACGGGTTGTGTTGAATGTTCTGCAAGCATCAGACCTTAAACAGCAGGCTCCACAGCATGCCTCTGCCCAGGTTGTCCACCACTACATCCAGCCAGGCTCCAAACCTGGAGGTCTGCCCAAGCCTCCTCGCCAGCCAGCCGTCCACTCCTGCTCAGAAAACATCATCACATGTTGCAGACAGACCCCTAATGTCATGTGCACTCACAACTATTCCTCCTGGCAAGGCATCTTTGGGATTTGAAACGGGACACAGCAATACCTAAGCTTCTGTTCTGCACTCATGCAATATCATTATGACCATTTTATCAATAATACCTTTCAGGTTGTCTATCTTGTATATGACATGATAGGATGCAGCTTGATTAATCAAATACATTGGCGTCGGACTGAGGGGGAAGAGGGGACTGAGTATACAGGGGGCCCAGAAAGACACTAGAATTTAAGCTTTAGTGTGTAACTTTTTGATATTATTGAACATCCATTACATTCAAGCCATTGCCAAATGAAGTGCTTCAAAGCGCGCCACAGTTCTGTTGTCATTACTAACAATGGGGGCGGCAGAAACTACGCACTATAGCTTTAATGAATTCTATGCACCGCCGCTGCATACAGTAGCCTATATAGACCATTTTCACTTGTCATAGCAGACAAAGCAGTGTAATTAATAAAATTTGGTATGCCATTGTCACTAAGTTAGCATGCCCAATATCAGAGCCCTAATTGGAAACCTAATCCCTAAATGGATTGCAGCCACGATTTATGTCATTTTGTTATTAGTTACACCTACAGTATAAAAATAGATACACCTGAGGTTTTCTTACTGTGAAACTGTTTGTGTGTAATGTAGACATGTTCCATACTGGTAACAACAAGGTAAACAGATACATTACCATCTAGTGCTATGGAGACTGAATAAAGAGAGACAAAGACTACTGGTGTCTTATAGGCAGCCCATGCAGCAAACACAAGGCCAATCCTAATGTATCCTGGAAGACACAAATACATACATACATACATACATATATACAGTATATATATATATATAACAGCCAAGTAAATTCAGTGACAGCAATAGGGCCTATCACTTGTTATAACGTTACCCTCCTTAGCCATGGTCAGTTCAAATTCATTTGGGTGTTTTTCTCATTACTGGGACATCTTTCCGCGTCAAAATCATATGGTGATATTCGCTAAAGCCAAGATACTATTCTAATAAATTAATATATTGTCAAGCAAAGTTACTTGGGTTCCCAGCTGTCATGGCATGATGAACTGACGCCCTCGCACATAATAACACAAATGCAAAAAAAAAAAACAGTTTCGTAAAAGTCTAATGTTTCTCACCGATAATATTCGGCCACCACAGCAGAACTTGGAGTCCCATCTCCGATCAATTATGACTATGAGTGGTCCAGTATATAGCGCATAATCCCGGAAAAAGATAATGCAACCTCCTTTATAAGCCGACCTGTCTAGCCATTACTGTCTATGATCAAAACACGCGTGGCTGTTGTACAGCCATTTATATATATTTATGCTTTCATCCCTGTAGTGTTAGAGGGACACTGATATATATATATATATATATATACATATATATGATATATATATATATATGTATGGTCTGAGTCCACGAGCCTGGATCTTCTTCTTCTTCAGTTCATTGGCTGGCTTTGAACTACCGTTAAGCTGCATATACCACATACTGGACTGGAGTGTAATATCATGACTATAAATAATCAGAATCAGAATCAGCTTTATTTGCCAGGTATGAGGACACATAAGAGGAATTTTGCTTTGGATTATACATTGCTCACAATGTGCTTACTCATACAAAACAAACAATATATAAACACTATAAACAGAAACTTGTTGAGGCAATAGTGCAATGAGGAGTGCAAAGTATGCAGGAGTAAATTATAATTATGATAGTTATTATTATTTTAATTATGGAGCATAGTGCAAAGGATGTTGGAAGAAATAGTATTATGTTATTATATAAGTATTATATTACAATATGAACAGTATGAACCGCTCTGAAATAGAGAATGATGAATAAATAATAAGTGGAGCCAGGAAACAGGTGCTGATTAGAGACAGTGTTGCTGGGTTATTGCACAGGAAGTGAACCTGACACTCTGAGGAAGAAGTCAGCTGTTCATCAGAGAGATGGCTTGTGGAAAGAAACTGTTCCTGAGTCTGTTGGTTTGGGCATACAGTGCTCTGTAGCACCTACCAGAGGAGAGAAGATGGAACAGGTTGTGTCCGGGGTGAGATGGGTCTGCAGTGATGTTTCCTGACTCCGGAAGTGTAAAAGTCATGAATGGAGGGCAGGTTGGCACTGATAATCTTTGCTGCAGTCCTAACTGTCCGTTGTAGTCTGCTCCTGTCCTTTTTGGTGGCAGATCCAAACCAGACAGTGATGAGCGTGCAGAGGACAGACTGGACGATGGCTGTGTAGAAGTGGACCAGCAGCTCCTTAGGCAGGTTGAGCTTCCTGAGCTTGAGCAGGAAGTACAGCCTCTTCTGGGTCTTCTTGATGATGGTGTCAGTGTTGGGCTCCCACTTTAGGTCCTGGGATATAGTGGATCCCAGAAACCTGAAGGTTTCCACAGCAGACACAGGGCTGTTGAGTATGGTAATGGGGGGAAGAGTAGGGTGGCTCCTCTTGAAGTCCACGATCATCTCCACAGTTTTGAGCGTGTTATGTGAGTTGATGAGTTGGTGTGGGGGCGGGGTGTGTGTTAAATAACCATCAACCCAAACAAAAAAACAAAAACAAAATAATAATTAATCAACATATCATATTCTAGAAATTAAACTCTCTAACAGTCCTTTAATGTTCCACCCCCTTCCCAAATCTACCACCCTGTCCTTCAATCTCTTTTTACAAACTATTAGGGGTGGCAGTAGCTTAGGGAGTTGGGTTGGGAACCGGAGAGTCACTGGTTCAAGTCCCCATATGGACCCATGTATGGATTGGGGGCTGAAGAGATGCCACTTCACCTCCTGGCAAAGGCACCGTACCCCCACCCGCTCAGGGCACTGGTTCAGCTGGCAGCCCACTCACTCTGACATCTCTCCATTAGTGCATGTGTGTGCATTTCAGGCCTGTGTGTGATTTTCTAACAAAGTGTGACCGCAGAGTGTAAATTGTAATTTCCCCACTGGGGACTAATAAACAAATTAAATCTATTAGCAAAAAAGTTTCCCTACAATTCCAAACCTCACATTTATCTGTCACTGTCTTTTTCATTAAATATAAAGTATCTTCGTTACTACACCTCTATTATTTCTTACTTTCACAGACTTTTGAATTTTTAAATCATTTCTAACGTTATCATTGATCCAGAGTCCTTGCCAGGTCTTGTTTTATTAATATGAATACAACGAAATGTAATGTATCCACTAATATGGTTACCTTCTTCATCCTGCACTTGTGGGAGGCCGCATGTATCTCTGACTGTCTTTTTTCAGAGATAGAATGATAATTGGTTAATTTTTCTACCTTCTCATTAGTGACCCTCCTAACAGCTTCTGCATATGAGACATTGTTTATGACTACATTTTTGGACTTCTCTTGCATGCTTTTGCAGGGGGCGTTGGACTTGGGGGGAGGGAAGGGGACTGAGTACCCAGGGCCCTCATGTGAGGAGAGCCCAAAAATATGCTAGAATTAATAGCTGCGGATGCGGGAAGGGGCCTGTAGAAAATACCTTTCTACAGGACCCAGAGTTTTGTGCTACGCCCCTATGCTTTTGTACTGAACAACCTCCCAAAAGCAGCACTGTGATCTCCACCACAATTGCAACATTTAACAGGCACATCTTTCCCGCATTTCCCTAAAGAATGATTGCCTCCACATCTGAAACATCTTTCTTTGCCTTTACATTGTCCTGCAGGATGCCCCATTCTCTGAGACTTAATGGGGCTTTAAGCACCTAAATGCTGGAGGAATGTACTCTCTGACTGGATGACTGAAAAAAACTTAACTTTCCTTGGGAGGTCATGTTCAAAGTTCACAAACCTGGTTATGTGCTATGTTTGCTTTCATGTTGTTCGGACTAGCATGGTTCAGAAAACTAATTGACATAGGCTGACAAAGTTGTTGCACGGCGCGTCACGCCAAACTCCATTCTAAAATGTGGAAATTTAACAACGCCCTGCTTAAAGGGAGTGGAGCAGTTAAAACATTTCAAATAAACTAAATGGTCCACTGAACATTTAGTGATTTATTTTTGGCCGTTGATGTTGGACGTACATAGAAGGGTCTGTCTAATGAAAAAAAAACAGAAGGATCTATCTAATTAGCAAAAAGAAATATTTTAGTAGAATTGTGATTATTATAGCTCAAAGGAAACAATGAATTTGTACCATTATAAAAAATGTTATTTAGTGCATTTATATTGCAGAATTTGGTATTCTGAATGGCTAATACATTAAGCATATCTTTTATGTAGACATCCTAAATAGATTCAGTATTATGGCCTATAGGCAAGCAATTGCAGTCAGACATATAAGAGACAAAAATTTTACATATTTAGATAATAGACAGTTAAAGAAATACAACTACATACATTTCCCATTATCGCGTCATTTCCTGTCAACCGGCAAGAGTTATACTGCCAATGTTTTTTTTAACCTGATTTCATATTATATAAATTGCAATTTCCTTATATATGACTTTATGTTTTGAGCTTTGATGTCTGTAAATTTATCTGTAAATAATAATAAAAAATATACTGTCAATGGTTATATCCATATTAGCCACAAGGTGGTGCTACTCGTACTTCTTTACAACCTATAATCCCCAGACAGGCACGCGTATTGACAGCTTGGTATGACTGCGCATAATTAGTCCAAATTGTATTTTTGTAATTTACAAGAAAGCAAAAAGAAGGGAAACACTTAACAAAGTTATTGAGGTTAAAATAAAACGTTTGTGTCTGCCATGGTGGTTGTGTTTACAAGCGTTTGAAGGAGCTGATCAACTGACCTGTAGAGTCAGATCATGTGACAGAATGGAGGCGTCGCTGAAAACATTCACCCGTTCACCACATACACACACCACCAGGAACCTATTTCACAATAAACGGATAAGGCGACTAACAATTGGGATCAAATCAGCGGACGTTTATTTTCCCACATTGCAATGAAATGAGGGGAGCATGGGGGCCAAAGAGTCGAGGATAGGATTCCTGTCGTATGACGAGGCCGTCAAGAGAGGTAAGCAGAAAAGCAACGGGCTAAATAGACATCAGTTGCGCTAGCTTAGCTAACTGTCAGGTTTTAGGCTAGCCCTTTGCATTGGAGGGCGTCCTGGCCACCCATTAAAATCTAGCAATTTAAGTGGCTTTGGTTATTTGATAAGGTAAACACCTGTCAAAAATAACATACGTCCTCTATGGAACCGCTAAGATCCATTAGTCAATTCGGCATAAAACAATGTCGGAAAGCCTCACGGAATTTAATTACGTGTTAAGTTTAACAATAGCTGAGCCTGTATTTTCTGCAATCGCCTTTCTCCAAAATTCACTATGTTTGGATGCAATAGGAAGCGTTTCCTAGTAATTAAGACATACGTAATTTGTAGCTGCACGTCGTTGTATGAATTCTGTCCATCCCGAATTGGGTTATTCTTCCTAGCAAATATGGAAATAAAGCTGACTGGTATTTTATGAGGCGTGTGCCTTCGCTGATAAGCAAGGTCATGTAAAAGTGACAAATGTTTGGACTGTTCTCGGCGTGACGTTCTGTCCTTAGCTACGAAAGCGTTGATTGTGGGGCTAGTGTTGGCTAATCAGGAGGGATGGGCTGGCTTTACAGTATGTGGCAAAACCGTTGTGCAGACAGACTTGAATATGTGCTAACTTTGTGGCTGACAATACAGTGTAACGCTTAGCATAGCTCTTATCACCTGAGCTAGCTAGCTAACGTTAAGCTGTTAACGTTATCGTCTGCTGCTACTAGCTTCGCGTTACTTGTCCAACGTTACCAGCTAGCTAGACACTTGGTGTCAGTTAGGTAGCTAGGTGGCTACAGCTAACGCTATGTTCCCAGAGGGAAATGCCTCCAGACTGTTTTTTTAGGCTACGCTTGGCGGATTTTGAGAATAGCCATATGATATGGGCAACGTTATTGTAAGTGTTTTTGCTAGGCCAGTGGTTGGCCCTTGAGGGTATTCCAGGGGACCCCAGCACTAGGGCTGTGTATCGTTCAAAATGTTTTTTGAACTGATACCGAGCATTTGTTACCGATTCCTGAAAGATACTTTTTTCAATACCAATTTTAATAAAATCCATTTTAACAAAGAAAAAAGACAACATTACGGAACATATGTTTTTTTCAGCTCATTTACACCTATGTAATACACAAGTCAAGTCTTTCAAAATACAACAACACACGAGCCACAACTCTGTGCATAGAGTGTTTCCCTGTATGTCTCTACATAGTGTAATGTTTGAGAGCCATGACTACCATTATTAGATCTTGGCACAAGCATGCTACATGCTTATTGGATCATTGATGTTGATGACATTTATTCCTTAGGTATTGAATGACAAGCCATTTTTCGATACTCGATACTATGGAGGCAATTTGGTCTGTGCCTATCGAAGTTCAGTACCTAGCTCTACCGAGCACCATGGGGAATCATTTATTTTCACAATAATTCCATCAATAAGTAAAATAATGACAGAATGTGCAACTAATTTGTTCATGGGTTTCATACACTTTCTGTAATAAAACATCTGAAAGCCAAAGTCCTATCATTTGGGGGACCTTTGGATGAAATCTTAACAAATTGGGGTCCGTGGTCTGGTCAGGTTTCTTCTTCTTATTATATTATTGCAGCCATTCTTGGATTGATGCCTTTTGTTACAGAGATTTGGTGCAAAATATAACAACTGTTGACCACCTAATGAAAATGGTCAAAAATACCACATCAAGACTCCAAGACATCAAGGACAACCACAGAAAAAACATGCTGTGATTTGGTATAAAAAAACTAGATTTGACAGATTTCTGTAAGAGTGTTTTGCTGATTCGATGGAACCCCCTTATTGTCAATATATCTAGGAAAGCCATACATCCTCTGAATGCCCTGCGGTTATCATGGTGGTCATAACAGGTCATTTTATATAGGGAGGTCAAGTTTTAAAGTAATGGATTTACTAATATGAAGTGGCTACATTGGGGACTAACATCATCACACAGGAATGAAAGTCTCTCTGCTTGTCAGTCACACCCAATTTATGCAACCCGAAGACTATTTAGGGACCCCAGAATGCAAAAATATTCAAGCTTTAGCCTTCATGCCTCTTGTTTGTCTGTGTGTTTCTGTCTATTTTTTTTGTGATCAATTTTTTTTTTAAATTTTATTTAAAGAGCCAAACAAAAGTGCAAAACATTGGTCCAGATAACAACACACAGAGTACAAAGTACACTATACACACCGAAGAAGGCACAGTGGACCTTTTCCACAATCCTTCCCTGTGATCAAATGTTTCACTCTAAACAAAGAGGAAAGACAGGAAGGAGGGAGAGACAACAAAAACACAACAGCAAGAACGATGCCCGCAGCTCACAAGCAAGACACACTGAAACAGACACAGACAAACACAAACAAGAGTCATTGACGGGGGGACCGGCACAAGACAAAAGGGACACACAGACAGAGACAGACGTGAGAAGGCCGTAGCACAAATCTATAACATGGATTTCAAGGATTCAGCAATGCTAAGCCAAGTGTCCAAAGTCCTTCCCGGGGCTCCATATACACAACATCCAGAAAGGAAAGGGTCCAAGTACAAATAGACAAGTCATGAGGTGGTTCTCTTGGCTGCTGTAAGTCCAGCAAAAATGGCATGTTTTTGAGTTTTAGAGAGCTGCAGGGCTGACAGATCATTTGGAATCAAAACATTGACAGTAACAGGTGCAGTATCATTAATCAGGGCAGATATTTTGGATGCAATATTGTTCCATAACTGACCAACAGGAGAGCAATCCCAGATCATGTGAAGATATGTACCTTGTGCTTCGATTGGGCAAAGCTAGGGTTGAGAACACATAGGAAAATTTGAAACGGTCTGAAAACTGGACAATACATAAACTGTGATTTGGGAGAAACCATGCTTGATATCTGAATGCCCAATCAGCCAAATAAACGCCAAAGTCTTGCCTTCCGTTCAAACTTTAAATTATGTTTCTATGGTAACGTATAGCGGTACAGCACGGCCCCAAACAGGTGTAGTTTTGAGCTATGTTGAGCGATTTCCCGAAGATTTCCCATTAAAGTCTATGAGAAATGTTGTGCCGTTTTTTTTGTTGTAAATAACCGCGCTGCAAATCTCTTTGAAAACGGGTAACACACTATTCCCGATCATTACAGACATTTGATGTATTTTGTGTGCACGTGTTGGCAACTCTCAATGATTAGTTGTGGGACAGAAATGTGGCGGAAGATGAAGAATAAGTAAGGCAAGGCAGCTTTGTTTGAATAGCACATTTCAGCAACATGGCAATTCAAAGTGCTTTACACAAAAACAGTTAAAAAATAATAAAAAAAACAGATATAACACAAGAATAAAAGTTACAGTGCAGTATAATAAATTAAACATTAAAGAAATTACCAACCATTTAAAGAAAGGCAACATCAAAAAGAAAGGTCTTCAGCCTTGATTTAAAAGAACTGAGAGTTGCAGTAAACCTGCGGTTTTCTCGGAGTTTGTTCCAGATATGAGGAGCATAGAAACTGAACGCTGCTTCCCCCTGTTTAGTTCTGACTCTGGGGACAGAAAGCAGACCTGTCCCAGATGACCTGAGAGGTCTAGGGGGGTGATAGTCTAGTAGAAGATCAGAAATGTGTTTTGTCCCTAAACCGTTTAGTGATTTATAAACTAGCAAAAGTACTTTGAAATAAATTCTTTGAGGCACAAGAAGCCAGTGTAAAGACTCCAGAACTGGAGTGATGTGATCCAGTCTCTTGGTCTTAGTGAGGACTCGAGCAGCAGCGTTCTGAATCAGCTGCAGCTGTCTGATTGATTTTTTAGGGAGACCTGTAAAGACCCCGTTACAGTAGTCAAGTCTACTGAAGATGAAAGCATGGACAAGTTTTTTCAAATCCTGTTGACACATAAGTCCTTTAACCATTGATATATTCTTAAGGTGATAATAGGCTGACTTTGTAATTGTCTTGTCTTAAAGTTCAGGTCAGAGTCCATGACTACACCAAGATATGTGGCTTTGTCTGTTGTTTTTAACATTGTTGTTTGAAGCTGAGCGCAGACTTTTAATCGTTCCTCTTTTCTCTTCGCTCCAAAAACGACCACCTCAGTTTTTCCTTAATTTAATTTTAGAAAGTTGTGGCACATCCAGCCATTAATTTGTTAACATAACTATGGTAATTTATTTTGTTGTTTTCCATAATCTGAGCCAGTGGGAGCATGTAGATGTTAAACCGAAGAGGCCCTGGAATGGAGCCTTGGGAAACTCCTCATGTCATTGTATCGTGTCCCACATTTGTATGCTCAGATGCATAATTACCTATTGACACAAAGTAGTCCCTATTCTTTAAGTAGGATTCAAACCAGTTTAGTACTGAGCCAGAAAGGCCAACCCAGTTTTCCAGTCGGTCTAGTAATATGTCGTGGTCGACCGTGTCAAATGCAGCGCTGAGATCAAGTAATACTAAGCGTGAAATTTTGCCACAGTCTGTGTTAAGGTGAATGTCATTAAAGTGTCGACAAGAGCCGTCTCAGGGCCGTGGTGTGGTCGGAAACCCGACTAAAAGGTATCAAAAGTATGAGCAATAATAGTAATTGTGCTGATTGCTGCTATTGCAGCACATCGGCAACCACTTTAATGTAGATTTTCTTTAGGGCTTATTATGTGGTGTCGGATTGGTGCATAAACTCCAGTACTTCCCGATACCAGTGTTTTAGGCAGTATCGGAGGCGATACCGATACTGGTATCGGAACATCTCTAGTTTGAACAAACTTTGACTTATTGACGCTCCTTTCATGGTGGTTTGGACTCGATGATTGTCATTCCCACTCTAATGATCACATGTGACACACACACACACACACACACACACACACACACACACACACGGTGGAATTATCCAGCCTTATCTGACCAGTCACATGGCAGCATTCTTTAAGCAAGCTCAACTACCGCAACTATGTAGTCAGTTTTCCTGGAAGTTCACTCTAGTAGGACACCAGCAGTGGTCAGGGGACATCATGTTGGAAAAGGTTAGGCTTTGATGTGTTCCTGTAGTAAACCCAGGGTCATTCAGTGTTCTTTCAAGACTCATTTTGCAGGGCTGAAAATGCACTCCCTGTTCAATTATTTGCATCTGCTTGTCCTGTTGAGCATAGTCTAGAATAGAACAAACTTGGATCAGTGTAGCAAAAGCTCATGCATTGAAGAAACATGAGGTATGCTGAGGTCACCACACTGCTGCACTGACAGAATACATTTATCAATTTTGTCAACCTGTATAGGCATACGACGGATTTCAGCATGTACAGGTCTTTTCCACAATAAAGAAGAGTAAAATTGTCAATTAGAGCGCAGATTTGACAGACTTATGTTGTGACGAGCCAAAACAGGGGGTGGACACAACACTCTACTATCCCCAGAGGGGGGATTGAGCTTCTAGGTTTTCAGAGGTAAAAGTCTGCTTCCTTTTTAAATGTTAAATAAGAGGATGACTGAACATTTACTTGTATGGGGGGAAAAAAAAACTGCCACAGTTAATCATTGATTGGTATGCAAAATTAGCATGTTTGATAACAACCAAAGGCAATATACTGTGTACATTACTTTAACAGAAAAGTCATATGAAGTCCAAATATTGAATCAACTGAGTTGCTTGCAAGGCTAAGGGGAGTTAGAGGTCGAGTGAACTTTTTTGATACAGCCCATTTGATACATAATAAAATGCAACACAATGTGCTTTACATAAAAATGACTTTAAAAGCATGTGCAAAAACAGTCAGTGCAGAGTATACAAATGCCAAGGTATTTAAGAAACCCTCACACACGTGTGCCAAGAGGTTAGCCATACACTGTTTTGAAGAGAAATGTTTAACCTGCTTTAAAAAAGGGTTCAGCGTGGGAGCCTCTTACCATCTACTTGGGGCATATATACAGGCGGCAGCATCTCTTGCTTGAGAGTTAGTACGAGGGATGGTTAAAAGACTTCTGCCTGTGGACCTGAGGGTTCTAGCTGGTTTGTGTGTAATTAGCATGTATTTTGTTTTAATATACTGAGGTGAAATGCCATTTAGAGCTTTGTAAACAAGTAGCAGAGTTTTAATGCAGAGATCTAAGAACAGGTACAATATGCCATCATTGAATAGCAATTCACAGTGGAGAAAGAATACTTTCAGAATCATCAGCTGACTGTATATCCCTGCAACACATCATGCCTGATGCTGTTTAAAGGTGCCCTGCCACTACTTTGTGGTAATGTTTGAAGTTCTACCATGGACTCTGAACATTTTTGTGTGGAATGAATGCCTTGGTTACCTTGTTTCAATCCATTCTAGTGTGGTATAGAAAGCCTGCAGGAAGACTGGGCTCTATTTCTGCCAATTCTCACTGATATTCAATAAACTGCTTGACTCTGATTGGCTAACAGCTAGCCAATGAGAGCCTGGCTATTAGCGTCCTTTACCCAGCGCAACTGGGCGAGCTCATGAATAGTTACGAACTCAGGCAACATGACGTCAGACTGACCAGCTTTTTTAATTGGCTTGATTTCTCAGATTATTTCTTTCCAGTGGCTAGAGCTGACAGAGGATGTAGCAGTTAATTTTTACATTCACAACATAACACAAACACATATGGACCTAACATATATTTAAAAAAAATACAAGTAAAAACGGTTTTGTGTGGGAGGGCACCTTTTAATTAACTGAACTCCCGTCTGTCCTTGCCAGTGATGTTGTTGACTCACCTTAATGGTCATTTTGAAAATATAGATTGTGGAGTTGTTGCATTGCGTGAGATGTTTTAACACCTGACAGTGTTACCTGTATTCCATGTGAACATGCTCATGCTGTAAACATGTGAAGCTGGATATCTCAAACATAGCTCGACTACTGTATGTTGACCATTTTGTTGCAAGACAGACCCCTCGCTGAAGCGTGTATATGTGTGTTTGTAAAGGCAGGGCCGGGGTGGATGTATAAGTATATAATGCTTTTGAAACAGGCTGGATATCCGATGTATTTATAATGTTATTATTAATCAGGTTCCACTTTGTATATTTTCCTAGACAGTCCCTGGAAACCTTCACCGGTTGATCACCTGGTGTTTCCCCTAGGTTGACTGCTTTGGCCTAATGTTCCAAATTTAACACTTAAAATATTTGTCAGTTACTTTTCCAAATATTTAACAAATGCCAGGAGTTGAGTTTTTATAAAAATAAATAAATATATGACTCGTGTGTTAACTGCATTCCAAATGAATCAGAGAACGTACCTCCCAAGTTACTGTAACTGGTTGCTGACAAGCAATGTAGTAAAAGGCTGTTTTTTGTGAATGGAGTCCGGTGCAGTGCTCACTCCACATAAAACACATCGGGGCTTCATTAAATCACTTCCAGCAAACTTCACAGAGAACAATGAGGGCAAACAGTATCACCATTCTGTGTAAACTGAAAGTTATCTGGTCTTTCTCAGTTAAAAACATAAGGGAAACCCTGGAATGGATATTTGGGGTTATTTTTGGCCTTAAAAAAAGATTTGTCTGGCCTGACAGGGGTCCCTGTACAATTATAGGGAAAATGTAATGCTTCCACCACATAGTTTAGTAATACTAACAACCATGGCCATCACTCTAATTACTCTGACACACAGCCCAACAGTCACCTGAGAACTGACCAGCCTTACATACAGTATATGGTTTATGTCAGCAGGTCTTATCAGACTAGGTGATAGACCGCTGCTTTTGTATTCTTACCTTGTGTTACCTGGTTTGTGGATGCAGATTTGCATAATGCTGCCACAAAGGATTCCAGTTGGGTGTTTGCAATGGAAACATGGGCAGGCAGTTTTTATTTTATTTGTATGACTTGGGCGATATATTAAAATATACACCGTCAGTTCAACCAATTGAAAATGAATATACTGGCTCTGCACGCTGTCTCTCTCTGCCATTGCTGGCCTGTGTTTTTAGCACTTTAGCTCAGGAATACGCTGGTTTTTAAAAGCAAGAAATTCAGTTCTATCTTATCTACCATTGCCTGTGTGAACTCGATATATTCTGTTTTCTTATCAGGTGCCTTATCATATTGGTCGTGTTGCAAGTAGCTGTTATATCGGCTTGCAGAGGTTGTACGTAGCTATTTCCACCCTCATTGTTGCTCCCATAATAGCATCCATGGTAGCTTTGACTTAGTAGGAAAAGGCAACACAGCTTTATTTATAAATAAGGCAATTCAGAATGCTTTTAATAAATTATTAAAGAGCAGTTTAAAAACATTAGTTAAAGAGAAAATAAAAACAGCTAAAATAGGACAGGTATAAAATACAAGAAAAGTTACAGGGTAGGGTACAATTTTTTTTTTTTTGGGGGATGGGGGCATTTAATTGTGATTTTTTCAGCCAGATATTACGATTAGATTTGCGTTTTATTTTTTATTGTTTCTTTTTTTTCTTCTTTTTTAAAGTTTAGCTACAAAAATTCAATTTTCACTGTGTAACAGATGAAACATGTCATGGGGCATTACAATATGAGACACATATGTCTCTATATTGTTATGCAAGGATGAGAACATAGATATGACTTGCCAGCAATAAGTGTTTTTGTTTTAATAAGCATGGCACATTGAACAATCATACAGGACATTTATCACAAAAGCAAAAGTCCTAATAGTAAAAACAATTCCAATAAAAATATCAATACTTTCCTGTCATCTACCTCAGTTCAATAGCAACAGCACCTTTTTACCATTTTAAATAAATAAATTACAAATACATGAAATATCCACTGAAATAGGACATTTCTGGAAACAATCTGTGATATATAGCATTATTCCAACATTTATCTTGTGAAAAAAACCGTAAATATAATACAACAAAGAGGAATAAAAGCTGTTAATCCAAATGTTGCACCAAACATTTGATTAATTGCAGTCTTCACGATTAGCTAATTGCATTCTTTCAAATCTCAATTTTGATTTAAATACGGTTTATCCTTCAGCCCACTGCAGTGTAAAAAATGAACAATTACTTGATTTAGGAAAAAAAAAAAAGTTTTGACGGAATGCCGACCCTTCCCAGACGACCTGGGAGGTCTGGATGTTTCATAATGTAGCGGCAGATCAGAAATGTGTTTTTGGCAATATTGTCAATTTGACAATATGTTTTGAGAAGCACAGTTGTTACTAATAACATAGTATCACATTGTCAGACCTTCCTTTACAGAGCTGTGGAGTAGGGTCTGGCTAAAAAGCGGCCTCACGCTGAATGTTTGGTGTCCTGCCTGCAGGTTTTAATGAGCTTTGTAACAACGGCACTCCCTGTTTCTTTCTACCTGCTGCGTTTCTGTTGACAGTTTACCATGACTGAAAGGTCACCATGGCTCCTGTGAGTTCAGTATTTGCATGCTGCTCCAGATGCCTCTTTACTCCCTGTCTGGGTGTTTCCAGTCTTGGTGATAGCAGCAGGCTAGCAGACCCAGCTTTTTCATAGGACAGCAAACATTAAGTCACAGCAGGAGGCTTTGCTGGCTGCTACTCTGCTACCATGATAATTTAGTAGGGTGGTCTAACACAAAAGTGTGTGTGTGTGTGTGTGTGTGTGTGTGTGTGTGTGTGTGTGTGTGTGTGTGTGTGTGTGTGTGTGTGTGTGTGTGTGTGTGTGTGTGTGTGTGTGTGTGTGTGTGTGTGTGTGTGTGTGTTTAGTGTATCTGGCAATACCTATTGTATGTTATGGTCCCAGGCTTTGTCTGAAGAGTGTGTGTGGAAAGTGTGTTGGGGCGGTTGCGGAGATCAGACCCATTGTTTGCTCTGCATTGAATTGTAAGTATTGCAGTTAATGCAGCCCAGTGTCCAACAGTACGTCCATTGCATCCCAGCATCGACAATACACAGTGTTGTCTATAATGTGGACTGCTTTGTGTTCTTTCCCCTGACAAGAGTCGGGCAGAAGAAATGAGAGCCAGCTAAGATTGTAGTTGAATCGCAAAGTTGTCATGCTGATGATGAAGTATAAGGGTGGGAAAAGATGATTGTTTTCAACATTGATTATTTTTTGATGATTTTTGTCTGTATCACAATTTCTCAGAGCTCTATTGGTCATCTACAAAAAAATTGAATTCAACTGTCATTGAAACTGTAAATAGGTTTTCTGGCCCTCAATTAATTGTTATGATATTTCCACATGCTGTGCCAAGTCTGGAACTTTCCCACAGGCCCAATCAAAAAGATTAAAATCAGACAAAGCTATATTGAGTTATACGAGAAATCTCACATTGAGAATACTTGGCTGAATAAATGGGAAACCAGATTTGTTTGATTCACTTCACAAATACTATTAATAGAATATGTGATATATGAATGTGCTCTAATGGAGTTTTAGTGGAAACCAAACTCAAAAGTTTAATTTCCGGGACTGTTATTCTTGCATTTATTATTTTGTTTCTGTACTTGACTTGCTGTCACACACAATCTGCCCTATGCTGAATTGCTGCGGAGCTCTCTGCTTATTTGTTTTCCCCTAAATTACTTTTACTATTATAATTTAAGTAGTTTTGAAATCAGTACTTTTACACTTCTACTTGATTAAAAAGCTTGAGTTGATACTTCAACTTCTACAGAAGTCTTTTTAAACCCTAGTATCTATACTTCTACCTGAGTAAGGAATGTGAATACTTTTGATCAGGGAGAAAATCTTCAATTATGGAGGTGACCAATAACCCACTCTGATAGAGCTCCAGGGTTCTTCTGTGAAGAGAAGAGAACCTTCCAGAAGGATGACCATCGCTGCAGCACTCCACCAATCAGACCTGTATGATAGGGTGGCCAGACGGAAGCCACTCCTTAGTAAAAGGCACATGGCATCCTGCCTGCAGTTTGCCAAAAGGCACCTGAAAGACTCATAGACCATGAGAAACAAAGTTGTCTGGTATACTGAGACAAAGATCTTGGCGTGAATGCCAAGCATTCTGTTTGGAGGACACCAGGCACCGCTCATCACTTGGCCATCACCATCCCTACAGTGAAGCATGGTGGTGGCAGCATCATGCTGTGGGGATGTTTTTCAGCGGCAGGAACTGGGAGACTAGTCAGGATTGAGGAAAAGATGAATTTGGCAATGTACAGAGACATCCTGGAAGAAAACATGCTCCAGATCGCTCTTCACCTCCAACTGGGGCAACGGTTCATCTTTCAACAGGACAACGACCCTAAGCACACAGCCAAGATATCGAAATAGTGGCTTCAGGACAACTCTGTGAATGTCCTAGATCGGCCCAGCCAGAGCCCAGACATCTCTGGGGGGATCTGAAAATGGCTGTGCACCGACGCTACCCATCCAACCTGATGGAGCTCGACAGAGTCTGTAAAGAGGAATGGGCTAAACTGGCCAAAGATAGGTGTGCCAAGCTTGTGGCTTCCTATTCTAAAAGACTTGAGGCTGCTATTGCTGCCAAAGGTACCACAACAAATTATTGAGCAAAGGCTGTGAATACTTATGTACATATTATATTTTCGTTTTTCATTTCTAATAAATTTGCAAACATTTAAATGTGTATAGAAATTTGAGGGAAAAAAATAATTGGAATAATATTTTGGAATAAGACTGTAACATAACAAAATGTTGAAAAAGTGAAGCGCTGTGAATACTTTCTGTATGCACTGTATAGTGGTTTGACGCCAACCTGGGTCCCTTTGCAGCATGTCATCCCCCCCTTTCTCTCCCCTTTCCTGTCTTCATCTGTCCTGTCAAAATAAAGACCTAAAATGTCCAAAGAATTGCCCAAAAAAGATACAGTTGTTAATGGGAAACTGCATTTCAGGATCACTCACATTTAAACACTTTAATCTTTTTACCAGGGTTCTAAATCCATTTTAATTAGGGCTGGGTATCGAACTATAATGAAAACCAGCAAAACTTTTGAATTAATTAAATTACTCAAATGTCAAAGTTTTATTGTCAGTGGGCCTTTTGATTTATAAAGTTATAGTGGCATCCCCAATAATGCCTCCACATCTCTACTGGCCCAACCAACAGCACATATCATAGTGTGCAGCTGTATCTGGAAAACTCCATCAGTGTTTGATCTCGATGTAGGGACAATATATCTGCTGTGTTTCATTGCAGCAGCAGAGCAAGCAGGATGATTGTTGCTGCTGGAACTCATAGTGTTACAACTCACTGTTGCATAGTATAGCTTTGACTGGAAGTGGAAGCATTTACCAGAGGGCAGCAGAGGACAATTGGATGTGTATTGTTAAAAGTGCTGCTGATGGTTACATCTCTGTACAAACAAAAGTCCTCACAGGGAAGACCCTGAACTCTTTGGAGTTTGTGTGTGTGTGTGAGTGTTTGCCAAATAAATGTGTGTGTTTAACCAACTGTATCACTTGTAGCCAGGAGCAAAGCCGCACTGAGGTGTTGTGCATTAATTTCTCACAATCGAATAACGATTTTTAATAAGCTTTTCTGTTTGTAAAGATTAGCGTCTGGACTTAAAACGCCTAAAAAAAAACTTGTGCGGTAAACAATGAGTGGTGCATGGAAGAAGAAGTCTTGTCCTGCTATGTGCTGGCTACACCAAAGTCCCAGAAATATTACCCGTGGCCACTGGAGGCTAAATTGTTGTCAAACGGATAGCTACTGGGGGCCGATATTGGTCTCTAACTGACTGAAACATTGTTGGCTGTTGATGGCTCTCTGTCCAACTGTTATGGGCTGGCATTTTAAGACCAACTGGTATTTTGATTGTTAACACATCAGCTGTGTGGCTAATACATTTAATTCCTGTAACCTGTTGATCATGCAGTGTGGACATATGCAAATGCTGCAAACTCTTGTCAGATGTCACCACAGTATGTCTAGCTGTGTGTGTGTGTGTGTGTGTGTGTGTGTGTGTGTGTGTGTGTGTGTGTGTGTGTGTGTGTGTGTGTGTGTGTGAGATTAAAATGTAAGTAAGTAAGCTGTGAATATGTGTGCAAGACTGCCACAACAGTTGCATCATTGTTCAAGTACCCTGTTTTAAGCAGCTTGTCTATTAAAGGCCGCATCCTGTCACACAAAAACCAAAACATTCTTTCCCTTTTCCTAAACAAATACATTGTTGCATATAGTTATGATTAACTTTTCTGGGAACTTTGAGGTTTCTGCTGCTGAAAATTCCTAGTGGAATGGAACAGAAAGAAATCTGGTCAATGGCATGTTGTTTTTCCAAGAACAGTGTCCTAGTTACTCAGGATGACTCTAGTCTATATTTGGTAGAAAATATGGAAACTTGGCTAAAGTTACATTAGGATGAATTATTACATTGTATTAAACACAAATTGTTTTTTGCTTTACAACTTCCTTCCTTCCTGTTAGCAGAGAGTTTACAGATTCTTAAAAAAATTGAGGAACCAAAGCATACCACGTTTGCTTATAATCACTTTTCTGTTCCTGTCTTTCTCTCTCTAGTGACTGATGTGGAATTGAAGCGGCTGAAAGATGCCTTCAAGCGAACCAGCGGCCTCACCTATTACATGAACCAGCAGTGCTTCTACAGGGAAGTGCTGGGAGATGGAGTTCCACATAAAGTTGCAGAGGTAAACCACAGTGATGTCACAACATGTACTATTAACCATGATGGAGTACTCCAAAGTGGTAGTTACAGTGAAATGTTGAATGCTGTCCAGGTTGCCACTAACAATAGGTTAGGTTACGTCAGTCCTGTTTACGCAAGAACATTTATGGCTGAAAACGTAAACATATTTTATAGGGCTGCACAATTAATCTAATTTTAATGATGATCACGATTTTGATTTCCCACAATCAAATTTGCGTGATCAAGCGATATTTTAAATGCGTTTTTTTTTTTCTCAAAGCCAATCTACCCGTAAACCACTGTCTGATCATGTGCCAGTCAGAGTTGTTCCCTGCACCTGCAGCTTAGTTTCTAGATATAGACAGTCACAGAGGACAGAGTAACGTGAGGAAAATTCAACAGATAGCAGTCGGTTACGTCGGTCTCAAGGTTTACCAGTAAACGCAATATTTTGTAATGTCTGTGTTGTTTTTCAAACAACAGCTGTAACCAGTGCAAGTCAGTGCTAGTTAGTGTCTGTTAGCTCACAGTAATATTTTTCCTCTAGGTCGCACCGGTGCACCTAACGTCCTTGCATCCGCTGTAATGTTGTTTATATCGATATGGTTTTATTTTGCGTTACATGACCCATTTCTTCTGTAAAGGCGTGCCTGTGTTGGATCTCTTCTCTACTCTCTCTCCTCTTACTCTCCGCGCAGCCCCGCCGCAGCGGCCGCCGGTCCATACTTCTGACATTTGTCTACAGTTTTAATTGTTATTAAAACGCCTGTATATTGTTAAGCATGAGAGGCAAACCTGTATTTGTTCCAGTGTATCCGCTGGTAACTCTGCTATCGCAGCCGCCACGGTGAAAAACACAGAAGTTATGAATGCAACTAACTTCAGTTCGTAGAGTAATGGCGTGTGAGATGGAGCTTGCTGGACCTGGGCAAGAGATGTGACCCATGGCCAGAATATCATAGTTCATAAAAATGCAGCGCAGTGCCAATACAGACATTTCATATACACGATGTGTGTAACTTCGCTGACCCGCCATTCGATCCGCGCTGGACCCATTCATAATGAGTCAGCCGTGTCTCTGTGAGGAGCATCCATCGCACTCCCTCTCTCTCCCTAGCTCTTTTAATCAGTTATTGTTGAAAATAAGTGAAGGAGCTTTATCAGAGTTACATTAAAAAAAAAAAAAAATATATATATATATATATATATATATATATATATAATCCTACGCTATTTACTTCAGAGCGCTAATTTTCAGTTACATAATAATAATAATAATAATAATGCATACTTTATTAATCCCACAAGGGGAAATTACAATTTACACTCTGTTGTTATTACACACAGGCCTGAATTACACACACATGCTCAGTACCTGGAAAGGCGCCCCGAGCAGTTGGGGGTTCGGTGCCTTGCTCAAGAGCACCTTGTGTTGCAGCTGTATGTCTATACAACATACAATTTCAGCATAAGAAGAATGTAGCATAATATGGATGTGAAAGCAGTTATAAATATTTGACAATAAAATATTTTTTTGGTTAAAATCAAATAATAATCGTGATAATTAATCGTGATCACAATATTGGTCAAAATAATTGTGATTAAAATTTTGGCCATAATCGCGCAGCCCTAATATTTTATCAAATGTGCCTTTCGTTTAGATGGTGACGGCATTTTTGGGGCTGAGAAAAAAAAACACTCCATCACGTTCCCGTCTAAGCGGTTAAAACGTAAAAGTGTGAAGACAGCTGTGTGGAGAGAGACGAGAAAACGGTGTTCAGGTAGTCTGTTGTTACTGAGTAGGCTACAGAAATTATAGGCTCCTGTTATCTAAAAGATTTTCAATGTAATGGCTCAATATTTAAATGATTTTGACAATGTGGATAAGGTTTTTATAGTTCGATGACCATATGTAGGCTATTCATTTGAGCCAGAGTAGGAGTAAACGTGGAATAAAGTGATAATGAAGTAAGAGACGATTTCTGATGAAGAACAAGTCCAAAAAGAGTGTTGTTGTGCTTTATTACATAGCGTGGTTGAATTCTAAGGCATTCTGCGGCCTGTTATTTTCTTGAAAACAGACCGTTGCTAAGTATAACACACCGTTGCCATGCAACCTATCGCTACATCTTTATACACAGTCTATGATCGCTACGCATTAACTTCCGCTGTAGGGAAAACAACGCTAATTAGTTAGCTTACATTGCAACATGTTTAACGTTACAGGTGTGTCAAACAAGGGGGTAAGCCTCTCATCTCTAAGCGTAGCTCCTATGGCGCCATTTTGGTGCTAACAAGCTATCACCCACCATTAGCATACCATTGACTGCCATTCATTTTGGCGCCACTTTGACAGCAAATAACTTTGCATCTGAAGCGTTAAAGACTCTATTTTCCATTGTTTATTTCTAAAGAAACACGGCAATGTATAAAAGGCTCCATTACCTTGTAGCTCACGTTATGGCCCCGTAGTAGACTATTTTTGTAAAAATAGGCTAACGATTGTGTCATAACCAAGCAACTTGCTGTCGCATAGTCAACAAATCACCGTATTGTCAGGAGAAGCTTGCAGACAGTTTTGACTTCCTTTAGCTGTTTAGGTTTAATTACTAATGTTAACTAGCATGTTAGTTAGCATTACTTAGCCTGTGTCGATGTTGTCTCTTAACATATACCTATGCTCATCGTCTCTGCTGATTGGGAATGATTGAGATTTCTCTTGGCACAGCTACCAGAAGACTTACAACTTTCAGACACGTTGCTCACGTCACAGCTACATTGTCAAGCTCAGTTAGGAGGCTGCGCAGTAATGCTCAGCCATCACCGGAAAAGTGCTTCTAATATCCTTCACTGGTCTCCGTCCAGAACAACGAGATCTGTTGGTCCATTTCTTTAACTGCCTATGGTGTCAACGGAAATGTTCAGTTTAATGTGAATTAGAGCAGCCGATAGCTTGCTAGCTCACTACAACGCTTTAGCTAATGTGTCAATTCCTGCAGTGATTTAAAACAGGCAGTTGTTATAGCGAATACAATCCCTTCAGTCCTGATCACCCTGGTTGTATTCGCTATAACAGCCACCTTGCTCTGAATTATCCCTTACAGAAAGTAACCCTTAACTTTAGACAAATTGGACAAGACTTACAGTAGGTAGTTTCATTGAGTGTGTTGTGAGACATAGGGATCAACATTGGACTGGATAGCATTACACATATTTTCCTAGCAGAGGATATACCGATTATTTTGCCTGGAGATCTGCTGTGTCCTTCTCCCCTAACTAAATGCCATACATCCAGAGAAGGGATCAAGCACAGGTACTGTTGGTGGATCCTTGGATGATGATGATGATAATAATAATAATACCAATTCCGCCCTGGACTGAATCTAGGTCCTTGTAAACTGTCCTTTTATAGATCAAAATTTGTACTTACATCACATACAGAATTATTTTATTTTCAAAACACTAATCAGAATAAATATCTGAGAATGCTACTTTGAATACATGTATCAATAATGGAAGGTGATGAAGGCATGAATTAAAGCAGTCCTTTAGTTGCTTATCAAAGTGTTAAAATACAGCTGTTAGGTGTCTGACTTACTTGAGACCATGCTAAAACAATATTTAATACCTACAATTCCATGCACATCTCTGGCCGCCATCCTCAATTCATAGAATTGCAGTTACATAGATACCTCCACCATAGATTGTAACTGTATCATCTTTTCAATGTTAAAATACACAGGAGAGAACTGGTATTCTTCCTCTGTCCATTAAAGATGGCAGATTCCAAAATATTAAGGAGGAAAACAGGTTGTTTGAGCAATGTGATTTGGAATATGGAAAGTGATTCAATGTACGAGTTAATTTTCCAGGAAAATGACACCAGCATCTGCTGCTACACTTAAACACAGTGTTTACTGTGGCTAAGGAGGTAGAGTGGGTCACGGTCCAATCCTTAGCTCTTTCTGTTCTCATGTGTTTGAGCAAGTTAAGACAAAAAATGCTATATAAATGCAGTCCTTTTACCATTGAACACTACAGCATGTTTCTCTTAGCATCTCTGCTTGCCCATGGTAGCAGTTACTGGGGAGATAGCAGTCCAGATCTAAGGTTACTGCAGGTCTCTTCAAACAGAAACATGGCTGTAGCACATTCTGACAGTTAAAAGAGAGATGAGTCTAGTCAGTCAGTCAAGACGCAAACGTTCTTTCTCAGTAACACTTTTTTTAAAACCAAGACTATCTTGCATTAAAACACATTCCTCATTTGATTGTTTGTGTTCATGTTGATGATATACAGATTCAGTGATCCTCAACTTCATACAAGCAGCATATATAAAGCTTTTTGATGTATTGGATATATATAGAATCTGTGCTTCAAACAGGAGACTGCTCAGATTTGAGTGTGATTTCTTCAGCTGATGGCAAAGTGTCACACATGGTGTTTTTACCTTTTTAAAGGATATGCTTTTATGTAATGGAGCTCAGTGCCACTGCCAGCTAATATTTTCAGTCAGATGTATTTTGGTCATATAGTTTCCAGTAAACATGAAAAATACACTCAAGAACATCTGGAATCTGGATAATTAATGTTGGAAACCCTGTTACTTGAAACAAAAACATACTGATTTAATTTGGCTCCTCATCTTAGGAGTTCCTGAGATTAAATGGATTTAAGCAAATTCTATAAACCAATTTAGATTTTGGGATACTCTCTTTTGTTTGGGTTCTCTCCATGTGAGACAAAATCCTTTTCCCCTACCATGATCCGGCTTACATCTGCAGATCTAATGAATATTTTCACCCTCTCTTCAGTCTCCTCTGGAAGGCTTCTCCTTCTCGCTTTGGCTTTTCTTGACATGTGGTGAGATGATTCAAACTTCATGGCAGTTCTTTGGAAAGACCTGGGGCCTGTTGCACGAAACCAGGATAAGGGATTAAGCTGGGATATTCAAGTTATCCTGGATGAATTTAGCTTTGACTCGGTTGCACAAAACCAGGTTGAATTAAAGTCAACCCAGCCAAGTAACCATGGAGATTTATTATTTGCGGCTAGCTTGGTCCAGAGCAGGCTAACAGCCAGGCTAAGATTAATCCTGGAGTCTCATGTGTTAAATCAGCTGCCGCTCTGAACTGAAATAAATGGGTATAACAGTTATTTTGTTGTCTTCTGCATCTGTTCTGCTTTATTTTTATTAACATGCATTATTTGTCACTATTGTTGTCATGAGTTTCATTTAAACCCTACTATTGCAGTTGTTTAGATGGTTAGAAATGGTTGCACTGGCACCCAGATGCGGAGTGGCAATCGGGAGAGTCTGGACTTTTCCCGGCGGGACGGTAGTGTGTCGAGGCTGCCTGGCGTGCGGCCGCTGCCCGGTGACCTGGTGGCTGCTGCCCGTTGGCCGCTTCCCGGTGGCCGTTACCTGGTGGCCGTTACCTGGTGGCCGTTACCTGGTGGCCGTTACCTGGTGGCCGCTGCCCGGTGGCTACTGCTGCTGCCCGGTGGCTGCTGCCGCTGCCTGCCGGCAGACCTGTGCATCACATCAGTGTCCACTCTCTGTAAAAGTAAAGATGAGCAGCGCGGCATCCGTGGTCTGTGCAGCTTCAGGTTTATACAGGACGCGCTCTGGAGATTAAGTGGGACAATGCAGCTATATTCCCAGATATAATATTAATTGCAGACCGGTCAGAAACCAATACATTCATGATTTCATTTTCTTGTTGCTTGTCCTTCTAATACTACTCTAATAAAGGACAGTTTGTGTTACTCCGTAATATGTAGGCTGATGTTTTTTTTATTATAACTTACTTTGGTTTCATAACCTTCTCATAAGTCTCACATCACTGGACCAATAACGTGGCCTATATACACTACGTATATAGTGTAGTTTACATTCAGCACACAGGGAACACCACAATGCTTCTTAATATATTTATTTTGATGCTGTTGTCAGAAGAATAAAAAAAACACGTCAAAGCGTGTATTGAAGTCACTTACTACTTTTTCTAGTTTTTGTCCCTTTCTGATTGTTCTGTATGAACATTAATTGTACAAAGATATTTAGAATTAGACATAGCTTATAGAGATTTCTGCATATGGTTGTAAAACATGTTCATGCGTTGTGAATAAGGATTTGAAATTAAGCCTATAGTCCTTAGGGTCCATCTCCTGAGTAACATTAATTCCCTCTGCTTACTTTTGAGGCAAAGTAGGCTAAATAATAATACATTTTATTCATATTGTGCTTTACATGGTAGGCTACTCAAAGACACTTTACGGTAAACCCAGCACATTTATCACCTAAAAAACAAAACATGAAACTAGCATATTTAAAGCAATTAAACCACTGTGTAGCCTACAACTTTGTAAAATAAAAAAGTGGAGTGATAGGCTAAGTAGATATTTTTACATCCACGTATTCAATCAGTCTTCTATAGTCTGTTGGGCTTTTTCTCTCCGTTTGATAAGAGCCGTATTTCTCTTTCTGCATATTATATGCTTCACCTCCTCGTTACTTTCCATTAGAAGCTGCTGCTCATTGGGTGAAACATATGCCGTATGCGCCGTCTCCATTTCTGCATCAGTAAATCTGTGATCGATACCATGCTCTATTTAAGAAAGCCGTGAACGTGCACTTATCCCAGCTATCTACACCTGGCTGGACATAGCTTCGCCTGTTTATCCTGGCTTGGCAAACGTGCAACCGATTAAGCCGCGATGAGCAGATCACACTAAGTCAAGCGGCGCTTTTTCACTTATCCTGGATATCTTCATTCTACTTTTGTGCAACAGGCCCCTGGACTGAGGCACTCTAGTTAAGATTTTTAATTTGTTAACTCCTGCTTTCAGTGGAATGGAATTTATCTTTCAGCTGGGACATAACTTCCTGGTAATTTGCTCCAACCAATGGCTCTGGGGAAAAACATTTTTAATTGGTTATGTAATGCCTCCTCAGACCCTTTCACCTAAGAGGAAGCATATTTCTTCTGCTTTTTCAGCAATGCTGTGAGCATGCCTTCGCACAGGTGTTTCAAAGCATTGCCCATAAAGAAAACCAAGTATCTTGTGCTCTTCTAACTGCCTTTCAGTCGCTTTTCTGCATTTGGTGCGCTTCTGTGTGTTCTTTATGTGTGGCTTGGGAAGAGAAATAAACACAGAAAGAGATTATGGTTCAACCAAAGCATACCCACATACAAAACCTCCTTGTAAAATGATACCCTGTGTTACAATTCATCTGCCAGGATGTCCGCTGTTCTGTTGTCAAAGCGTACATTTTGTTTGGGAAATGTCCTCACACAAAGCCTCTCATTCTCAGTACATAACTTCATAATGGGCTTCATAATGGCCTGTACTACGAAGAAAGATTTGGCGTTAACGAGGTAACTTCACGTTCAACCCAGGGTTTTCGAGAGAGAGAGAGATATTCCCGGTATCTTAATGAAAGAATTACGTATAGTAATTAGTATATTTGTGTTTTATGATAATAAAATACAGATAATGGAGTCTAGTGGGTTTGGTGATGGTGATTTCACCCTTAAATTAATAAATATAAAAACATATTCAAATGTTGGCTGAGTGAGTTTAGCCTATGGGATTATGTATATGCTGTCGGCTTCTTGAGCCGTATGTTGAATTTTAATGTTTTTTATTTGCTCTCAGATTTCTTTCCACTGCCAGGGTTGCAACTGAAATAGTAAGCTAAAGCAACGACAGTTTATGGAAAGAACAAGTGTATTTATGGTCAGATCTTGTGCCTGACGGATGGGGAAATGATTTTGATAAGCGTTGTAATTTACGCATTTACAGCGTCTGCTTTTTTTTTGCCAGCTTTCCTTCCTGTTTTAGGAAGCTGCAACAAACACAGTTTTACAGGCAAAACGCTTATTGCGTGTCTGTGTTCTTCATATTTGTGTAGAATTTTAGTTTGTTGTTCTTATGTAAAATATACGGCTCTGGTAGATGTTTGTGATCGTTCATGCTGTGCAAACACCGCCTCTTTTATGTAAAGGCGCTGCTGGATTGGGAAACCCTGGGTTGGTTGAACTAGTTGTTAACCACCGTTGTGACACCGCTTATGCGGGACCGTGGTTGTTAGGGTTAGTGAAGCCGGGTAACTGAAAGAATTCCAGGGCATGTTGATCTTGATTTGTAGTACAGGCCTCAGGTACTAATGAAGTTGTATCAAAACCTTTTTATTTTCTGTGAATCACAATTACATCGATGTGGAAATTAGAAAATGCTATAGTCAGACTCACTGGTGACAGCTGATGGTAAAATCTGTTCTGATGCGACAGGCTTGTCCCTCAAACACATTTCCCTGTTGTAGCTGCTACAGTAAATGAATGGACTTCTGCTAAATTGCTGATTATGTCGAAGACAGTGTGAACATGAGGTGATTACTGTACAGACTGTGAAAACAAATTTCCCCAGTGGACAGTAAATACTATCTATCTATCTATCTGTCTATCTACCTACCCACCCAGTTGTCATTCTTGTCCTGTGTATTTTATGTGTTTTTAGGTGATCTACACCTCATTTGGAGGCTCGCCTAAAGGGCTGCACTTCAACAATCTGATCGTGGGGCTGGTGCTTCTGACCAGAGGACGCGATGAGGAAAAGGCTAAGTGTAAGTTGTTTCTGAGGAGTTTGTGAGTTTGTGTTGATGCTGTCAGTGGTGGAATGACTTTAAGTGCATTTACACAAGTACTTAAGTACAGATTTGATGTACTTTTACTTTTCTTTCTATGCCACTTTCTACTTCTACTCCACTACATTAGACTTTTTTAACTAGTAAAGCTTTATTTACTAGTTACTTTACAAATTAAGATTTTTTTGCACACAAAACACATTTGGTTTATAAGATGTTTTATTTTAAATTAAACTACTTATTAATATAATGTCCTACAAGTACAGCTGAAATGATTAGCCGATTAAACAGTTGATTGACAGAACTGTTGTGATCGTTTCCTGTTTCTAAAATGTGAGGATTTTTCTGCATTGAATACTTTTACTTTTAATACTTTAAGTACATTTTACTATGATACTTACATACTTTTACTTAAGTAAATTGTGCCAAAATGCACCTGGGATGGGACTTGTTCTGATTGTCTGACTTAGACCTTGTTGTAAAAGAAGGACCTCACTATGTTTTAAGGTAGACTTAACTTCATGGGTGTTGGAATTATTTTCCTTCCTTGTTGAATTACTTATTTCATTGTTTAACAACCATCATCTCTCTCTCTCTCTCTCTCTCTCTCTCTCTCTCTCTCTCTCTCTCTTTCTCTCTCTCTCTCTCTTTCTCTCTCTCTTTCTCATTCTGTTGTTCTGATAGCTGCGGTTGATGTGTTGCAGGCAGGCTATTCAATCAAGACGTTATTACTGACGTTATAACTTCTTACTGCTGCTACTTGCAAAAGGCCTGACTTTCTGTGATAAGGCCAAACTCTCTTCTTACACTTTGTGTGTGGGTTTGTGTGTGTATGCTCACAGACCTCTTCAGCCTGTTTGCCAGCGATCTGGGTGGATATGCTGTGAGGGAAGATATAGAAGCGGTTCTGCAGGTCCTGGATGGAGAAATCCCAACCTCCCTCAAGAAGTGCTTCAGTGATGTAAGCAAACACCACAGCCTGTCTGTCACCACATGGATATGCATATCAACATTTCCAACCATACAGGTCAAATGTCTCATTAACTCATTTTGGACTTAATAATAACTACAACATGTGAGCTAAAGACTGATAACTACTGCATATAGCCTCATAATCTCTGGGTGATCCGATACATACATACATGTATTATGGTTAAATATGTATCTGACACATTGTAACAACAGCTATAGCCTACTAATTCGGCCCACCTTATTTCTCTCAAGCTGCCTGATCCAGGTCTTGATTTACATCTCAATAGTTATAGATATAGAGTTTGATTCAGAGAATGCGACTTCTGAAACTGACAAGACATGATTAGCTAGAGAGAAGACGTATGTCTCGGTTGGAGTACAAAAACACTCAGTCCACTCTTGGTTGTACAATGGTGTTAAGAAAATCTTATTTTTCCTCATTTGGTAGAGTACAGCCAAGTTTTATTTAGGCTTGCAATCAGGTTACTCCCAGGATTATTATTAATCAGTGTCAGCTCATGCAACATCATACCGGCGACGTTTGCAATGGCAGGACAGTCTTGGTTGCGCAGCTGGGATGCAGTCGCTCTTCAAATGCAGCCTCCGAAGGCTGCAACCCCTGAATTAGTACACAGCCTGTGTGTGTGTGTGTGTGTGTGTGTGTGTGTGTGTTACTTGTCCCAGGAATAAAATGGGTGTTTGGAGTCATAAATCGCCATTTTTCCCATCAGTATTCGTTCTTCAGAAACCAGAATACTCAATAAAGATGCAGAATTGAACTCTATGTTCTCCACATGTTCACCAGCCTGTGTGGCACCGACAACCATGCCACGTTCAAAGTCACTTAAATCACCTTTCTTCCTCATTCTGGTGCTTAGTTTGATCTTCAGCAGATCGTCTTGATCATGTCTATGTGCCCAAATGAGTTACTGCCACATGGTTGGCTGATTAGATATTTGAGTTCATGAGCAGTTGAACAGGTGTACCTAATTTAGTGGCTGGTGAATGTGTGTATAAACTCTAATCAATTAATTGACTTATCGTCTAATCACTTTGCCCATCTTCATTTAAAGGCCTGTTTCTGGCAAATGAGCATTTAGACAGGAACACAAAAACGGACAGATACAGACTTATGACAGATGCAGAACATCTGCTTTTGACAGGCTAACAGCCTAATTGTCTTTTCGTTTGTGTGTTGTGACAGAGTGACAAGGTGAACTATGAGCGCTTCAGGAACTGGCTCCTTCAGAACAAGGAGGCCTTCACTTTATCCAGATGGCTTCTGTCTGGAGGTGTGTGTGTCACGCTCACAGATGACAGCGACACGCCCACCTTCTACCAGACCCTGGCTGGCGTCACACACTGTAAGTCCCCAAAACACACAATGTGTGTTGCATATATTGCATGATGTTCATATTAAGTCATATTAATAACATGTCCAGAGAATGTTAGTGATTAAATATACTGTAAAAAAAAAAACAGTAAACATTAGGAATAATGGCATGTTTCTAATATAAGCATATAATGACATTTTAGAGAAATTGCGGAAAACTTGACTGCAAGCTTAGAATGTCTCCTTAATAACATTTTATTTCTATAAAATACAATGACTGACAGGCTTGACTTATCAACCTGATGCATTCACTCTCCTCCTCCTACTCAATTCAAGCCAGGTCTTCCTCCTCCCACTGCTACCTTCTATACCCAATTCTTTTCTGTCACACTCTGCCCTGCACTGTGCAGACTGCACTAGTTCATGTGATCGTAGATGCGTGATGGCTGCAATTTGTATATTTCTGGCAGCGTGCGTGTGTGTGACACCTACTGTAGCGGTAACTACCACAGAGGTGGGTTTAAAGTGATACTGTTAAAGTTGCAGTCCAAATAAATTTAGCCAGGGTTTATTTAGCCAATTAAGGACAGAGGGCTGGAAAGAATCTGTCTTGTCCAGAGAACCTAGATGCTGCCTTTAATCTGCCTGCTACAAGTTCATCCTCTTAACTTTGTGTGTGTGTGTGTGTGTGTGTGTGTGTGTGTGTGTGTGTGTGTGGGGGGGGCGGAGAGAGAGTGTGACTGACACACGGTTCTTAACTCTTTCTCGAGCAAGAGCTTGACTCATGACAGAGCTTGAATCCTTTGCTAACTTGCTAGTTACAATATTAAGAGAGTAGAAATCTGTGGGAATAACGGCCTTCAGGAAAGGATAACGTAGTTTATGTGAGCTGTTATGACAGGGAGTTTGCTATGGTACATGCTGGATGTGGCAGCACCTCTCTAAGGATGTTCCCTGGATAATGGTATGGTATCTCTGTTGTCAATCGGGGAGAGTTGCACCTTTAGGTGGGTATCAGGCCAGACAAGACACCTGCCATAGAGACAATAGCAGTACATTGGCAGAATAGTTTGTGGCCAGACTGTTCTTTAATGTAGATACCTTGTGACTGTTGTTCATGGTCACTTCTGGAACAGCCAATATTTAAATGTTTTGCTTGAGGGCCGGTTGGTTGTTTTGATTTACATTGATAGAAAAGGCCATTTCATCTGATTAATTGGTTTATAGAGAAATACATAGAGTTTGACATTGTTCATTGTTGTGAATATGGTTGGATATCCAACCTCAAAATGTGTTTGTAGAACCTAAAATTTAAAAAAAAAAGTACCAAAAGCCTCTATCATATATCCTGTGATTTGTACATTTGTCTTTTTTTATTTCTCTATTTTTATCAGATATTTCTTGATCTATATCATATATTACATTAGAGCTGGGCAACATATTGATATATCAATATCATGATATGAGACTAGATATTGTCATAGATTTTAGATATCGTAATATTGTAATATGGCATAAGTGTTGTATTTTCCTGGTTTTAAAGGCTGCATTACAGTAAAGTTATGTAATTTTCTAAACTTACAGACTTACTTAACTATTATTTGATTATTTATCAAAAATCTCATTGTGTAAATATTTTGTGAAAGAACCAATAGTCAACACTACAATATCGTTTTACGGCATCGATATCGAGGTATTTGGTCAAAAATATTGTGATGATTGATTTTCTCTATATCGCCCAGCCCTATTTAGCCAGTTTTGTTCTGCCTTTTATCTATTTAGTTCTTGAATGGCTGTTTGTGTTAAGACACCATTAGAGGACTTTCCATTTGGTATCAGCACCTTATCGAATCGGCAGTAGTATTGAAAGATTAAAGTGGATACCCAGCCGAGGAATACAACATTGTGCTTTTCAAGAAATCCATATTATCAGTGTTAGCGCTGTCAAACATAATCTGATGTTCTGGTGGTCTTCTGCATCTTAAGGGTTACAGGTAGGCCTGCGCAATTCGGGGAAAAAAACATATGAATCTCGTTTTTTTTTTAAAGCTTAGAATTGATATTCTCGATTTTTTTTCTTCCACGATTCTTTTCTCACAAAGTGTAATGTTTATTCCACACATGAACCATGACAAAACAAAACAAATTGGCAGTACCAAACAGATTTCTTTGGCACCTATAGCACATTGGGCATCATCACAAGCCTGTAAACATGGAGGCTTCAATGAAGAAAAGGGAGAGCATTGCAACGCTTGGGAGAGCTTTAAAACCTATTTTATACAGTCTATGTTTAAAACTCACAAATGAAAGTAGTAGCGCTTGTGATGCAGAAAAATTAAATGAGAATCAAAGTCATTAAAATTTTTTTGAAATGATTTAAAAATCAAATAGGGAACAGGGTGAATCGAGATTGCAATTTTATAATGATTAATCGTGCAGGCCTAGTGGCAGGAGTGCAAGTCTTTAGGATCATTTAATTTTATTTATTTAAGATTTATTTATTAGCGCATTGATCGCACATTAATCAGCATGTCTGTTAATGCGCCAGTGTTTGCCAGTTGGCAAACTTTAGAGTTTTCTAGAATTTACCACTAATGCATTTAAGATCCTTTAGCATTTGCCAGAGTAAACTGCCATAACTTGCATTTTAAATGCTGCCATCACTACAAAGAATCAGTTGATACCTTGAGCGCTACACTGATGTTTGTAGAAGCAAAGATGACCCTGAGATGGATGGGAGATGTGCAGGAGGCGATCCATAGTCTGGGTAATGAGTTTTATAGATTAGCACTCAGACGATAGCACAACTGTCATGAGGAATGATCTGCATGACAAACACAAGTATTTATTTACCTTCTTGTCCACCAAGACTAATCATTGATGTGTTAAAAAAAAGCAGTATTGTTCCCTACCAATCACTGTTATTTAGCGCTTGATACGTCTGCGTTTTAGTCTTGGCTTTGTTGTTTAGGACCACAGTGTGTGGGTGTGCTTTTTTTTATGATTATTGCCCAGGAAGTGTTTTTTCTGTTTTTGTTGAGTTAGCACTGTCCAATTCACCTTTGAGATGGAGAGGTAGTCAGACTCTAGTGCTCACTCCATGTCTTTGTCCATACAGTCTTCAATAACTTATCTCTCTCATATTATTTCCTCCATGCCATCCATATGTAGACCCCTTCACGTTCTAAATCAATGGTTTTGTACTCAGTGCTTCCTTTTAGTCTGTCTAAGTTGAGACGTCTGAGCCAGGATGAAGAGTTGAACAGTGACAGTACAACGGTGATTAGGTTTTTCCCAATCAGGCCGAGGTGAACTGTCCTGATGTCAACCTCTGGGACTACAGGAAATCAGAACCTGGATAAGAGAGTAATGGCACTTTCAGACAGTCCATTCTCCAGGGTGCTGCTTCACTAGCAGTGAACCGCAATTATTATATCCCATATGATTGGCACTGTGACCAATAGCTGCTAAAAACAAGCTTTCGGGAAGGTTCTTTTAATAGCCCAACTGGGAAGCTGATGTCCAATTTCTTCCGGGAATTGACTGCCACTTGATTTACGTGTCTCTGTTTTGACACCTGTTATATATTTGGTTCCATGCCAAAGGCTAGCTGCCTATCTGCTGAATCCTATTACCTTAAGCTGTGGATTAACATGTTGAAAGGGGGCGGCTGGTTCATTGACCCTGGCAGAGCTTCATATGCAGTGGCTATTGCATAACCCCATCTTAAGTTTGCTGTGGTATCATGACCACTATCATGTTATCTCTGCTCCTCCTTACTATGTCAACATGCGAGTGCTCTAATTAGCAATAGTTTAAATAGGTCACTTGATCTGGTACCAAGTACATAATTTAACTTGGGTGTTTCCACAATGGTAAGAACAAACTTTAAATTATTTTCCGTATCAATTACTTTGGCAATGCTTTCTAGATTCATTGTTTGGTGTTTAAAGCTACGGTACGCAGTGCTTTCTTCAAAAAACAATGTATAGACTTTTACAAAAGTAATCCCTCTTAATCATCACTTATGACCCACTAGAAGTGTGTAGTGGTGTCTGTATCTGCAGAGATCCTGCCCTCTACCTGGATTCTCCTTTATTTTTACTTTGCTGTGTGCAGGACACTTCTGGGCAGTAACAAAGAGCCAAACAGTGAAGCCATAACCACTACATATTCTACCTTTCAAATATCAGGAATAAGTTAAAAAAATGCTCATCACAATTTCCTTGAGCACAAATCTTTATTTGGTTAGATCAACACTCAAAGATTGTTATTTGTTTTTTAGGATGATTTTTTTGGGCATTTTAGGCCTTTATTTTGACAGGACAGCTGAAGACATGAAAGGGGAGAGAGAGGGGGGGGGATGACATGCAGCAAAGGGCGGCAGGGCAGAGTTAAACCCGGGCCGCCAACCAAGCTATCTAGGTGCCCAGATCTTACAAATTTACATTGATCTAAATTGATTTTCTGTCAGTTGATTATTTGATTATTTGACTTCTCCAGCATACGCATGGTTTTAGAGGTATTGATTTATTAAAAACAATAACAGAAATACAATACCAAAACAAATACCATCATAGGTTAAAAACAATGAAATGTCCCATAAATTATGTCATTTTGTTACATCCTCTTGAATACGTTTGTATAAAAGTAGTTGATGGAAACCTGCACTTATTCACAGATAATTCTGCTGAAATGTCAGGAATGTAATATGAACATAACTACTGTCACCTAGTCAAGTTAAAACTAGATAGATAAACTAGGGGTTGAGCGTCTGAGGGTAAAATAATGACCAAGTTGGTCTGATTCTCTTCAGGTGTTCTGCTGAGAGCCACAAGACATGTCTTTTTTTTTCTTTTCAGCAGCTATTATGTAATAGTGTATCTCAGTATGTGGTGGTGTCACTGTTGTGTTCTCCATACTCCCACACTGCCATAACAGCTCTTCAGTCACCAGCATCAGTCTTTGTGAATATAGGCCCTGTTGCTCATACTTTTATAATATTACATTAAATATTATGCAACTGTGTTGCACTGTTTGTAATTCTGACTTTGGCTTCCTCTGTTTCCTATCCTGTAGTGGAGGAATCAGACATTATAGACTTGGAGAAGCGCTACTGGCTACTGAAAGCCCAGTCCAGAACCGGCCGCTTTGACTTGGAAACCTTTGTCCCATTGGTTTCTCCTCCCATCCATGCTTCATTGAGTGAAGGTAGGACAATATTTACCTTTTCACATGTCTCATGGTAAATCTATACTGTGCAGTCTGTATCCTTAAAGATTTTAAATCCATTCCCTCACCAGTGAATACAACCCCCTTTAAAGACTTGCTTTGTAAAAATGTTATTTGTGTTATTGATTTTGTTTTCCAGGCTTGTTTCACGCATTCGATGAGAATCGGGACAATCACATCGACTTTAAAGAGATCTCTTGTGGACTTTCTGCGTGCTGTAGGGGGCCAATTGCTGAAAGGCAGAAATGTAAGCCGTTACAAATTAATAAAACCAGACACTTCACTTGATCACAGAGCCTTTCATCATAAGAAGTGCAGTCTATTTCTTCTTTGTAGCTTCTTCCTGGAATTTGAAAGTTTGAAAGCAAAAAATGTTTAGGGAAAGAGAGCATCGTTGTCATCAGAATTTTGAATGGTGCTTGAAATCACATTTGCCCTGCCAGTATTGGAAATATATTATGTGCCCTGCTAATAGACAAAACAGCATAGTGTTGGGTTTTTGGGCAGTATTGTGCTTCATTACCGTATTTGTATTTCACGACGACATCACTCTCTTTCACTGCCAGTTTGCTTCAAAGTGTTTGATGTGGATCGTGATGGGGTTCTGTCTCGAGATGAACTCCATGAAATGGTGGTGGCCTTGTTGGAGGTGTGGAAAGACAATCGCACAGACACACTCCCTGTAAGTTCACACACACACACACACACACACACACACACACACACACACACACACACACACACACACACACACACTGGATGTAGAAGTACAGTAGGTGTTGACTGTATGTGGAGGGCCCTGCTCTACAAAGTTATTAAAGTTGTGCTGGACATCTAACTTTCCCAAATGTAGTTGTCCCTCATGTTGTCTCGTTTGGTTTTTACATTTCACATTTCCTTTCATCACGCTTTTCCCAAAATCAAGTTTTAACAAAGCCAATGTAAAAGAGAATTTGTTCAAACTAAAGAGAGAGATAAAGCTACTGGTATAATTGTGAACATCTTACTTTTACAGTCTGTGTAATACACCTTATTTCTGGCGAAAGAATGTCACTATTGAAAGGATGACTGACATAGTTTGATTCGTAATAGTGGCTATAGCACCTGTAGCGGAAAGACGAGAGACAGATAAGTCTATATAGTCACCAGGAGCAAGATAACTGAATATTAATTGGTTAAGGTCAATTTTGAATTTGAACATAATCATCACAGTCCGATCCAGGAGCACTCACCCAATCATATTCTAGACCAGATTCATTTGTGGCTATGATTTCTTAGCAGTTTATTTAGGTAATGCTGGCAGATGAAAATACTGGATTGCCACATGAATTCAAACTGAAAATATTCTATTAATATGGTATTTATGTTTGGTGTTTGTTGCTTGATGCTAATATATTTTTGTTACCTTGCAGGAGCTGCACAGTAGCGTGTCAGACATAGTAGAGGGCATGCTGAGGATGCATGACACAACCAAGGTGAGACATAACTCTAGGTGACAGTCATCATTGATGTAGCTGTCAGGAAGTTAATCCTTTGCCTTCTACCCCATAATATAAATTGATTTTATAACCTTGTATGTACTGGGCAGCTCCCAGTGACCCACAGCAACCTTCTAGTCACCCTGCCTTCTTGCCTTACCTCTAAGCTATTTTCACCCACAATGACCATAGCATTTCTTTCAACCTTGCAAGGTCTCAAAGCAAGCTATATTTTGACAACAGTAAATGTGAGTATGCTTTGTTTTTGACTCCTCACCAGCTGGGTCACCTGACCCTGGAAGACTACCAGATCTGGAGTGTGAAGAGTGCGTTGGCCAATGAGTTCTTAAACCTCCTTTTCCAGGTCAGTTATAACTTTTCCCACTGAAGCCCCTTTCACACATGCACTGCAAACCTGAACAATAATAGCCAATAAAGCCAATGTGTTAATAGAGCTGCTCATTGCGTTTATTTACGGCGAGCCAGTGGACATGTAGATGACTTTTCTATCATGTGGCTCGCGAAACCGGAAAAAACAAACATGGGGTGAAGAAGAAGGGTTTACACAAAGACGGCAACAGAAATGTCTAACTGGTTCACAACCAGGTTCTGTCAGTAAGGACCAACGCCGAAATCCTCAAACAGATTCACGGAACGGCAAGCGGCTCAGTTGTTAATGACCTAATTACGAACAGGCAATGAGCACGGTGTAATCTGCGAATCATAGTATTTTCAGTAAGTGAGAACGCGTTTGACGTGTGCTACATATGTGAAAAGAAAACCTCGACCAATGTCTGCACCTGACTCTCCTCATATTGTCTGGAGTTCATTTGTGAAAATGGCTATACTGTACAGTAGTTGTACAATTAGTATTGGTGTTAAAATGGAAATTGCAAAATGTATTCATCATCATTTTCCATATGTTTTGTACATCTTTGTGTATTTGTCTTGGTCCAGGTCTGCCACATAGTCCTGGGGCTCAGGCCCGGTAGTCCTGAGGAGGAGGGACAAATCATCAGGTACATACCTGTCTTCTCTGTCTGTCATTATGTATACAACTTTGAGGAATATGCTGTTGGACCTAATTTCTGTTTGTGTGCAGGGGTTGGTTAGAGAGGGAGAGCAGACATGGGCTGCAGCAAGGTCACAACTGGTTCCTCATCTCCATGCTGTGGTGGCAGCAGTGGAAGGACTACGTTAAATATGTAAGTCAACCTTTGAACAAGTATTGTGCTCAATGATGTCATAGCCAGTGTTGCCTAACATGCAGTGTATTGTTGTCAAAGGCAAGTTAACAGTGTATCTGATTACGATTTTGAAAAAAACAAACAAAAATAAGTGCGTTGATGGTTTTATAGTTACATCTTGCTAAAGCAATTGGAAAACAAGTCTCAAGGTCTTTAACTCTGGAATATGGTATGACAATGATGTGGCAAAGTTACTGTACCGTTTTGGTTAATTGCCATTGGATTGTCATTTTGTTTTCTCTTCCATTATTCAGTCTGGCATTGTGATTACGTTAGCCATTCACTCTTTGGGACGGTGTGTTATTTTGCAGTCACCAATCTGTAATGATTGTTTTCTGTCGTCAGAAGTGGTTAGTGGCAGCTGTTTCTTGGAGCAGTTAATGGGTTTCTTGTTAATTAAAGAAAGATGTTGATTTAAGAGTTGTTATTTTGACTTAAAGCTTTAGTGCGTAACTTTTTGATATTATTAAACGTCCGTTACATTCAAGCCATTGCCAAATGAGTTGCTACAAAGCTAGTTAAGACTATCCGCTCCACACAACTGTGTCTATGTTTCTCAGTACGGCTATGTTCAGAAGATTGTGGCGTCCGGTGTGACAGAAACTAGGCACTTTAGCTTTAAACATCCTGTAAAGCTAAGTCAATCTTATCCCTTTTTCTACCAACTTTTTAAAAACCGCCAGAGGAAGGACAGGTACGCCTGACTGCATCTTGAAGACTATGGAGAAGTGAAGTGAATTTACTGTCCCTGTTCTAGCTCCATAGAAGGCAGTTTCACCTCAGAGCCTACTGTAGAGACGGATGTGAAGCTTAACATATCATCTTTTCATATTATATCTAATTACAAAGCCTGCTTGACCACTGACATTCCATTCTTTACCTTGGTTCTCAAAAACTTAACTTGCACATGTTCCAGCTGATTGACTTCAATATTTATTTGGCAAATTCCCACATTGTTTTGAATGGATTCAATAGGACTCATTTTTCCAACCCAGGCAGAACATCTAATGTGACATGTTATACACAGTGTGTGTGTATATATATATATATATATATATAAAACTTTGGTATTGTAAATGCTCTCACCAAAATAGTAGCTCAGGCTTTAGATGTTGAACAACAACATCTATTATTAAAATGGTTTTTTCCACTTGTTCACAGATTGCTGCACTGTAAGTGTTACATTTTATTAACTCAGCTTTCAAAAGTGCTGTTGCTTCAGACTTGTATTTGTATTTCAGTTTATGAGCCAAACACTGCATCTTGCGAATAATCACCCTGGGACAGAAGCAGTGACTGTCATGAAAGCGAACACCACATTAATCACAAATATCACTTGAAACAATCATAGGGCAGTCCCTGCTGTTGTCTCCCTTTCCAGGAGCATAAGGGCATCGTGGTGGAGCAGCCGTCCATCCTGAGCTCATTTCGAACTCCGATGGCCACAGGCACTATTGAGCTCAGCCCGCCAGACAGACTGGGAGGACTGGGAACCTTCGGCCCGGTCAGCCCCACTGAAGAGAGGTCACCTGATGCTGTGTCCAGCGCCTCGGAAGCCACAGAGATTGGTCAGTCAACACACTTCACATAACAGTAGATGTCATATAAAAAAACAAATATTGTTTATATATTGTTCATGCATTTGAACGCTTTTATCCAAGTACACTGCCCAAATTAAAAGAGAAACTCAGACCAGCACATTGAGTATCACATCAATATAATACTGACATATATGTGCATCATTCTGGATTATCCCACACCCCAAAGCCTTTCTCAGCAACTGGCTTATTTCAGAATGTACTGCATATTATTCGCCTAACCTTATATCTATGACCGGCTTTTATTGTTCATGCAAGCTATTCTTTAGGATTTACTGTCATTATGGTATTAAAGTTTTCGTCAGGACGTCCTTAATTGGAAGACATGGGTGGGGGTCTGTCTTCCAAAAAAACAAGATCAGAAACCCACCAACCAAGATGCAAATGGGTTAGCATCACAGCTTACTTAAGCTCCATAGACAGAATTATTGACCGTGGACTGTCATTCAGTTTCACATTAGTCTGGCTTACAGGATGTACAGTGCAGGTAAATCCTGATGCGCCAGATGTCAGGCATTCTCCTCACCTTCCGCTGTCTGTTATTTATTTTGCAAGAGCAATTGTTGCTGGCATCTAAGGCTTAGCGCTGCCCAAGAAATACAAACAACCTGGAGCAATTTTTTCCCTGTACCAGAATATTAAGTCGTGCAGCCGGGCGATACTACAGAGCTGACACAGCGCTGTGGAGATCTCTGGTAATGCGAGGCTAGTTGTACACACAAAACATGTATTATCATTGAATTTATTTGTAGCATTTCAACTGCCATCTTTACACTCTTCACACTAGAAAACATATGATTTCACTTGAATAAAACTACCCAACTTGACTATAGATTGAATTTTGACACTTTTCTGTCTGTGTTTCTGTGTGATTTCTGTTTTTTCCTCCCTGTGCGTGTGGCCTGTTTTGTCCATCTTATGCCTTCTGACCCAGTAGCCCTGAGCCCGCAGGTAGCTCCCTCTGCCACAGAGAGCTGTTTTGCCCGCCAGCCCAATGTATCGGACAATAACAATCAGTGTTTTTCTGGAGCCAACGGCCATCTCCCCTCCCAGCTGGCAGCACAGAGACCTGGAGCCATCGACAACCAGTCTCTGGTCAATACTGAACCCATGAAGGCAAGGATCTGTGTGTGTGTGTGGGTGGGGGTGTGGGGGTGTGAGGGTGTGAGTGTCCTCGTAATGTAAACCTTTGGACCTCTGCTCTCTTGTCCCACATCTAAACTGTTTGTAGGAGGTGTGTGTGTGCTTCACATAAAAGCAGATATATGTGAGAGATATTTCAGTTTCAGTTCCAATATTTCTGTTCTTAACATCCTGGTGGTTACATCAGAACACAGTGTGGGAGAGGAATATGTTTTGCCAGCTCCTTCTTTGGTTTGACAGAAGGAATGATCTGAGTTTCTTAATTAGGAGGCACTCCTCTGTGGGCAAAGGCTCTCAGGGACCAGATGGTGCTTCCTTTTTCCTTTGTCTTATCTCTGCATTATGCTGTACTGATAGCAGGCTGCCTTTCTGTACATAGCATTAGGGTACTGTCTCTGTCTATTATCTGTAATTCAAGTAGGCAGAATAGGGTCTTTTGTGCACATATTTAAATACTGATGTCTGCCATGCCCCTGCAGGCCCCTACGATAACCATGGAGGGTGGCAGGCTGAAGCGCTCGTTGCAGCTGGTGTCTGGCAGAGACTTTGAGACAGTGCCTGAGCCGGTGTGGCGTGCGCTCTACCATTGGTATGGTGCCAACCTCAGCCTGCCTCGACCGGTGAGTGAATACAGTGTGAAATCCAAACAGCTGATGAACCTCACTAACACTGATGCAACTGGTCAGTATTAACATCACAGTATACTTTTGAGAGCAGAGCTGTCAGACTTGAACAAGTCAGACTTAAAGGATTATTACATTTAAGGTCTCACTTTTGAAAACTCTTTCAACCAAATGGAACAAGGCAAGAAACACACATGGACAGGCAATCAGACATGGTCGTAAACAACCTTATTTTGAACTCATACTGAAACTGAGGGCAATATCAATAATTATCCCCCATTGCGCAATATAAGTATGAGTTGAACCAGGAAGTCACTCTGTAAATTGAGAGGAAGGAAGGCATACTATATTAATCCCTTTCTGGGAAATTTTTTCACTATTGTTATTTTACACACACACACACACGCACATGCACAAACAACACCTATTGGTCAGCATTCAGAGACCTGAAGGACTTGCAATTTGCTTTTAAATTTTGTGAAATGCCTTGAGATTTGCTTTGACGAGAATTAAGTTGCTTATCTTCTATCATCTATTTCAAGGCAAAAACAATATATGCTGTTTTTATCTTATTGTTAAGCAGACGTGCACCATAAGGTGAAAACAGTAAATATTGTTTTCTCATATACTCCTGTCTCAATAAATAACAGCTAAACATCAACAAAGATGCTCATGTTTGGATGCCCTTACAGCACCTTAAGGTGCTTTCTCACTTGAACTATTCAATGAGGGTCAAACAAGTTCTGATGTGTCAGGTTTGTTGTGGTTTGTTTAGGCTTGTGTGAAATCTGTAGCAGACTTACCAACTGCACAGGTTGAAAAGGTTCGGCTGCAACTAAACTGGGGTGAAATGTAATGATCACACAACAACTGATGACACTTGGACAGACTAATCTATGCACCCAGTGGTTTCCATATATGAAAAGTAAAAAAAAAAAAAAAAATTCCTTCTACCCCTGCAGGTTATCCTGGAGAGCAAGACAAGCCAAGCAGAGCTGGAGCTCTTCCCGCGCTACCTCCTCTTCCTCCGCCAGCAGCCGGCCACGCGCTCCCCCCAGTCCAACATCTGGGTCAATATGGGTATGACCAGCCTGCGAATGTTCCCACCGTATTTACCCCCACCAAGAGGTAACGTAAGCCGGCAGCAAGACCAGAGCAAGCCGTCGAAAAATGCTTCATTGAGCTACCCCGCATCCCCCCCTTTTAATCCTCCTGGAGTGGACTGATCCAGCCCTGGCAGTTCTCTGAAGTGGGCAGTAGACAGAACCAAAGATCTGTGAAGGGGCAAGATTGCTGATCACGCTAAAAGTTGTATAATTCAATTTTTTTTTCAATCTTCACAGACCTTGCCATTCAGGCATTAGTTTTGACACTTGTTCGAGCGTTCTACACTCATCTTCATTATTAATTATTCAGAATCATAAAAACAATACAGATCATAACAACTTTGAAATTGTTGAAAGAAAAAAAATTGGATTTGGCCTTTGGTAAATAACTTGTTTGTCTTTTTGACCACCTGAAAACAGACCAAATTTGAAACTGCCTCAGTCTAATCAGTGTTGACTGACACTCTGGTATATGTAGATTGATGGGAATATGTACCACATCAATTACTTTACTTACAGTCACTTCCACTTCAGTCAATTCAGGTCCAATGTACTCACATTAGAAATGCTATATACAGACCCACATACAAAAATTGAAGCTAGATTTCACTTCAGTGTTCATCCCCTTGTATGGTATCTAAATGGATAAAATGGACAAGTATCCACTAAAAAAAGCCTCACTGCAAAAAGAAAGCATATGACAAAGCATAAAGTGGAGATGTAGCCACTTGCTTGTGGGTAATCAGGTCGGGGATAGCATCAGCACTCAGCATGAGAGCGCTGGTGCAAATCAAGTCAACAGATCAGGTTTCAGGCCACAGGGCAGACCCGAGTCCCCAGTGGTGCATGGGCTTCTATCATGATTCATAATCTGCGTGAGCAGTGGCTTGTCGTTGTTGGACATTAAGACCCTCTTTCAGGCATATGGCTAAATATCTCAAATTGATCTAATTTTGCATCATATTCCATCATGTCTACCTGACAGCCTGAGGCAATAGTAGAGCACTCGAACAAGTGTAGCGGATGGTTCATTCAGCGACCGAATTGAATATCAAAGCTGTGTAGATAGAAAAAAAAAAAATAACATTTAAAAATCAAATATTAAAATCACCGTTTAATTAATGTTAAAGTCAGTATCAGTTAAGTACAGTTTGTCTTTGATTTAATCCAATCTGAGTCCACTAATTCCACTAAGTTGATTGACCAATCAAGTCTGCGCTGATTGACAAAAACACCCCTTTCTTGCTGCTTTCTTACAACTAATCCTCCGTCACCAGAAGAATCGATCAGTTGTTTGCATCTGTGACCTTGAACACACAAGGACTTTGTAATCACAGTTGAAGTCCGTCCAGCTAAGATAAAGTCAAATGAAATGTGTCTCTCTTGTTTGTGTGCCTTAGCAGGTAACGTGCCATCCCCCAACGCTCCTCTGAAGAGGATGTTGGCCTACACAGGTTGCTTCAGCCGCATGGCCACCATCAAGGACATCCACCTCTACCTGTCCCAGAGACTCCGCATCAAGGAGGAGGACATGAGACTCTGGCTCTACAACAGTGAGGTGGGGCCGCACCGCTGTCGCAAGAGCCGCCATTACTTTTATACATTTAACTTTTATGAAATATTACGTACTCAATTCTGCATTTCTTGCATTGCGACCCATGTAAGCGGAGTCCTTTGCAGCGGCCCAGGTTCAAGTCCAACCTGCGGCCCTTTGCTCTCTCTCTCTCTCTCTCTCTCTCTCTCTCTCTCTCTCTCTCTCTCATCCCTGTCTATCCACTGTCACTATCTAATAAAGGGAAAAGCCCAAAAAAATATATATATATATATATATATATATATATATATATATATATATATATATATATATAAAAACGTTTTTTTAAAACAATATATTGTCCAGCCCTAGTCAGTATATAACACAATACTTCATAACGATGAAGGTAGTAGTAGATGATGTAGAGTAGATAATGTTGGCAGGAGGTTCACTGTAGCACTAAAAACATCAAAAATGTTTTCACCAAGTTGCATAGCCATCCATCCATCCATCTTTGTCCATTTATCCGGTGTTGGGGGAGCAGCTCCAGCAGTAGTTGCATAGCATGCATTAAAATTATTATCTAAACATGGCGGATTAAGGTGTTATGGGAGTTCGCCCATCATCACCACCACCACAGTAACAACAACTCTGACATGGTCCCAGGTTTCCTGTAGGCTATGTCACAACTTTGTTTTGAAATGAAATGAACAATGTGAGCACATTATAAAGCAAGATAATTAACACAGGGTCCCTCTACAAGACAGGACCATAGGATGACATGGTAATGCACACTGTAGGACCCAGTAAATAATGTACTTTTGAAGGTGCAAACTCCCAAACAAATAACAACAAAACAAATAAATCAAATTACCTAAAACTGATTTACAAGTTGTGAACATGGGGCCTTTGGGGCCTCTAGAGATCAGGGGCCCTGTGCAGGTTGCCTGTTTTAATCAGTTGATTATTCAGTCAAGGCTTTAAATGCTGTTTGACATGTCCAACCACATTTAATGCAAGAAACATAATACCTTTCGTAAAAGGTTACAGATTTGAAGATAAATGAGCTAGTGGCAACTAGAGTTCAAAATACCTGTATCACTATTCACAATTAAAGGCCAGCTTGTTGCCAACAGTTACATTCATAATGTAAATCAGGCAAACTACAGGGGTTCCAAAAGCCCTAGTCAAATTGTGTGTGTGTGCTAATTTAACTGAAAATTTATTAGGGAATATATTCAACCAATGCACAATGTCAGCTGGGGGCCAATAAGGTGGTGCTTGTATTATTATCTTAGTGTGAGGCTGTGTCTTAAAGAGTCACAAAGTCTAGATCCAAGACCTTAATAATTTCAGTTTACTAGTTTCATGCTGCATATTTCTAAAATGATCTATGTTTAATTAAGTTGGCACACAGCAAACCAGGGGCCGGGTAGAATGCAGGGGGGTTTGCCCTAAGGTCCCCTATCAGGTTATTACAAATATGTCTGATGGTACATTTTAAAATGAATCAATGCAGAAAAAGGAACAACAAGGTAATAATTCCTTTGTCCTAATAAATCAAAAGCTACTCTCGTGGTTTCAGCATGTTCTCTCCTCTCTTTGTCCCATAGAACTACCTCACCCTCCTGGACGATGAGGATCACACACTGGAAAGCCTGAAGATCTATGATGAGCAGCAGCTAGTTATTGAAGGTCTGAAACACTTCCTTCTTACATTTCTTTCCAGAATAAACAAAAACTGGTGTGAACTGGTTTAATCCCAGAAATCTTTCTTCCTCCACAGTCAGGAACAAAGATATGAGCTGGCCTGAGGAAATGTCTTTCATTGCCAACAGTAGTAAGATGGACAGACACAAAGGTACGCTAGAAGACACTGAATGAGCTTTTTGTGCATTTGTAGATTGGGTAGATTGGTATTTTCTTTGAAAAAAGATGCTCCAGTTGTTGGGATAGAAACTGTGCTCTATTAGGCAAATATTACATTTTAAAAGAAATCTTTCAATAATTGCACATCTACTCTTTGCAACACATTCGCTATTTATCAGAATAAATAAACACAATTGTAATCCCAACCTATGACAAAAAAAACCAAATGTACTTATGTACACTAATTATAACAGTTTATCAAATTTGTGCAATAGTAAAAGATATTAAGTCATTGGTTTCGATCAGCAAAGAAAGCATGTTGCTATAAATCTTACCAGTATGTTTTTCTTTTCCATCCCAGTTCCCACAGAGAAAGGAGCTACTGGCCTCAGTAACCTTGGCAACACCTGTTTCATGAACTCCAGTATCCAGTGTGTAAGCAACACCAAGCCTCTCACAGACTACTTCATCTCAGGAAGACACCTCTATGAGCTTAACAGGTGCCATTAAAGTGTATTACTTTGGTATACATCTTTCCACCATTCCCCTGAACTTTTCATTTTAACTGGCTTGTGTTGGTGCATTTACAGAACCAACCCCATCGGGATGCGAGGTCACATGGCCAAATGTTATGGTGACCTGGTGATGGAGCTATGGAGCGGGACACAGAAGAACGTGGCTCCACTCAAACTCAGGGTAAGCATTTGCATCACTGTCTGACACATGAGATGTTAAAGACAGTTGTGTGTTTGACAGTCTGCCATACAAACTGAGACGTTGGTACGTTTTTAGAGCAGCATCTGTTTTAAAGCTGTCTGTGCAGTAGCTTTCTTTCTTAGTAGTTTACAGGTCTGGTCAGGTATTAGTCAGGTATAGTCATTTTTTGATCCATAACTCTTCACCTTTCTGCAAGCTGCATCACAATCTTTGTGTTTGTGCACTGTGTCTAAACTTGTTAAAGTGCTGCAGGACTTTTAGTGTGCCTTGAAGAAATAACATCTACGATGTCATTACTTCTTCTCCAGTGGACAATAGCAAAGTATGCCCCACGTTTTAATGGCTTCCAGCAGCAGGACTCCCAGGAGCTGCTAGCCTTCCTGCTGGATGGTCTCCATGAAGATCTCAACAGAGTCCATGAGAAACCCTACGTGGAGCTGAAGGACAGCGATGGCCGGCCTGATTGGGAGGTGGCCTCTGAGGTCAGAGATCATGCTGCTGTTCAAATAATATTGTCTACAAATAAAATAAATACTACTTCTCTCGCTCTGGCATAATAGTTTGGACAGATAAATATAAATCTGCTTGGAATTCATAGTAAGAACTCAACTGTCTTATGGTGTGTTTACACCAAATGCAATGCAAACTTTTTGTGTAAGAGATTACACATAAAGTCGTGAAGTTGTACCTTCTGCTTTACTTTACAAGTGAGTGTCAGCTCAGCTGTCCGGGCTGCAACTTTACTGGTTGTAAAATAAGTCATATTGGAGTGGAGGGTGGATTTTGTCCATTTGATATAAGTACAGGCCAAAAGTTTGGACACACCTTCTCATTCAATGCATTTTCTTTATTTTGATAACTATTTACATTGTAGATTACCACTGAAGGCATCAAAACTATGAATGAACACCTGGAATTATAATAATAATAATGTATACTTTATTAATCCCACAAGGGGAAATTACAATTTACACATTATTATTATTACACACATTACACACAGGCCTGAATTACACACACATGCTCAGTACCTATACACTAATGGAGAGAACACCTGGCAGTGCCCAGGAGGTAAAGTGGTATCTCTCAGCCACCAATCCACAAACACTCCGTACTTTGGTACGCATGGGGACTTGACTCTTGATGAGCTTCAAGAGGTAGTCACCTGAAATGGTTTCCCAACAGTCTTGAAGGTCTTCCCAGAGATGCTTAGCAGTTGTTGGCCCTTTTGCCTTCACTCTGCAGTCCAGCTCACCCCAAACCATTTTGATTGGAGGCGCAGCACTCCATCACTCTCCTTCTTGGTCAAATAGCCCTTACAGAGCCTGCAGGTGTGTTTGGGGGTCATTATCCTGTTGAAAAATAAATGATGGTTCAACTAAACGCAAACCGGATGGGATGGCATGTCGCTGCAGGATGCTGTGGTAGCCATGCTGGTTCAGTAGGCCTTCAATTTGGAATAAATCCCCAACATTGTCACCAGCAATGCACCCCCACACCATCACACCTCCTGGAGACTCAGATGAACTCATCCTCAGCAGCAGAGGTGACTCTTGGTCTTTCTTTCTTGGGGCGGTCCTCATGTGAGCCAGTTTTGTTGTAGCGCTTGATGGTTTTTGTGACTGCACTTGGGGACACATTCAAAATTTTCGCAAATTTCCGGACAGACTGACCTTCAAGTAATGATGACCACTTGTTTCTCTTTACTTTGCGGATTGGTTCTTGCCATAATATGAATTCTAACAGTTGTCCAATAGGGCTGTCGGCTGTGTATCAACCTGACTTCTGCACAACACAACTGATGGTCCCAACCCCATTAATAAGGCAAGAAATTCCACTAATTAACCTTGACAAGTCACACCTGTGAAGTGAAAACCATTTCAGGTGACTACCTCATGAAGCTCATTGAGAGAACACCAAGGGTTTGCAGCACTATCAAAAAAGCAAAGGGTGGCTACTTTGAGGAATCTAAAATATAAGACCTATTCAAGAGTTATTTCACACTTTTTTGTTAAGTACATAATTCCATATGTGTTAATTCATAGTTTTGATGCCTTCAGTGAGAATCTAGAATGTAAATAGTCATGAAAATAAAGGAAACTCATTGAATGAGAAGGTGAAACCAAACTTGTGTGTGTATTTTTTATTTTTATTTTTTTTTTATTCAGTTGCAGGAGAGATAATTAAATAGTGTAAAGGCCAAAGAGGGGGGAATAGGCCAGCTATGACTTGAGCATCAGGCCTATCTGAACAATTAATGGTACAGTTTCAACTGAGAGCTGAGCCCTCCCCTCCTTGAAGGGATGTTGAGATAATAAGCTGTCACACCCTCTGCTTTTTGTCCTGAGAGTCAAAGGAGAAGAGAGCAGTCAATACCAGTCAGCCTGTCAGCTAAGCTCTCCTTTAAATTGGTAATGTCGCTGTATTGATGTTTGTTTTCTGTATGTCCTGAGGGATACATTTGCAGGATTATTGGTGTGTGATCTCACCATTCTGCGTGTGTGTGTGTGTGTGTGTGTGTGTGTGTGTGTGTGTGTGTGTGTGTGTGTGTGTGTGTGTGTGTGTGTGTGTGTGTGTGTGTGTGTGTGTGTGTGTGTGTGTGTGTGTGTGTGTGTGTGTGTGTGTGTGTGTGTGTGTGTGTGTGTGTGTGTGTGTGTGTGTGTGTGTGTGTGTGTGTGTTAATGCTCCTCCACCCTAAAGGCATGGGAGAACCACCTGCGTAGGAACCGCTCCATCGTGGTGGATCTATTTCACGGTCAGCTCAAGTCCCAGGTGAAGTGTAAGACCTGCGGACATATCAGCGCTCGCTTCGACCCCTTCAACTTCCTGTCTCTGCCCCTGCCTATGGACAGCTCCATGCATCTGGAGATCACTGGTGAGAAGGCTGGAGGAAAGATTCAGAAAATGTATTTATTTTTTCAAACTTTCTAAATCACGTTTAATGTTGTGGTTTGTTTGTAGTCATTAAACTGGATGGCTCCACACCTGTGCGCTATGGCCTGCGGTTGAATATGGATGAAAAGTACACAGGGTTGAAGAAACAGCTGAGTGAACTGTGTAGTCTGAAGCCTGAGCAGATCCTCCTGGCTGAAGTTCATACCTCCAACATCAAGGTACTGAGACTGGTTCACTGATCACACAGCAGGCCTCGTCTCGCAAAAAGTGTAGCCGGTAACACAGAGGCAACATCATTCCTCGTGTCAATTTAAAGGCTCAGTTTACTCAAACTACAAAAAAGTCTAGCAACATATCAGAACAGATATGTTAAAACCTCAAAACTGTTGGCATGGCTAGATGCCACTACAGGTACAGAAAGTTTTTTTTTTTTTTGTAATTTGGGTGAATGAAGGAGATGAGGCACTTTTCACAACTGTGTGTTTTAACCTTTTTAATGTCTGTTGCTCCATATTACACATTCAGTGCTCTTCTTTACTGTACTACTGTGAAGTACTGCAGTCTGATGTCCCAATTCTTCGTGTTTAGAACTTTCCTCAGGACAACCACAAGGTCCGTCTGTCTGTTAACGGCTTCCTGTGTGCATTTGAGATCCCGGTGCCAGGTTCACCAACGTCACTGAGCTCACCCACACTGACAGGTAAACCTGTTCACTCACACGTTGTCTTTGCACTCTTGTCAGCATGGATTTTTCTAAATGCACAGAGTCTACATGTTGTCGTCTCCTCGCTCTTTCCCTTTGTTAGACATCACCCCAATAGCCAACTGCTCAGCTGCCAATGGGGAGCTGGGCAGCAAGACCGTCCTCATCCCCAATGGTGGGCCCAGCACCATGGTGCCCTTTAACCCGGAGTTGCCCCTAGACAACGGGGTCGCCAATGGACACATCACACCAGTACAGGAGAGTCCCTTCATTGGCTACATCATCGCCATGCACAGAAAGATGGTGAGGACTAATACAAAAGCAGTGTGCTGTATAGTACATTACAATATGTGCAAAACAAATACTGTCTTTAATTTTATAGTTAAATGGATGCATGCTGTTTAAATAATGTATTTCTGCCAAGTCATTTATGTTACAAAATAATTTCTTTACATCATGTATCCTCCAGCAGTTAGTTGTAGTTGTAGGTGATAGTTAGCCAAAAAGACATGCCTGATTGTGTCCCAGCTGGTAGTAAAACTTAAATGCTTGTGTTGCCCCTTCAGATGCGAATGGAGCTGTACTTCCTGTCATCTCAGAAGAACCGGCCCAGTCTGTTTGGCATGCCGCTCATAGTTCCCTGCACTGTCCACACCAGTAAGAAGGATCTGTATGATGCTGTTTGGATCCAAGTGTCCCGACTAGCCAGCCCACTGCCTCCACAGGAAGCCAGCAACCATGCCCAGGACTGGTAGGCCTTCGGTCTTCTCCTTTCTACCAACATATTTTTGTGAATTTTTCCGCTATTGACGGAGCTACATTTAGGCTAGCAGTTATCCCCCGCTTCCACTCTTTGGGCTAATCTAAGCAATAACATCACAATGCAATGTGAGTATCTTTACAAAGAGGAAATTGTCATAGATCTTTTTTAGATCTGAAGTGAAGGTGATTAGGAATTGCCTGCACTTTCAAGATCAGGGCTCTTTGGTATCCGCTATCTAAAGCCTGATCCATTTCTGCTCCTTTGTTTAGTGTAATTAATTCTAGCCACCACTAACTGCCGACAGTGCCTTGTTATAAGAATACAACAGTGAAATTGCTTTCTAACAAACAACGTTTTGAGCAAGTTGAGTGTCAAAAATCCACACTGAATTTTCTTCTTTTTTTTTCCTTTTTTCGCAGTGATGACAGTATGGGCTACCAGTACCCCTTTACTTTACGGGTTGTGGGTAAGGATGGCAACTCCTGTGCCTGGTGTCCTTGGTACAGGTAAGACATACCATGGTATTTTATATACACACATTAGGCAGTAATGTATCTGGAGACATTGTAGATGTAGATAGATTTGTATATGATGTATGATATACTGTATGTATGGTGATTTTGGCCATAAGCTGTTCTATAAAGGAAAAGCACAACAATTTATCAGAATGATGAAATTAACCTCAGAAACAAATGAACAAACCAAGACCAAAAATTAGATTTAGATTTGATTTTTGAAGCTAGGAATGTTCATAATTTCTGGGTTCCAAGTTTGCGAGTTGCCTGTGAACATGTGTATGTACTAGCTGTACCTGTGTCTGTGTGTGCGTTTCCAGGTTCTGCCGAGGCTGTGCAATAGAGTGTACAGAGGACAGAGCCTCTGTGGGAAATGCTTATATAGCTGTGGACTGGGACCCCACCGCCCTGCATCTCCGCTACCAGACCTCCCAGGAGAGGGTAAAGCACAGACTTAAATATAAAATTGCATCTTTTCTTTAATTTGTTTTTTTCTAGTTATGCATGTGTAGCTCTTTCTTTTCCATTGGTTACACTGTTAATTACCAATCATTTACCTTGATACTCTCTTCTCCCAACATAAAGAGAAAAGAGAAATGCAAAGGCAGTGGTTACATCCTTAAAACATGTTGTTTGGCATAGTTTTTCTTTCTATCATTGTAATGTCAGACTGTCACCCCAACTCTTCTTTGAAGATATACTGTAACTGTCAATAGCACCATTTTTATTTTGCTCTCCTCGGTACTGTAGTTGATCATTGAAAAAGAAAAAAAAATAATAATAAAAGATAATCTTGTCAATATGCAAGAGGTAAGAGTGAGCCTTTCGACTGCAGATCTCTCGGAGTGAGGCCTGCTGAGTGAGTTTCACTGCTCTGCGTCATACTTGGTTTCCAGACTTTTCCAGCAGTTTAGGAATTTATCGGTGTGGTTTACAATGATAAAGTCTTGCAATATCGTGTACATTTTGAGATAAGAACTAGCCGAGATAAGTAAATCTGTTAAACAGAATCTGCTTTAGTTCTAAAGTTGACCACACAGAGTTACCAGTGAGCTGCTTAATGCTCAGTTCATTCAGCTTCAGAGTGAGATCCAATAAAGAGTCCAGGATTCTGGGTGCCATTAAGGTCATAGTGTTACTTCAGCTGGTTTGTGGAAGTGTACTCAAATAAAGATACATACTATAAAAATGGTGGTACATGTCAATGTGGGTATTTGTAAAAAAAAAAAGAAATGCTGCTTCAGCTGTATTTTGTGCTGAAACAGGTTAGTCAGCAGTAAGGTTTAAAAAAACTCACAACATTCAGAAAACTACACAAGCCAAAAAAAGACAGTTTTAGGTAGCCTCCAGAAATTGCTTGACTTTACTATAAAAGACATCGTGTTGCATCTTTCCAGAGTCTATGCTCTAACAGTTGCTGGTTGTGAAAGCAGAATAGGGGGCGACTGCTAGCTCACCCTTTAGCGGCCCAGGTTCGAATCCGACCTGCGGCCCTTTGCTGCTTGTCACTTTTGCTGCTTGTCACCCCCTCCCCTTAAAAAAACCCGAGAATGATAGTGTGAATTCATCCTCACCCTGTTGAGTATCCTCAACCTCATGGTCTCCCTGCAGATTGTGGAGGAGCACTGCAGTGTGGAGCAGTCCCGTCGGGCCCAGGCTGAGCCCATCAGCTTGGACAGCTGTCTGAAGGCCTTCACCAGCGAGGAAGAGCTGGGTGAGGACGAGCTCTACTACTGCTCCAAGTGCAAGACACACCGGCTGGCCACTAAGAAGCTGGACCTCTGGAGGCTGCCGCCCATGCTGGTCAGTGGCTTATTTCTAGGTCTGTGTCAAACCTGAGCTCTGAACATAAAACTCTACATGAGGTGTTCAATAGGCCTGCACAATTGATCGCAATTTTACTGAAATCGTAATGTGGACTAGTGCAATATCCATATCGCAATATTTGTTAAAGGCAACATATGTGCCAAACCATTCTGAATTCAGTATTGTGGTGCTGCAGAGACTTCCCAGCCTACAAATCCTATTCTACAGACTAAGGGTGGAACGGTACACGGAAGTCACGGTTTGGTTCATACCTCAGTTCAGACATCACGGTTTGGTACGAGTTCAGTACAGTGGAGGGAAAATCAAAACAAATATGCCGAAGGCAATTTCTTTTTATTGTTTGTCTCAGGCTGTACCACCTAGTGTCATATAGTCTCTCTATTGGGTAGCTGCAAAAAGCCTGAAGTGTGTAAGATCTAAACAGTAAACAACAAGTACCCCACATCATCTCCAGACTCCATCTGGAACTTGTAAACAAAATAAGACAATCAGCTAGAAAATTGAAAATACAGCATATCTGTTCTCTGCAAAGACGAACTAAATTACCTGATAAATGCAACGTTATCACGTCTCGGCCATTTTTCAACGCAGGAAGCTGCTATCTGCCTGGCTAAAGATACTGTATTGCCCAGGGCCAGGCTAGCTAAGCGGTGTGTTTCTGCCGTTGTGTCCCGCTGTCTTTCGTCCCTACACCGGCACTGCACCTTGTCCCCCCTCCCCTTCTACATGCCCACGCAGAGAGGGGTGGGGCTGCTCCTCAGTCACAGAACAGAAGACTGTTTTGGCGGCCACAAGAGAAAAATACCTTGCGTGCTCGCTGTACAATACCGGCGTCATTGGTACATGAACCGTTTCATCCCTACTACAGACTAAAGAAAAAAATCTTTGTTTGGTACAGATCCCGGCAAAAAAATTACACTATAACGTATATTTTATTTTTCAATGAAAATGAGAATAATGTTACAAAATTATCAATTCCTTCAAAATTGTTAATATCAGTCAGACGTTTAAATAAATTAAATATATTCCTCATATCATGCAGCCCTAGTTTTCAGTAGTATTTACTGTTTGTATTGAAACTAGTATGTGGGTCAACATAGTCTGTGGGGGTTCTCTTCTTCAGATTGTGCATCTGAAGCGCTTCCAGTTTGTAAATGGTCGTTGGATCAAATCCCAGAAGATTGTCAAGTTCCCAAGGGAAAGTTTTGACCCCAGCGCCTTCCTGGCTCCCAGAGACCTGGAGCAGCACTGCCTTCACTCCCGCAGTAAGAGCGAGGATCTGCTGAGGGTCGGAGAAGACAACCTGTCCTCCATCTCTGCCCCCGCTGGTTTCTGCAACCTCTCCAAAGGTTCCACATGTTGATTTAAGCCTGATATTTAGTTATTGCAAGCCAATCATGCACTGAGACTACTTATATTTTTTTAAAGAGACGTATGCATTTTTGTATGTCTTTGATGTTTAACAGCATGACAACTTGTAAAACAAAGGACGTGTATTTAACTTAACTGGTTTCCCAACAGCCTCACCTGCCTCTAGCAGGAAGTCTACGCCTCCTCTCAGCCGGACCAGTAGCCCCTCTGGCAGCCCAAAGACCGGCAGCATGGGCCGCAGGCCAGGCCGGCTACGTCTGCCCCAGCTGGGCAGCAGACACCGCCTCTCTAACAGCAAGGAGAACCTGGATGGAGCTGCTAATCCTGAGGCTGAGCCACGGGACAGTGCACCACAGCCAGACACAGAGGGCGCACGGCAGGGTCGGAAGAATTAAGCCTCCCAGGATCAGGAGACGTGATCGCCTCAGAACCATCGTGCGGTACTGAGGTGTCGAGCAGCCTCTGTGACGTGGTTCTGGTAAACGGTGACAGCAACGGACTGAGCTCAGACTGCAGCACAGAGAGCAGCATGGACCCTGACAACTCGCTGCTCCAGCACAGTGACATGTGTCTGGACGCCATCTACAACCTCTATGCAATATCAGTAATTATCACACATCAATATCTTTGTCACACAAGTCATTTTTAAGCTTTTCTGCTGTGAAAAGGGTCTAAAATATTATTCTGCTTTATCTTGTCAGTGTCATTCAGGAATCATGGGAGGAGGCCACTATGTGACGTATGCCAAAAACCCCAATGAGAAATGGTACTGCTATAATGACAGCAGCTGTAAGGTAAGGCATTAGGACACTTCATATTCAACTTTCACAACTAATAGCATACCTTTCATTACTGTATTTTGATTATTGTCATGGATAACTGTGACATCACCCCTCATTTAAGGTCACAGTTTTTGACTACGGGCTATGCGCATTTCGCTGTGGATTGAGCATTATATTTTCACAGTACTTATGTAGCACTTCGGTCTGCTTTATAATTAAAAACAAGGCAAAGATGTCAAAGTGAAAACACATCTCTATAAACTACCAAGCCATTATATGCAGTATTTGGAAATCCTTGACATTGGAGGCATCTAGTGGTGGATACATGCCATCACATATCTTTAAGTCTGCCTGTGATGTTTTCCACAATGGAACATCTCATAACGACACCTCTTTGTTTTACAAAAAAATGTCCTCCAGGAAGTGCACTCTGAGGAGATCGACACTGACTCGGCGTACATCCTCTTCTACGAGCAGCAAGGAGTCAACTACTCCCAGTTTCTGCCAAAGATTGATGGCAAGAAGATGGCCGACACCAGTAGCATGGATGAAGATTTTGAGTCCGACTATAAGAAATACTGTGTCCTCCAGTGATCGCACCTCGTCTTCCATCAGCCAGCACTACACCTGCTCTCTGCTCCCGCCTCCTGCTGTGAGCAGGAAACACCAGACGTTCCGATCGTTGGAATTCTAACAAACTGCTAATGACTAGAGTCAGACTGTGGTCTCTGTCTTTAGGGATGCATCGCAGCACTTTCTACACTTGATCGCAAACCTATTTTAGTGCAAAGGTTTGCCGAAACATCAATGAAGCCCTGGAAAAAGCACTAAACTGGTGCACTTTGCTGAGCCCGACAAAACAACCCCCCCACCCCTTCCTCCCCTCGTGTAGAACCCTCGCCATAACATACATGTAACATAAACTTGCATACTAATGCATCTCTGAATGTATGCCAGTATGGCCAAGTCATGAAGTGGTTGCTTTGTTATTGTGCATTTATCACTTGTGATGTCCAAATGAAAAGAAAAACATACAAAAAAACATCTACACCTGGAGTTATCATGTGAGCCAAGCCTGAATATCTTAACTGAAAAAGAAAATTAACGACGCCATAAAATGAAGTCCAGGCAAAGCCAATGATTGGATACAGGTTGAGTTTTAAATGCCAAGTGTAAACGGGGCCCAAGAGTTAAAGAACTTGTGTTAATGTCATGTTTGACGCCACAGAACATGATTTTGACATTTGGTATCTAGTGTATTGGATACCATGACAAGCTTTAAAAAAAAAAAATAATAAGTAAGGTTCTTATTAGCGATAGTGTCACTAGGGAAAACATAAGTCACATGCTACCTCATCGCTTTCTGCAGTCTGTTGGCCAACTGTACCCTAAAAGTCTGTGACAGTATTAGTAATAACACATAAAATGCTTCCTTCCAGGGTAGGAGTCATGGTACACACAGGCCCTGATGTGGACATTCAATTAGGCATTTTTGCCAAAACTATTTCATTCCACAGCTGCCAAATATCAGTGGTGATTTGTGCATTGTTGACTTGTCTGTACCCATAACTTCTTAGAAACTCAAAAAGCTTGAGTATCAATCTGGGTTTGTTTAGGACAGGTGCCATGATCTCAATAGAAGGCTTAAAGAGTAATATACAGTTTTTTTCTGGATTCTGCATATGCGTTGTTTTAAAAAAGATTTATTTTATTGTTGTGATTTTGTTGCTTCTCGAGGCAGGCTTCAGTAGCCACTTCAGGTTGTAAATGGATATTAATCTTAAAGCTACACCAGAGGCATTGGGCTTGTCTTCACATTGCTGCAACATCAACCTTTTACTTGCTGCAATTCTCAACTGTTGAGATTCAAACTGATCTGGAATACTAATGCTCATATGCTCCCCAATAACACAAATGATTTTACCTGTCATTTTAACATTGTATTAGTTAAAGAGTAACTTAAAAGAGTACTCCACCGATTTAGATTTGCACTCCTATGACATTGTCGGACCCACAAAGGCCAGTAAAAACAAACCAATCAAAATCAATCCGTTAGAATGCGAGATGTCATCTTTTTTATGTCACACATTCATCTTTCTTGTTAATACTGACCAATTCCTTCATTAACCACAATGCAACTCGGCGGCTACCAATTCAATTAGCCATTTGGGTGTGTTATGCTAGTAGCGGTTAAACGGCTACAGAGGTCTAACGATCCCTTCTTTCAAACTCAGAACGTAATCTTTAGCAATCTTTAACATTTTAAGACTTCACACCGCTCCCTCTGGAGACACAAAATACTTCTTTCCACATATGCACTAGTGCTCCTCATCTGGAAAACCCTTTGATGTGTACAATCCGTGGAGTTCCCGTTTAACATCAGGCTGAAAAACAGACTTTTATGGCTCTCTGGTTGAAATTGTCACGCGTGTTTCTTTGTGGCTCCTGTAAACACAACCAACAGTGATGTCGCAGTGTCCTGGGGTACACGTGGACATCACTGCAGCAAGGTGAGAAGAAAAAAACTCAACACAGTTTCAGGGTGTGTTAAGTTACTCTTTAAAGGCCACTCATAAGATGTCTCAAAGTTGCCAGTAATGGAGCGCTCCCCTGCACATTGTGGTGAACTTGATTTTCAAGATGGCACCCTGCTAAATATCTTCCTAAGCCCACTGGTATCACATGGTTTCAGTTAACCGTTCATTTATTCTTCAAAACAAAGCACGGCCTGTTGAATCTGTTGGCTACAGTACAGTATGTGTCTGGACTGTAGTTAGACCTGTAAAAACGTCACACATCACTGAACCTAACATTTAGATTCTCATTTGTTTTCTGTGCGCCGAGTCTAAATGTTGGTTACTGTTTCTTCCTTTTTATCTGAAGGTTTGGCTACTTGATGTGAGAATAGTTTGAAATGAACACACCTGTGTATTGCTGTGTGGAGTTGAGTGGCAGAGCTTTGTGTAGCAGCATGTGTGGAGCTCTTCCTGCGCGGGGCTCTGTCTAATCACTGTGAACAGACAGCTGACGGTTCCCCACTTTGTCTTTCAAACTCACATGAGATGAATCTCTGTGTTCACCCCCTATTTTAGCTGCTGTATTTATGAGGAGAAGGAGTCATCATGGATGTATTTGGAGAGAAATCTGTCATTGAATGAAACTTTATATTCCGTTGCCGAGTACGTTTGTTGAACAAATGGAAATGTATAGATGAGTGCTATTTATGTTTTCTTGCTCAGCTCTTCTCGTCCTCCATCCTCCTGCCTTTCCACCGAGCTGTAGATGATGTCCAGTTGTAGTCGGTGTTTGAAAAAGTCATCACATGGCTCAAAGGGAAAATGTTCCTACGGATTGGTCTCTTGACAACCCAGTTTGTAATGTTTGCTTCATTTAATGGTAATTAATTTTTTTGTGTGGCTGTGAATGTTCCCTCAAACTACTTGTGTGATGCTAAGCTTACCACAACTGTAGCTTAAAGTTGCTGTAGGTAGGATTGTAAGGGTAGGATTGTGAATATCCAAAGAATTTGAACATCAACAACTTCTCAGTTACCCCTTCCCCCCCCCTCCTTTCTGCTAAAGCCCAAACGGTCTCCTAAGTTCCTCCCCCTACAAGGGAGAATAAATGCGTGTGCCTGAGCAGTGATTGACAGACACCCATCCCTGGCCCTGATTGGAGGATCTGAACATGGAGCGGTGGATTTATGCAAATCGCTCTACAGGCTGTAGGTGGTGCCAGAGGAGCTGGGTTTTTTTTAATTACCTGCTTCGTGTAGTTTTACTCGAACATAGGGTCAGTTTCAGCAAATATGACAGAAAGTTAGTTTTATAAGTCTTCTCTACTGCATCTTTAAACTATAAAAAGCAAAAAACACAATTTAAAGTTGGAGTTAATTTCAACACACCTTTCCTAATACAGGAACAAAGATCTTCTGCCCAAAATAACCAAATATTGACGGGGAAATTGGTTCAAACATAATCTTGTGAACCACAGAAATAATATATCAAGCTCCCCATCCCAGAAGCCCCCCTACCCAGAACCCAGAAGAGTAGTTTGGAGTGACGGCAGGTTGTGCAATCTACTACTGAGCTGTCTGTCAGTGTCTGTAGCCTCTTTTTATTTAAGTTCATTTCTGTTGGATCTGAACCAGACGTGTTAATTTAAAGAACTTTTTGTAAGGTGTTTGTTGAAAGAAAGTGATGTTGCACTGACGAAAACATGTACATACAAAAATGTGTTTTGTAAATAAGCCAATGAAAACTATGTATTTGAATATGAACTGTACAAAATACTGTACTTGTAGTTGTATATGGAGTGATACCGTTGATCTGTAACACAATACCCAAGCAACAAATTAAATTCTGCAGAGGAAACGTTAACACCAGGTTGAAATGTGTTGTTTTCTGTGCTCTGAGCAATGCAGATTTTACTTTTAATAGCAATCTGTCGTTCGGTCGACTCCACCACTGGTCCTGACTAAATATATTGACTATATTAACTTTGGGAAAGACATTCATATTCCCCACAGGAGGAATTGTTTTAGTGTGATACATCTGGAATGTTTTAGACAATATACTCCCATTGTGGGGCTGTTATCGGCCTCCCACCAATCAGGAGCACTATATTGTTGATTAATGGGGAAAAGGTGTGCAAGTTACAAGTTATATGGTAGTATGTTTCAGCTAAAAAGTTTTTATAAGATGAGATAATGGGGCCAAAGCATAGCTAGAACTGTTTGTTAGAAATATTGGCAAAAAGAATGTCATGGAATAACCAAGGCTCTGTCATAATTTTATTAATCCTGTCGGAGTTCACTAATTTTGCCAAATGAGACTCCAAAGACGAGCTAGGAGCTTTGCAAGTCAGCGTTAAGCAGGCTCAGCAACCAATAGCTAGAAAACTCTGTAGGATCCTTATCCTTTTTCAAGAGTAAGGAAATTAAGGCTTTGTTAACATACCTTGAGAATTCACCCTTTTCAATAGATAAGTTAATCATGTTAAGAAGGAAAACTGTTTCCAAAAAGTTGCATAAAATTCAGGGGGAATCCCATCAAAGCCTGGTGATTTTCCTTTTTGCATATTCTGTACTGCCAGGCTTAATTCTTCAATAGTAATTCATTTGTCCAAGCTAGAACTGAAACAAAGACAGTGATCTCTCACTAAGCGAAAACAGGAGCAATAACAACCAATTAAGAAGAAAAAATGTACTGTAAATATTGAAAAATATATATACATACACAGGGTAAACATTGGTCTAACTCGTCTCCATATCTTCCACCTATCATCACACCAGTACCACAAAGGAGTATTCTACCAATATCGACCTGATTATAAACATGTGGGTAAGTCCCGATGAGCTCTTGACTGCTATTCATACACAAATAGGGGCAGTCATCCCACCACTGTGACTTACTGACAACTATACACTAAAACACTGACATTATCCAGTGTGGATTATACAATACCTGTCTCTCACATGTCTCAGTGACTTACACATTAAAATCAGTTTGTCTCCATTAATTATGCAATATTGCATTCATGTAGGGTCCCCATGCTTTCAAAAACACTCTTATTTGGTGTTAAGGTAAAAATGAATTGTTCATAGCTGGCCATTCTGGTTATTTCTCCATACCATTCATTTAAAAGGGAAGATATGCTTTGTTTTCCAATGTCTTAGCACAATTCTACAACTTGTGGTAAGGGCCAGTCTACACCGTAGAGTCTGTTGAACTGACAGGCCCACCCCTGCTGGGATTACGCCTAATATACAAAGAGCCGGTGTTACAGCTCAGAGAGTGGTTGGACTCAAACGTAGAGACGTTAAAGGTAATGGTGAGCATGATGATTTAATGTAAATACAAAAAAAAGATGTCCAGAGGTAGGCAAGTGAACACTTTCAAAGTAATCCAAAACAGGTAAGCAAGCAAAAACCAGACCCCATGGAAAAGGAGATAAATAAATTCACAGACAGAACGGAACACGACTGCAAATCAACACACAGAACCAACGGTCCCACAATAGGCAAAGACAGCACAGAGACTAAATACACAAGGTAACGCGTAAACAAGGGACAGGTGACACTAGGGTTGTGGAAGAGGTGAAACACATTAGACAATCACAAGGGCGGGAAGGCTAACAACAGACGACAAGACAGAAAACCAGACTACCAAAATAAAACAGGAAACAGAAACATACCAAAACCATAACAGCCAGGTTCTGTATCAAGTCTGCTCGTAGTACTTTGTTAATGAACGTTAATGTTGTAATATTTTCCCAAAGGTTTTGACATTCATATAGCATATGCATCAATGTTCCTCTGCTTCTTTCTCATCTCCAGCATATATCTGAATCCAATGATTTTAGCCTCGCCATCTTACAGGAGTCCAATGCACATGAATAATCCTCCCTTCCCTTGACGTCTTATCCCAGGACCCCCACAACTTCCTCCCACGTCTCATCAGCTACCCAACCTCCAAATCCTCCTCCCATGCTCTCTTAACACTGCTGAGCTTCAGTGGTCTCAAGGTACTGTTCCTAAGATACTGTTTCTAAGGTATGAGTTATTTTTATTTTTTTTTTTTTAACAGTAGTCCAGGAAAGAAACTGCAGTTTAGTAATCCATCTCCCTGCCGGTGTGCAGAGTGTTAAAAATAAATTGTGTTAAATAAATAAAAAATAATACATTTTAAAGCTGTATTTGCGATACAGTGAAATCGTGCTATTTGTGCTAAGGTTATCATCCCGTCAGCACAGCTGAGCACAGCTTCACAGAGAATCACTTCCCCTAAGGAAACACTGCTACTGAAATGCAGATGTGGCTTTCATATGCACAATGTGAAGGGGCTTTTCCTCTTCACCCACCTAATGCTGACTGACATGTTCACACCCTTCACACATTTTAGGCTACAACTAACTAACAACTAACTATGGCTGGTTATCGATTAAAATTCATTCCCACCCGACCGTAACAAAAGTGAAGGTTAAACATGTCTGAAAGAATCCCCATATACGCTTCGTTCTCCTTACAATAAATCAACCATATTTTAAGTCTTTCATTGGAATTCTGTTAATCTGACTTTTGGTGATTTGCATAACAACAAAATTAGGCTACTTAAACTGTTTTTTGTTTTTTTTCTCTCTTCCCCCAGTCTTCCTGTCCCAATATAATCTAATCTATTGACCTCAGTCACTGCCCATTCAAACTTTTTTTTTTTTTTTTTTTAAACATTAATATGCCTTTCCCCCAGCCTACCTACTGTATGGTCCCCCAGTGGCTAGAAATGGCATCCTGCTCTGCCTTTGAGAAAATGAAAGCTCAGGCGGTCCGATCTGGAATCTTGCCCTTTATGAGGCAAGGTTACCTCCCCTTTCTCTGCTCTGCCCGCTCAGAGAATTTGGCCCACCCATGAGAGAGAGACATCATGGCTTTCATACGAGCAAAGGGGCAGTTGATCAAGGCCACACCCCCTCCTCAAAAGCTACAGACTCAGAAATGGCGCATACTAAGAAAAGCTCATAGAATTTTGGGGGAAGGGACTTCAGATACAGTATTAGGGGGACCACTAAGGTCTGTATAAAAGCATCCAAAGAGCACCATGTCATGGGACTTTTAAGTTCTGATGTCTGGGAGAGTTTATACAACCATAGTTCAGTCTACGTGCTGAACATCAGGCACATGTAGAATGTGATACAAAGTGTCATGCAGCTCAAACCACCCGCTGCTCCTGTTCATTTCCTCTGCTTATGTTGTGGTTGACACACGATGAGAAATCTCACTGGTGACAATACAGACAGACTCATGGTTAACACAACACATGGTTGAATTCTTGTAAGGTTGTGGCATTTTGAGGTAACTCCTAATAGAATAAACACAGAACAGAGACAGACAGACTGCTAAAACTTTACGGTTCCAGCTGGCCTCTGATCATCATCAGTCACTTATCAAACTGGGGTTCATCAGAAAACAAAAGGTAAGGCAGTTTAGTATGGTATTAAAGTTTTTTAATGTGAAAGTACAGCCTTAATGTGTCTCTTACTGTGCATTCTTATTGTTTTGGATTTCACAGGATGTTCTTACATCAAACTTCTACGTTAGTATTTTTCCTCTTTGTAATTAATAAAAAGTACATCATTAATACTATTCCTGCTCTTTGGGTCACTGGTGGTATTTGAATTGCTACACTATCACTTTCCAGGCTGAGGTGATGTTCTTTAATCAAAATCACCCTTGTTGAGCAGAAGACACAATGTCGGCTAATTCCACCAGTGGAGACCGGACTGCCACAGGTAAGAATTACGTCCAGTTGTGTTCACTGACACATGTGCGAGAGCGTGTTGGAGCTGACTCTTTATGTCCTGTTGGCTTGTTTAGGTCGGCCCCTGGACCCGCTTGTCTGCATCCTCACAGGGGCCCTCTCCTTCACCATCCTGCTGTTCACACTGCTGGGGGTTGTGTGTCTCAGAAAGTAAGGCAGGCTGAATTTATTTCAAAACGAATTTACTGGATGATTGGATGTGTCGTTTGCTTTGGCTGAGTTTAGATTGCAGTTGTAAAATTTTTATAGAAATACAAGGTTTATTAGCTGAAAACACAAAGTGTAATGTGTTCAACATTGCATCATCAGGTGCAATTGCCTTTGAATTGGTATTTCTAGATATCATTTTACCTGCTTTAGATCATAGGAAAACTGAGGGCTTTTAGTTTTCACAATGAAATACCTTATTTAACAGCGGACTAACATTGTCATAGCACTTAATTGAAGCACAGGTGTAATTAACTATCAACATTAATGATGTCTCCGTTTGTATTTATGTAAAGTGGATTTTGGGAGCGCTGTACAAAAAGGTACGAAGATGATGTATAATTGAACATTGAAATGTAAAATATAAGTTAAAACAAAAGAACATCCCAACAACAATGAGCTGCAGTTCACTAATAGGCATACATCATTGTAAGAATATTTAAAGTGCTCATAATATACTTTTTAGCTTTTTCTCTTTCCTTTACTGTGCTATATATTTTTTTGTGCATGTTATAGGTTTATAAAGGGGATTATTCTGTCAATTCTATTTGCCACCAGCAGGTTCAAAGTTTTGGGTTTGAGTGAAATTAGATGGATTGCCATAAAAGGACAATTAAGTTCCCCTCAGGATGAATGGTAATCACTTCGTTGATCCCCTGAATTTTCATTTTGTGCCACCATCAGGTGAAAGTTTTAATTTGTCCTTAGGTTTATAACCAAATACCCCAAATACATGCACAAAAAGAGACATTTCCATCAGCCTCAGCTGTACTTTGAGCTTAGTGCTTGTTAGCATATGTTAGCCAGCTAACACAGAAAAACAAGATGGTAAAGATATTATAACCAGCTAAACATCAGCATGTTAGCATTGTCAATGTGAACATATTAGCGTGCTATAACATTAACATTACCACTGTGTTAAAAGAAATATAAGAAATAGATTATTTATATTCAACATTACCTACTCCAACTTTTTATTTAGATTTAGTTTACTTTATCTTATCTCCAGCAAACACCCCCCTGGTACAGCTGCCTTGAGATTTTGCTGGAATCCTTAACCCACAAACCTTGCACAGTGTAAGGTGTTTTACAATATACAACTTTTTCTTTCAGATATCGTTCTATGGTGCAGACCATTCGAGAGCTGCAGCATAGCAAGTTGTTGCTGGATGCTGTTCCCCGGCTGGAAGCTCCCCTCGTGCCTATGAAACTAGGTCCAGCAGCGAGGGGGGAGGAGGAGGAGGAGGAGGAGGAGGAGGAGGAGGAGGAGGAGGAGCTTCCTCCCCAAATTCCCCTGAAGCAGAGCAGCACAGTCAGGCCCTCCTCCAGGAGGCTGTGGAAAGGCCTGCAGCAGGTATTACTGATACACCACCGTCTTCATGTCATCACATGATGCTGATATTATATGCAGTCGGTTATTTGACCTACTTAAGGGGTGCTTTATTTCCGTTAAGAGTCAGCTTGCAGAGGAAATCTCACATGCAAGATACCCTTAACTGAATTTGAACTGCACATGTGACACATGATCTGTGTTATCTCATCAATGTGGCTTAACACTATTAGTGCTGGTCAAGTCTCCTTTGTGCCAAAGATATATTTTACTGTGCCTCAAGATAGAGCCAAATCAGACATTTCTGGTACAATTTATTCGAAAATGATAAGAGAAGATAGACTTTATTAATCTCCCTTGTTACAGCAGCTCAAAAGAAAAATTCACACACATCAGAATAACACAAATACACATTAAATAGACATAGGAAAAACATACTAAAAATATTATAATAAGAATATAGAATAAGAGTTATAATAACAGTACACTAAAAACACCCTGATATAAACAGACCATATACACACAGATAGACAGACGAGTAAGGTGCAAATGAATAGAAATGACATTGCACAGTAGGAGGTGACACAGAGTAGTAAATAAATAAATATGCATAGTGCACAATAGTGATTGCTTATGTTGGAGAATCAGCCAGCAGTCTCATGCAGGGGGTGAGAGCTGGTGCCCACGATTGATGTCAGCTTGGCTGACATCCTCCTCTCCCCCACCTCCTCTATGGTGTCCAGAGGGCAGACCAGTACAGACCAGTACCAGTACTGCATTGAAGATTGCAGATGCCACCACATAGTCATAAAAGGTTTTTAACCTTCCGCACACACCAAAGGACCTCAGTCTCCTCAGCAGGTGGAGACGGCTTTGGCCCTGTTTGTACAGGACGTCTGTGTTTTTGGACCAGTCCAGTTTATTGTTGAGGTGAACACCCAGGTATTTGTATGTCTTCACCATCTCAATGTCGACCCCCCCTGGGTGTTCACCTGGGGGAAAGACAATCACCATCTCTTTTGTCTTGCTCGTGTTGATGTAAAGGTGGTTTGACTTACCAGTTGACAAAATCCCAGAAGACCTCCCGGTATTCCTGATCATTGTTCTCTGATACCCGCCCAACAATGGCAGTATCATCAGAGAACCTCTGCATGTGACAGATGTTCATGTTGTGCCTGAAGTCCGCTGTATACAGGGTGAAGAGAAAAGGAGCGAGCACTTTACCCTGTGGTGCTCCTGTGCTGCTAATCACCACATCAGACACACAGTCCTGGAGCCTCACATATTGTGGTCTGTCAGTGAGGTAGTTGATGGTCCATGCAGACAGGTGGGGGTCAACTCCACCTCCCAAGAGCAGTGATGAATTGTATTGAAAGCTCTGGGGAAATAAAAAAACAAGACTCTCAGTACTCCCAGTGTTCTCCAGGTGTGACAATGAATAGGAAAGAATGACTTTGTTTGCATGTCCTCTTCATTTTCTGTCTTAATTAAAAGTCACCTCTTATGGTATTTGTGCAAGGGTCCCCATGTTACCAAGTCAGACTTGAACCTGCTGCAGCTGATTAAAGCAGGGAAGGAGGGTGTCTTCTACCAGGCCAGGATGACCAGAGGGACGTGTAAAGGCCACAACATGTTCACCTGCAAGATCACCAAGGAAGGTACAGACATCTCTGGAGGTTTAGACCCACACGCATTTCTACAAGCATTTCCCTGCCCTGGAGACAGAGATGATTAATTGAGGTATAGAGTAGCACTGCAGCCAGATTTTAATAATCTGGGAACGCAGCGTCAACAGAGACACGGGTGAATCACATAAACACAGCAGGGTCGTCACACTGTGGTTTGTCATGCAGACAGACACATTAATCTGGCTACAGACACTTGAGATATTGTTCTTTTGATCGTGTGGTGACAGTGTTGGAACAGTGTGACTAACTATTATTCACATAGTTTGTGTTTGTTTTGGTAGTTCACATCATCAGTTCATATTGTGAACCCATCTGATGATGATTTAGCCTCTGGGGACCAGCGACGGTTTTAGGGGTAGGGGGCCAAGGGTGGTCAGTGTCCCAGTAATATTAAGCCTCAACCCCCCTCTGCTCCACCTAACTAGCAAACATTTTCATACATTTTTAAAACTATTATATTATATTATTAATGTGCAGTGATAAATAATAGTAGGACTGCAACACTGAAGGAGTATTCTTTTGTTCAATGTCATTTGTGTTTCGTTATTCTTTTGTACAACCAAACCTATGTGCTATGTGTTGGTGGAATGTAACACGTGCTTAATATATTCTGTACACCAAAAATCGCATGAGACCCAGCCTGGTCCCCTTCATTTGAAATGGTCTAGAACCGCCACTGCTGGGGACTACAGCCAATATGTCGTTTCTGGCATACTTTATCAAAATAGCAAGCACCAATGAGAACGCACATTCACCTTTCAGATTTCAGTGGTGATGATGAGTTGTTTCACTTTTATGTCTACGTTTTTTTTTTTTAGCTCAGTCAAAGCTTTGGTTTCTTTCTTCCTTGAGGTATCCGTCCTAAGCATGTGGACACAGAGGTTTCCATCATGAGGAAACTGGTGCACCACAAAAACATCCTCCAGTTACTGGACTGGAACACCACTGAGGGTGAGAGACATTTATCCACAAACTGTTATTCCTCTGCAAGAATGAAACCACTGTCCTGTCCCTTTGCTCCTGGTTGAAAGATGATAAATGGACGTGGCTATAATAATAATAATGTATACTTTATTAGTCCCACAAGGGGAAATTAAAATTTACATTCCGTAATTATATAAGGCCTGACACACACACACACACACACACGCGCCCAGTACCTATACATGCATCTCAGAGATCTCAGAGTGAGGAGCTGCCGAGCAGTTAGAAGTTCGGTGCCTTGCTCAAGAGCACATTGGCAGTACCCAGGAGGAGAACTGGCACCTCTCCAGCTACCAGTCCACCACCACACTTTAGTCTGTATGGGGATTGAACCAGAGACCTTCCGGTTCCATAAGTCCATCCATCCTCTCTCAATGTTTTGATTTATGCAGAGCCTTACATTCTGATCATGGAGTATGTGAGCTACGGCACTTTGAGGACCTTCCTGCAGACCAACAGAGTCAACCTGAGTACAGACCCTGAGCTGCAGAGCCTCCTCACCATTGCCTCCTACCACATCGCTCTGGCCATGCAGCACCTGCGCTCCAAAATGGTACAACATAACAGGCTATTATGAAGTACTCAGCTGTCAATTGATGAATGAAAATGTAATATACTACTATTTATTCACACTAACCAATCATAGACCCATGCTAAGCAGTGTTGGTGTGGTCTTGCCGGCAGATTGTGCACTGTGACTTGGCTCTGAGGAATATCATGGTCAATAAGTTTCCCTGGGAAGTGAAAGTGGCGGAGTTTGGCCTCGCCCGAGACTTTACACGCATAACAAGCCGCCGCAGCAGCCGCTGGAGAAACCCACGGGTAAGACAGCATCAAATCTCCTGTTGATACAGTTCGGATTTCAGTTTTCCTATGATTTTTCAAGTTGCAATTGTCATGTCCTAAAACCCTAACGCCTGAGCTTAACACCATCAGAACATTAACTTTAACAGGTAACAGCTTGTCTAAATGGTGACTTAACTTTTTAAATATTAGTATGTATTGAAACTCACAGGGCTGTCATTTTCTGCCAGCCCTTAAACTGCCAACATATCTGCTGAACTGCTTTATGGCCCAACCTTATTAAAATGTATATATTATAGCATGTCAAGGGTCACATGCTGCATTGTTTTGGCAAAGAAAAATGCACAAATTGGATCTTGTGCCACTTTTAGTCAAACCTTATTAGACTTTTAGTAACACCTTGTACTATTTTGGTCTCATACCATAACAGTTGGATACAAATTGTGTCATGATAAAAAATGTTACACCAATTTGGACACATCTTGTACCAGTATAGACACAATTTATACCAGTTTGGACAATTCTTGTACCATTGCCTTATGAACTTGTAACAATGCATAATGGGTTGGTAAAAATGTGTGTGAACTTGTGACACTTAATTAAGGTAAGTGTTTTCCATCAAGTTACAATGTCAGGACATTTATGGCAGCCCAGCCTGAATGCTGCAGACAGCACAAGTCCTCAGCAGCAAATTGAAAATGTCTCCCCTGCTACTCAAAAGTAATCTAGAATTTGTGTTTGTGTGTGTGTGTTTGTGTGTGTGTGTGTGTAGGGGAAAATAGCAACATCCTCTGCAACAGGAAACCAGAGGTTTCAGAGAGATATGGCCTTAATTTAGAGAAAGGGCAGCAGTAACCGTGTCATTAACGTTTCCCATTTACCCATAATTTCGTTAGTTTACTAAAGTTATACCAATAAATTACAGTTACCAATGACACTGTATACTGATGTCTCAAATTGTTTTAAAATATGTTCATTTATGGTGGTCTTTAGTGTGATGAGCTGGTTGTAATTATTTTACAGGTCACATTTCTGAGTGTAATGTCACTTTTTCCGTTTTATGTGAATATACAGCAGCGTGTGCCGCTGCGCTGGTACCCACCTGAGTACTTCAAGAACAACTATTACAGCTTCAAGGGAGATGTTTGGGCATTTGGCATCGTGCTGTGGGAGATGCAGACATTTGGTAAGTTGGGTGCTCAGGTAATTAGAGGTTCCATATGTGACACAAAATGGTTAAATTTACCAGGTTAGACAAAAGGCCAAAGTGGTCCACTCCAACTTTAAAGGAGATTTTTCATTGTTTGACTACCTCTTTAGTTTAGTTGTACACATGTTCTTTATTTCACGGCAGAAATACAATTGAGAGCATGAAATTAGCACATGCAATGGTACATTTTAAAAGACAACAGGTAAGTAAAGAGCTCGAGTTGAAAAACAGGACTTTTTTAGTCAAAACAAAATGGCAGGTAGGTTTGTATTACTTTTGAATATCTCATATGTAACATCTAAAACAACATTTTCAGGTACACTGCCATACCCTAACCTTGAGACAGCCGAGGCAGTGGTGTACCACATCTGTATTGGTCATAAGAACACAAACCCCGACGGTTGCAGACCAGAGCTGTAAGAACCTGCTTGTCTCATTTACTTTTCAAAAGTTGTTTTTTTTCAAGCACTTTTTGGCAGCTATTGCATAGTCTACATACACACGGAAGCATTATTTACACATGTATAGGCCTACTTAATTATTTTTTAGCATTGTCCAAAAGCAGTGGTCTCATAGTTACTGGGCTCATGCTGGCCTTTTGTAGTGACAGTAAAAATCAACATTGAGGTCCAAGCTAATAATGTGCAGCTCATGATATAAAATGTATTTGGTGCTTTTTTTTCTGTAGTCTGGGAAAAACTTCTGTGTTATCAGAGGTAGAGCTCACGACTGGGCAATAACAGATTTTGACGATATGTTTTGACCCCAGTTAGCACTATACAATTGTTATTTGCACATGTTTAGTGTTAAAGGTCCCATGTCCTTTGGATGCTTTTATATAGACCTTAGTGGTCCCCTAATACTGTATCCGAAGTCTCTTTCCCAAAATTCAGCCTTGGGGCAGAATTTCAGCCACTAGAGCAGTCCCACAATGAGCTTTCCTTATTATGAGCAATTTCTGAGTCTGTAGCTTTTGAGGAGGAGGGGTGGGGGGATAAGGTGGAGGCTGGGGGTGTGGCCTTGACCAACTGCCACTTTGCTCATTTGAAAGCCATGATGTCTCTCTCTCTCATGGGTGGGCCAAATTCTCTGGGTGAGCAAAGCAGAGAAAGAGGAGGTAACCTTGCTCCTTATGACCTCATAAGGGGCAAGATTACAGATTGGCCCATCTAAGCTTTAATTTTCTCAAAGACAGAGCAGGAAACCCAGGGCTCGGTTTACATCTATCACCATTTCTAGCCACTGGGGGACAATAGACAGGCTGGGGCACATACTAATGTTAAAAAACCTCATGAAGTGAAGTTTTCATGCCATGGGACCTTTAAGTATGATAGTGGGTTGTCAGCAGCTCATGACATGATGCATCCCATGAATGTCTAAACCCCACAGACTTCATATTATGCGAGACTGTTGGCTGGAGCCGTACCCTCTAAGACCCTCATTCACAGACATTGTCCGCATGCTGGAGAACATTATGGAAAATGACGCGGTAAGAAATATCTGGCTACATTAGGAATTATTGATCTTTAAAAGGTTGCATCATTTTTTCTTCATCTTTCCTATCATCCATCCTTGTTAAACTTTGTAAAAATGAACAAAACCATCACCATGTGATCTTCATGGTGCCATAACAGTCTGAATCTATCTTAGATTAGACTGCAGGATTAAAGTCATATAACTTTAATCTAGCATGTAAAGTCATATGACTTTTATGTCACATGTACAGTGGTGTGAAAAAGTGTTTGCCCCCTTCCTCATTTCCTGTTCCTTTGCATGTTTGTCACACTTAAGTGTTTCGGAACATCAAGCCAATTTAAACAATAGTCAAGGACAACACAAGTAAACACAAAATTCAATTTGTAAATGAAGGTGTTTATTATTAAAGGTGAAAATAAATCCAAACCATCATGGCCCTGTGTGAAAAAGTGATTGCCCCCCTTGTTAAAACATACTATAACTGTGGTTGTCCACACCTGAGTTCAATTTCTCTAGCCACACCCAGGCCTGATTATTGCCACACCTGTTCACAATCAAGGCATCACTTAAATAGGAGCTGCTTGACACAGTAAGGTCCACCAGAAGATCCTTAAAAGCTACACATCATGCCGAGACCCAAAGAAATTCAGGAACAATTGAGAAAGAAAGTAATTGAGATCTATCAGTCTGGAAAGGGTTATAAAGCCATTTCCAAAGCTTTGGGAATCCAGCGAACCACAGTGAGAGCCATTATCCACAAATGGCGAAGACATGGAACAGTGGTGAACCTTCCCAGGAGTGGCCGGCCGCCCGAAATTACCCCAAGAGCGCAGCGACGACTCATCCAAGAGGTCACAAAAGACCCCACAACAACGTCCAAAGAACTGCAGGCTTCACTTGCCTCAGTTAAGGTCAGCGTTCATGCCTCCACCATCAGGAAAAGACTGGGCAAAAATGGCCTGCATGGCAGAGTTCCAAGGAGAAAACCACTGCTGAGCAAAAAGAACATCAAAGCTCGTCTCAATTTCTCCACAACACATCTTGATGATCCCCAAGACTTTTGGGACAACATTCTGTGGACCGATGAGACAAAAGTGGAACTCTTTGGAAGGTGTGTGTCCAAGTATATCTGGCGTAGAAGGAACACTGCATTTCATAAAAAGAACATTATACCAACAGTAAAATATGGTGGTGGTAGTGTGATGGTCTGGGGCTGTTTTGCTGCTTCAGGACCTGGAAGACTTGCCGTGATAAAAGGAACTATGAATTCTGCTGTCTACCAAGAGATCCTGAAGGAGAATGTCCGACCATCTGTTCGTGTACTCAAGCTGAAACGAACTTGGGTTCTGCAGCAGGACAATGATCCTAAACACACCAGCAAGTCCACCACCGAATGGCTGAAGAAAAACAAAATGAAGACTTTGGAGTGGCCTAGCCAAAGTCCTGACCTGAATCCTATTGAGATGTTGTGGTATGACCTTAAAAAGGCCGTTCATGCTCGAAAGCCCTCTAATGTAACTGAATTAGGACAATTCTGCAAAGATGAGTGGGCCAAAATTCCTCCAGGACGCTGTAAAAGCCTCATTGCACATTATCGCAAACGCTTGGTTGCAGTTGTTGCTGCTAAGGGTGGCCCAACCAGTTATTAGGTTTAGGGGGCAATCACTTTTTCACACAGGGCCATGATGGTTTGGATTTTTTTTCACCTTTAATAATAAACACCTTCATTTACAAATTGCATTTTGTGTTTACTTGTGTTGTCCTTGACTATTGTTTAAATTGGTTTGATGTTCCGAAACACTTAAGTGTGACAAACATGCAAAGGAACAGGAAATGAGGAAGGGGGCAAACACTTTTTCACACCACTGTATAGGCCTACATATTATGTAACACAGTGATTCTCAACCAGGGATACTCTTACCCCAGGGGGTACTTCTTCTTGCTGGAATTGGGTATGTGAAAAAATTTAGCTCAACTAATTTGAAAGTAGAAATTGAAAAAAATAAAAAATTATGTTTTGACTAAATTAATATATGAGATGTAACACCTGAACACTACATGTTGCAGTTATGTAAGAGTGCGTGCAAACTAGTTAGCAAGTGTGCACAGACGTTTTAGCTTAAAGTAATGAATACAAAAAATAGGAATAAATAGCTAAAAGTAATGACTAAACAGTTCAAATGATTGGTTAATAGTTATGGATAAATGGTTGAAACATTCAGCTTCACTTCAAGTAGTAGCCTACGATTGCTGACCAAACTTAAATATTGACAGTTCATCCAGTATGAACAAAATTAACAATATAATGTATAGTGTGCTACATTTTGAACATATGCTGAGAATTAATGAATGGCTACGTGAGTTCATCTGACAGGGCTGTGAGGGAACCACTGATGTAACACAGCATGTTTTCAGACACCAAGAAAGAATTCCTCTTCTTTGTTACTGCAGTTGGACAACGGTAGATTGTAGTGGTGTTGTCTTTAATGAAAATGTCCTTGTAGTTATATATGAACTTCTTTTTTGCAGGATTATGTGGATGTTGAGAGTCCACTGCGTTTGGTGAAAGACGAGGCTGAATAAATATCTACGAGCAGCTAGTGTCACCTCTGAAGACACAAATCCCAACTAAATGCCAAGAAATCAGCTAAATGTATTACTTTTTTTTTTTTTAAACAAACATTTTTTTTTTATTACATTTATCTGCTTGGGTCAGCCTTTCAAGTGCTGAAATATAGCAACTATAAGATAATTACACATAAACAACTCAACAGACAGTAAAACACATGTACTTATATGTTTTTGTTTCTCACTGTAAATTATTTGTAATGTTCTGTGTTTTAACTTTTTTATCTTTATTTTTTTTTATGTCCATTCTATTGATAACTCAATTAAAACATTTTTTTCTGTGTGATGTGCCTGATCTGTTCACTGCGTACAGCAGCACAAAATGTTTACATGTTGACTTTCTGGAATACATTCCTCTCTGTTTTCTTATTTCTTATTAATATGTTTTTCATTACTTACTTTTATATTTTAATTCTAGCTTTTGGTGTATTATAGATGTTCAATGACAGCGTGTTTAAATATTTATTATTTATCCTCCAAACATTCGTAAACCAAAAATATATAGAACATATTGGCATGTTGCTTTGGAAATGCAGGGATCTGAAGAACAGATTATATAAACATATATGCATACCAACCATTAGATAATTTGATAATACCCCCCCCCATCCCTAGTCACCACACTTGCACAAACCTTCATCCTAGACTTTACCTCTACCAATTGCAAATCCTATACTGTATATTCTTTTCAAATTTTGCACTCAACACATTCAGCCTTTTTTCTTATACAACAGTTACTTTGTATATATATCTATTTATTCTTTATTTCATATTAATGTTTGACATGTTTGATTGTGTTTGCACCTTTCACCAAGGCAAATTCCAATGTTCTTATTGTGGCAATTAAACCTTTTATGATTCTCATTCTGAATTCCGACATTTCCCAGGAGCACCTAAAGCATCACGTCCAATACCTCCTCCTGTGTGGGATGAATGGTGCGTTCAGGAACGCCCCCATCTCCCTCTGCGAGCCAATGGGATTCATCCTGGGAACACGCGTTTCTACGACACATTACTGCTGCTAATTTTGGTCCCCGTTTCTGATCTGTCATTTGCATTGGAGTAGTTTAAAGATCATGGCTATCCGTGTATTAGAAATACTCTTTTTCTTCTATTTTGCCTCTCACATTCCTATCACTTTATTTATTGACTTGCAAGCCCTGCTACCTGGACATGTGTATCCTCAGCCGGTAAGTGTCAGTAACAAGGAAACAAAATGACAAGTTTAGCAATCAACATAGCACAATTCACACATTGATTATTTCTTTCCACCAGCTGAAAGATCTTATGAAGTGGTATGCATCCGAGTTCAAAGACCCGATGGTGCTGGATCCGCCACACTGGTTTAAATCTTTTATTTTCTGCGAGGCTTTGTTACAAACGCCTTTCTTTCCCGTTGCAGCTTATGCTTTCCTAAAAGGTCAGTCCGGTTTATTTTATTCAGTCTTTAGTTAATACAAAAGTTGATTGGCGGAAACGCTGATGAGTTTGCTGTTTGCCTGACTGTGCTTAAAAAACATGTCTGTTTAATGTTGAGTTGCTCATTGACACAAAAACACGCGCATGAAAAATGAATGCATGACTTTTTGGAGTTGTGTACAACCCACTGATGAATTCGGCATACATTTACCCAAGCCAATGTCCACATTAAATTGGCCTAGCCTATGATTTCACAATTGCTCGTATGGATCCCTGCACGGTGTCTATTCGTAGTTCTGAGCCAGTAGGTGGAGTCCACAGTGCTGTGTCAGCGCTGACTAATGGTCTTCATATATATTTTTGAATTATTATTATTATTATATTTTTGTATTTCTTCAAACCAATCACAAAAAACAATCAAGAAGCTGGATAATCTAAAGACATAACTGTCAGGAGTTGTTATTGGAACTACTTCAGAGTGTGTTCTGCAGAGCATGGGACATCTATTGATCACTTAGTGTCTCTCTTGTCTTTCAGGTGGCTGTAAGTGGATCAGGACTCCTGCCATCCTGTATGCCACACATGTAGCCACCACCCTGGTCCCGATTCTAGCTCACATCCTCTTTTATCAGTTCCCTATGACACCCCACCCTGGTCCCCAGACCACGCAGGAGCGCTGGCTGCTGGTCTCCATATACTTTCCATACCTGCTGGTGCCTGTCCTGCTGCTCTTCACCATGTTGCTGTCTTCCACATACAACTCCACCTCCAAGTCTGGACACAAGCCAGACAAATCCAAGAAAAAGAACTGACTCATGACCAGAGCTTTCTAATTTACTCTGATTTTAAGAGTTTTAGTACCATATGTGATATACATACTGTATATCTGTGAGGCTGTGTGAATCAGTCTACTATTATTGGAGGAAATTGCCATTGTTAAACCAGCCAGATTAAGCCCTTTTAGTGTTATTCTTTAAAAGTAAATACAAATCATTTGTTGAACATGTTTTGTGTCTTTAAGTGAGATAAATAAAGGACTCTGTATGAAATTAGGGTATAAATGTGTTTTCCCTAATATGCATTTATGTAAATCCATGAAGAACTTATTGTGGCACACACTCGCTGGGCCCTGATGGTGCATCCATTTACACATCCTCAGTAAAGAAGGTCACAAAGTGGTACACTTGTGCAATTGAATACAATCTAATACATCAGTGCTGCAATGAAGCCTATATTTTTCACTTATAATCAGGGGTGTTGGACTGGGGGAGGGGAGGGGGAAGGGGACTGAGTACCCAGGGCCCTCATGTGAGGAGAGCCCAAAAAGATGCTAGAATGAAGAACTGTGGATGTGGGGAGGGGCCAGAATTTTGTGCCTGCTTATAATAGAAATATTTCTCAGTGTAATATGATTAGCACACTTAATAGCCTTTAACTCTATATAGATAGATAGATAGATAGATATGTAGGCTGTTATGTGTTCAGGTTTTGTTAAAACAGCCGAGAGGACTTGAAGACAAACGTCTAGTTATGTTTTCAGCCACCAGAGGGCGCCACATCTAAACAGAGGTAAGCTCTAGACTTGAAACGCGTTCAGCTTCCCTGTTCCACCCATGCAATATGTATTTTTTTTTTATAATATAGGAAAGGTAAATGTGCCCTATTTCACCAAATATGCTATGTTTTTATCACTACCTCCCGGTTTATTTATTACTTAATGTTGCATCTTAAAAAATACATAAATGATCAACGTCTTAGCCAATTAATGCTGTTAAACGATATAAAATGTAATAATACAGTGGTAATTATCTGACTTATACATAATGCAACTCAGATGTTTTTAGATGCTTTCATATGGTCAATATGTATCAATAGTCACGCCAAATCCCTTTGATTCATTTCGAATGATTTGAACAGTAGCCCTGGGTCCTGTCCTTTTAAATAACAAATAATGTTGTTACTGGAATATAGATAATCAGATTACAGAAAAGAGATTCTTAAACGTTCCTTATGTTTACCATTAACAAATTGGTGAGATTGTGTTTGCGCCCCCTAAACTGTGGAACTCATAGGCTATCTCTCGTTATTTTAAAAAGAGAATTGAAGACCTATCTTGTTATTGTTTTTTTATTTGGAGTACTGTTATGGTAGCCTATCTATAGTTTTATTCATAGTTTAGTCTTGGTTAAAAGTTTTAATTGTTTTTTTTAATTGTGTGTCTTTTTGTTTTGTTATCTTTGTCTGTGTTGTTTTAATTTAGCTCTGTGAAGCACTTTATACATTTTATACGCCTTTGTAGACGGACTTACCCTCGCAGCGGAAGAATATGTCTAAAGCAGGCCTCCGCGGAAGGATTGCATATAAAGCCGGACCCGGCACTAGCTTCCAGTATTGTTTAAATCACCGTTCGGATGCGAGGACCTTCCTGCTGTTGCGATGTGACAGAACTGGACACACAGTGATTAAAAACTGTACAGTTTATATTAGCAGGTTAGCAACGTTCAGTAGCTTTACGTTAAACAATATTAAATTGAAGGCGACAGCTACTCCCAGTGCTTACGTTAACGTTAACTTGACGACGAAGGAAACAACGAAGTGTTCTTTTATGTCACACGGATAAAATGAATACTCACTGGGGAAACGTCAGTGTTTATCAAGAGGAGAGAAATGTGTCTTGTGGACTCGGACGTCTTGTCGAAGAGGACGGATTTAACAAGGACTAACCCTTTCAGATAAACAACAGCTCTGTGTTGACATTTGTGTTGCATCCTTAAGATGTCTTATGCTAACATTGACTGTGGACTAGCTCGCGGATGTTGGCCAGCTTTATAGGTTGCTGCAACGTGTATATTTTAGATGGATGCTGATTAAATTATTTAGCATCACCGAACAAGGTAACGTTATTTACATATTGTTGTCAGCATGTTTGCAGAGACCTAGCTCCTATGGACAGCATCTATGACGCTAGGTGCAGCCACAGGGTTATGTCACTGTCAGGCTAACCAATAGCTCGGGGTCTGCAACTGCTTACAATCTTTGCATAGTCATGTTCAGTAGGGTTGGCATCATGTAGACTGTCCCTCTGAACTGGTTAGCTGCATTGTGTTAGTGAGTCTCCTTGGAGAGTAATGCAAAGCTGGATTTCAGCTATCCAACTGGGTCAAAGACTGACAGCTGGCACTGACACAGTTTAGCTCAGGATTGTTGTTAGCCATGCTCAAAGCCCTCTGTTCTGTGTGATATTACAAACATGCTAACCTATTAAGAGGGCACGTGAATGCATCATGTCCTGTCAGCATCTCTTATTTATGCAATAAGGCACATCAAAGCAGCCTGTCATTAAGTACATCCGCAGTGCAAGAAGCAGCATCACCAGGACTGAGAGAATAATTTGCTCCGGGATTATTTTCTGAAGAGCAGAGCAACATTTCATGATATCCACCAGCGCCCAACATCAGCTGGACCATCAGCCCATCACAATGGAGACTGTGGGAGATTTTGAGTACAGCAGAAAAGATCTGGTTGGACATGGAGCCTTTGCTGTGGTGTTCAAAGGAAGACACAGGAAGGTAAAAAAAATAACTTGCTTGCAATATTGTCTTTACCTCCTTTTCATCTTGCCTTGCAGGATATAAGGGGGCAAGTAGGCACCATTTGGAAATCTGGGTCAGTCAGTGGCAGTGCAGAATGCAGTTCTGCAGCAGCATATGTGGGCTGTCATCTTTTCAATGGGTGGGAATAATACAACGTTTTTATGACTAAACATCTTAATCCAGTCCGATGTACTGTACAGTCCTGCTGTGGCAGGCAAGTGATTTAAGTGTTCTTTCATCAGCCTGATGTTAGCTGTATAAGTGTATATATGCCGCCTGGTTCATTCATGAAACGGATGAGTCAGGCAGCAGTGAATGACTTGCTGACGTACTGAGGCAGCAGGGTGGATGGGGTGCAGTGTTTTTCTTTTGCTTTTTTAAGAATACAAGCCTCACTTTATGTAAGAGCTGCGCAAGGTTCATTCACACTGAAGAAATGGAACCTATTACATGATTAACAGAATTGTACTCATTGCATTGGACTTGGGTGTGGTTTTCTATCACATAAGAATACAGAAATGGTGAGTTTGTTTATGTGTGACAGAGATGCAAGAGATGACATCATGTTGCCCCCATTGCTACTAGTGCAGAACAGATGGTCCTGAATTCCTCAGTGAAAGCCACATTAGAGCATCCTTGCAGAACCTGCTGTAGCCTGGGCAGAGCTGCTATCAATAACTAGCTCACAGCCTGGAAACTAGCTGAATGTAAGCCTGCAAACGATCACCCATTCATTACTGGGTGCTGTGCATCTAGCACCTTCGTCCACTGCTCACATGTCTACCTGTCACGTTAAAACAGTCCTGGCATGTGATCAGTGTATTTACAGTTTAAGTCCCATCATCTGCATGCCATTTAGCCTATTTATAGGATTATTTCCACCTAGGAGGTACAGGAAGGTTAGAGCCAGCTGCATGCAACAGACTTGATGGATGGCTTCATTGCTTAGTCAGTGTTGGATGTTACATATGGGCTCCTGTTACACTGTAATACCAAGAAATGATTCAAAGGATCATCAGAGATAAGGCAAGACAATCACCTAATTGCAGTAGCAATTGTGTTTTTGAGTTTGTTAGGCCAGTACACAGATTAAACAACAAATGCCAAAAAAGAAACAAATCACATTAAGATGTAGTTTTATGTCAACTTTATGAAAACTGCGTTTTCACAGATTATTTTAACAGCAAGAACTGCAAAACTGCAACTCTGCAAAATATATAGCCTTAAACTTTCAAAGAGATAAGTTGCAACACGACCCATGGGGCAAGAACTCTTTCTGCAACGTGACATCATGACTTCGTGTAAACATACATGCCCACTTTCTTAAGCTATGTGGCGTGTTATCTGTACGCATTTTGAGCTATCTGCGTGTATATCTACGCTGTATACGTAAACATATGCGGACGTATGCGGACGTAAACATACACTTGGCGTGTTATCGCCACTTGCCGTGTTATCGCGAGAAGAATGCGACAGTTGAGTTTAGGAAAAGAAAGTCCTGTGTTTTGCCCATCCACCACCCCGACCCACCTCCCTACGAGGATTTTTGCCCTTTCATACTACTCGCTACACCGTAAATTCACAAGCAATCGCTAGGTAATTTAAGTCAGTGGAGGCTAAACAGCGTTGATAAACACACTAAAAGCGATTATGCGTCTTGATAACACACCAATAATAGCATACAAATTGGCGTGTCATACATACATTTCATGAGATCAGTCTGCTTTCTGAATGCTGAATAAGGTTATTACACTGGATAAACCTGATGATTTGTGTTATGTTGGGCATAAGGTAAAATAATCAGCTCTCTCCCTCCTCAAAGGCCATAAGGAAATTGCAGGAAGCTGAATCAAATGAAGGAAGCCTCCCTTTGCCATGCACTCTGCCTCAAATTACATAGTTTCTGGACATGTTTTAATATTGTTGAGGATCATATTTGCTAAAAATGTCAATCACGTTAAATGCCTAAATAAGATGTTGTTGATACTCCTTTGGTATCATCTTTCTTCTGCTCAGTCTCATTCTTCCACTGTCTATCACAACACCTTCGGCCAACTTTTGCAGTGTTGCTGACGCTTATCTCTTTGTTGCTCACATCTCTATAATCATCTCTGATTCATAAATGACGTCATGCATTATACTGGAAAATGAAAGTATGCTTCTGTCTTTGCAGCATTACGCTGAGCAGAGAACAACTGCTTACTCTGCACTGTTCAACTCTCCATTATGTGGTTCAGTACCGAGCCATTAGTTTAGTTTGATAGAATGTCTCTCCCCCACCACACACATGATGGGCCATCAGGGTCACTTTTTATTTTTTCGATGTGTGTAGTGTCGGCAGCACAGTCACACTTGGCTGGGCAGGCTGTCAGTTAGCTGGGTATGGATGCAGCTCATTTGACACACACACACACACACACACTCATGTCACTCGCTTGTGTGCTAGATTCGATGCCAGGCTTTAGGCTGAGTGCACCCACAGACCAAGAACGTCTCCTTTTAACCTAGATTCATTCGGAAAGCATGTCTTTTTATTCATAGAACTCCTTCCTTAGCCTCTCGTCTGACTGATCATGTCGATTTCCTTTATCCATACAGTGTTTCTCAAAGGCATAGAAAACAAACTCCCCTGGGTCTATTTCTGTCCTTAGCTGGGCGTTTGCATGTGCAGCACATGTCCTGAGAGCCTTTAAGCTCACGTGAGCTCCAAAAGTCTTTTTATACCTGCTCCAGGAGCTCATCTGGAAAAAATTACTCAGCCCAGTGAAAAAATAGGTCCTTCTCCTCTGACTTAGCTTTTAGTTAGTAGGCTGGCTCCCGTTCCAGCAGTCATCTGAGCACCTCGTCTTCTAGCGCAATAGGCTGGCATAGCTGTCTGAAACCCAAGTGACCTGGTGTTATTGGGACGGCTAAAATGTCCTCATCCTTCCAGTCAACTCTCACACACTAATGCTGACAATGCAATTTAGTAGTAGCAATTTTAGTTGGACACATGTACTCATATTGTGCTTGGGTCAATTTAAATGTCAAATTGTTTCAAAGAAAATTAAAGTACCACTGCATTAGGGCTGGGTAATATAATTAAAATCCAATAACATAATTATATAGAATGTGGAACCACAGAACATGTTCATTATTATATGTTTTACCATCCGGTTTTAATGCCATATATTTTAATTATAACACTTATTAGGGGTGAGAAAGATAACAGTTTTCCTTCCCTTCTAGTTTTGCAATGAACAAGGGGACAGACTACAGTAATGATATAATTTAGTGTTCCAACAACTACAGTGGTTGGCTAACTACAGGGTTTTTAACAAGAGCTGATACAATAAGTCAATTAATTATTAATAATTAGTCCTTAAAAAGTAATTTTTCATGCAAATATTTCACAATTAATTGTTTTTCAAGCAAAAATGTCTAACCTTCTCGTTTCAGCCCCTCTAGTGTGAGCATCAGCTAATTTTCTTTGTCTTGCATTAGAGCCTGACTGATAAAGGAGTTTTAAGGCCAATATCAATACAAATATTTGGTAATTTAAAAATATGATATTCCGATATATTGGCCGATATATATTTAAAAATAAATAAGCCAGAAATGCGTAACAAAACATAAACAGATTCCCCTAACATTAGTTATTTGTAGATGTTTGAGTACTCACTAAAATAGAGGAACATCACTATATATTAAAGTTCTGATAAAATGTTTGATAATACAAACTTAAGATATAAAACTTAAAGTCTTTTGAACAAAAACCAACAGTGTTGCCAACAGAGACGCCAGAGATACCTTTTAGGTACTCAAGTGAAGATAATTACCTCTTGTTAAGTATCCATCATGTTTGTTTAATCCTCTGTGTCCTCCTTGGCTACCAGCAACTGTGTAGAGGAGGGGTGAGGGCGGTGCGCGATCAGGAAGGCTTGCGTCGTGCGGATGCACCAACAGTTTTGTTGTCATTGCTTAGAATTCCTTATGGGGGCGACAGAAACTACACTCTATTATTTTTTATTATATTATTACTTAAAGAAAAAATAGATGGGTAGCTAAAACAAATATTGTAATTTTACTGTATTAGAGTAATACCACTGTAAAGATTTGGGTCATAAGATGTTCTGAAATTTTAAACAAGTTGATCAAGAATGTTGTCAAGAATGGTTTAGGTTGAGTACAACGTATTCACGTTGTCATCATCAGCAGATCCATTCATCTTTGATACTAGTTAAAGGTCCCATGGCATGAAAATTTCACTTTGGGAGGTTTTTAACATTGATATGAGTTCCCCCAGTGGCTAGACATGGCGATAGGTGTAAACCAAGCCCTGGGTATCCTGCTCTGCCTTTGAGAAAATTAAAGCTCTAATAGTCCAATCTGAAACCTTGCTCCATATGAGGTCATAAGGGGCCAGGTTACCTCCCTTTTCTCTGCTTTGCCCGCTTAGAGAATTTTGCCCGCCCATGAGAGAGAGACATCATGGCTTTCAAATGAGCAAAGTGGCAGTTTTTCAAGGCCACACCCCCCAGCCTCTGCCTTGCCCCCCCTCTCTCCTCCTCAAAAGCTACAGACTCAGAAATGGCACGTCCTAAGGAAAGGTCATTGTGGGACTGGCTCTAGTGGCTGTAATTCTGCACCAAGGCTAAATTTTGGGAAAGAGACTTCAGATACAATATTATGGGACCACTAAGGTCTATATAACAGCATCCAAAGAACACCATGTCATGGGACCTTTTAGGGGACATTTTACAGGGAGATTGGGATTCAGTTGTTGTTTAAGTTGTTAAGTCTTTTTTCTCCTCTTAATCCTGCTCCCTGTGTTTCGCAGAAGACAGATTGGGAAGTGGCCATCAAGAGCATTAATAAGAAGAACCTGTCCAAGTCCCAGATCCTTCTTGGCAAGGAAATCAAAATCCTGAAGGTGAGCATGACACATAATTGCCTGTCACTTATCTGCATTTAAAGAATGGGACATTGTGCCTGGGTTGGCTCAGTGGTAGAGTGGGCACACATATACTGAGAGGTTTATGCCTCCACTCAGCGGTCTGGGGTTCGAATCCGACCTGGGACGATTTCCTGCATGTCTTCCCCCCTCTCTCTCCTTTCTTATCTAACTGTCCTGTCAAAAAATAAAGGTGGAAAAGCCCAAAAAATAATCTTTAAAAAAAGAATGGGACATTGACCTTGTGGGAGTCTGCACCTTTGACAGAAAGGAGCCTCTGATAGAAATTACCAGTGAAAGTGATTCCATTAGCTGCTGTAGCCTATAGTTAATGTAGCTAATGCATCTTGTCTTTCTGTTCTGTTTTTACTCAGGAGCTGCAGCATGAAAACATTGTGGCACTTTACGATGTCCAGGTACGTTTTTTTAATTTGCATCAAATTCATATAAACTTAATAGAGAAATGCATATCCTATGGTATACCAATATTTGTTTTACTTTAATTGTTGTTTGCTCTGGGGGTCTTTTAGTGTCAGACAAGCAGGTATGTCTGAGACCTTGTCCGTTTCAGTATCTATGGAGCCATTGTTGGAAAAAACTTGAATCTAGTCAAATTAATCTTCATCCACAAATCTCCTGTATGTCAAGAGGATCAATGTTTCTATTGGCTAGTGCTTTAGTTCGATGCTGTATAAGGCTGTCTCTCTTGACTCAGCTGACTGATACAGGGTGCATGCTATTGCATTGTGGTTCCCATCAGTCCCATTGTCACGGTTGTCTCTCTACGAGTCATTCTGGGCTCAGCTTCTTGACCAACTAACGCTAGCTGATCATCACATTAGTATCTTAATCCCTTTATTTAGTATATCTAAACATTCATGGCTGAGCAGCAGCATGTCCTCAAAAGTAAGTCTCTAAAATTATAACATTAGCCAAAATGATGTTAACTCAGTAAAGGGGTGACTGAGAGCTTTAAACAGGATTCATTTAGATAACAGCTGATATCTTCTGCCTTACTTGTATAATTGCAACCAGCAGTTTTTCATTTTTACCACAAGTTGATGACTCCATAGCATTCACCACTAAATATAATTAACTTTTCTGAATGTAATGATTAGAACACATTGATGAAGTTAGTTTTTATAATATAATAGTAATAGGTTTATTATCACTAAATGTGAGCTAGAGTAAATTTGTCTGGTTTTCTAGATACAGATGAAGTTGATATTCTAGCAAAATACTGATTAATATATTTGTCATCACACAGCCTTGGTGAATCAAACAGGTTTGCTGCAATGAAAAGCACAACTATGGACAGGACCACTTTATTATCTCTTTGTATATATGTTTGTATTTATCTACAGAACAGGATAATTCACAGTAGATATCAACAATTTATAATCTCTAAGAAAAGGGCATCCACATTATAAGCCATGAACTCTGAACGCTGGTATAGAAGATTTAGAATCTTTAGTAATACTGCACAGCAGTCTTTCTCAAATGGCGGTACTTTGGAGTACTGCAGGGGGTACGTGCACTTTTTGCAAAATGCTCATTTAAAAAAAAAAATAATAAAAAATTAAATATAATTCCTAAAATAATTATACTATAATAATGAATGAATTAAGTGAAGGATTCTGAACATTTGAAATGTAGCATTTAAATGTTTTTCAGTTCCAGGTTGTTGTTTAGTAAATCAATCACTGCCGTCGCTGTATTGTTCCTCTTTATATAGATGTAAAGTATGTTTTGTGCTGGTCAAACAAAATTCAAAAGGGGTACATTATTGTAAAAAAAAGTTTGAGAACCCCTGCTGTACAGTACGTAACAAAGTGCTCATGTGACTTATGACCCGCACTGCTTTGCAGTCATTGGTCAGTCGATATGTCCATCGTCATGGAGCAAGACTTCTCATAACGGCCTTTCCATGGCTTTTATGCACTTTGGGCCTGCAAATAGCTGGATGTGAAACTGCAATTCCATGCATTTCCAAGAATAGATTTTACAAGACATCATCACCCAGTATTACCCAATTAATTCTGTCCAAACTGTGAAGCCTGTGGAAAGTGTGAAGTATGACTCGGTGGGAAAAAGTGCATTGTGCTGAATCTGAAAGGCCATACTGTCAGTACACAGTCACATACACAGTGCACTGGTTGAAGCCCATCCGAGGGCCCATGAAGGCATGTTGAATGAGCACAAACCGCTCAAATCCTCTTTGTCCTCTGGCTGGGAGCTTGGCTTCTAGCAGAGTCCCATATCACATATTCCTGACACATGCACTTTCAGATCCCGGTGGATAAAAAAAATGCTCATGACTTGAGGCAGAATATTTGACTGTGTATTTTTCACACCTGAGTGTTTTTAGAATGTATTACTCTTCCTGTTGTTTATACTGTTGTGGGTTATGAGTGATGTGGTTTGTTGTTAATGCAGTGAGTTGCAGCCACACAGCTTCAACAGATGATTAAGCAATATGGACTAGTGCAATATCCAAATCACAGGGGTGTTGCAATATTTGTTAAAGGCAAAATATTTGTCAAACTATTCGGAATGAAGTATTATGGTGCTGCAGAGACGTCCCTGCCTACAAATCCTATCCTACAGACTACAGAAAAAAAATCTTTGTTCGGTGCAGATCCTCGCAAACATCACACTATAATCATTTTAATTGCCTTCAATGTTAACAAATTGCAATGAAAATGAGAATAATGATACCAAAACAACCGTCCCCTCCAATATTGTGAATCATATCGCAATTGCAATATCAGTCAAAAAATCGCAATTGGATATTTTTCTCATATTGTGCAGCCCTACTCCCTGCTACAAACTGCTGTTCTATTTCTATTTTCTGTCACAAAAGACCTTACCAGCAGATATAGTAGGACTGCAGTGTTTGTTATAATGTTCAGAATTATGCTATAAAAAAAACTTACATTTGACTATACTTCAAATAAGGAGATGCAAAGGGAAAATGGCGAGTGAGGCAGAAAAAAGTTGAAGTGATAATGAAGCACTTCCCACATACTGTAGTAGTGGTACTTCCTGTGTTTGCGTAAGCCTCCCACAGGGACCCTGCTCACCAGTCTGTCCACCCTTTCACTCCTCCACCCATCTCTCCATCCCTCCATCAGTCCTGCTAATGTAGTGAACTCTTCCAGAGGCAGACGGCTGAGGAACCCAGGCATAACTCAGTAGGAAGGATATAGTCAAATGGGTAGCTTCCATCAGTGACGAGACTTAAAGAAACATAAAGAATAATTGTGAATTTAAGGTATTTTAAAAGAAAGCTAGAGTGACACAATTGAATAATTAATAAATGGCCTTTATGTATTTGTAAGGTCTTTAGAGATGTATGGACATAAATGATGCAAGTCATAGGACCCTATCTTGCATCTTGGTACAGTGTGTGCTCAGGTGAATTCTTGGCATATTGCTATCTTGAGGCAGCGGGAAGTGATTGCACCATTGACCAACAAAGAGTTATCAAGGAACACTGTGGTTTTGGCACCAGACAGACATATACTATACTGCTGCTGTATTTGTTTGGACACATTATCAGTTCCTCAAAAGGCCACTTGATCATTTGTGTGGCTTTAGTACGTTTCTTCATGCACTCCCTCTCTTTGTTTCTTGATTTTGTTTGCCTGCTTTTTGTCACCTCTGCCTCTGTTGCCTGTACCATTCACTAGGCTGGTCTAGCACTGCTTTAGGCACAGTGTCTCCCTGTGTCTTTTTCTTACCAGCTGGCATTTCTTTTTTCCATCCCCTGCAGCATTGGTCCGTCTGTTGGTTGCCAGTGAAATAGTGTGCATTTCCTCTCTTGGTGATTATCAATAGAGTCTGGTTTGTCCCTTTTTTTTTGTTTTGTTCCAAAAGCCCTTTGGTAACCAAGACCAACTGGCAGCTGCCACTTTTTTTTCACCCCACTTGTGATTATAATTTTGTATATTTATATACTTTCTTTTTCCAGTTCCTTGATTTCACATTGCCATTTATAAACATTTTGTCTTGAATCACTAGTTAGCTTCTTAACCAGCATTATCAGCTGCTGCTGCTGCTGTTGTTGTTGTTGGTGGTGGTGGTGGTGGTGGTGGTGGTACCATGTGCTACAGTGTATGACTGGGTTAATCCAACAGAACAGGAAATGTAACCCAAGCCGGTTTGTGCAACAGTCTAGTCACGCATAGCCTGTATTTTTGATTAGAAAAGGCATGTATCTTTATTTTTGTATTACTTTTTTTCTACTTACTTACTTTTCTTTGTAGACACTATTAAATGGCTGTCCATTCAATCATTTCCTACATTTGGACAGCAGTTAGATTTGGTCATGAAACCGTTTTTCAGCTATAGTTTACTGTATTGTTTAACCTCAAATCTAAAGTATAATCTTGGCTAAGCCCACTCAGGCTCACTGCACATATTATGTTTCTCTTCACACTGCTGCTACACCAGCACATATAGACTAGACTGCATTGTCGTCATCTAAACACTGAATTAACACTGATTAGAACTGCTTATGATCTGTTTGTATGTTTGATTTAGTTTCACAATGGAGGTGATCATTCACACAACATCACATTGTGACTTAATACGTTAACACCCCACAGTACTACCTCAGCACTTCTTTTGTTCTTTGCTGAATGCACAAAAAACAAACAATCACAGGTTCTTTTTCAGGACTTCTGGGGCCTCATTTATCAACTGTGTGTACGCACAGATGTGTGCGTATGTTATGCACACATCTGTGAACACACAACTAAGTGTGGATTTTATATACTTCCATTTAGGAATATGTGTAAATATAAACACAGCTTACGAACAGAATCTAGTGGTAGAATTGTGATACTACAAATATAAAGCATTTGAGTGTTTCACAGTATGCATAATCCACATAAATGTCCTGTGTTTCCTTTTAGTAGAACACACTCAATTAGTCATTTATTTTTAACTCTGCCTAAATAATTATTAACAATAAATTGTCTAATTGGTGTCAACCTCTATAAAAGACAGCTTTGAAAAATGTTAATATTTATAAATCTAGCGCACTGGCTTATCTTGCGTTATGGGAAGAGTTGGCAAACAATGCGCTCAAAGATCGTGCTGATCTGCTTGGCGAGGGCACAGAGTGATTTCTAAGTAGGTGCGGCCTCCCCAAAAATGTACTGCTGGATTTGTGTTGTGATATTCATGACCTTCCCCCATGCAGCATTTTTCTTTTGTTTGTAATACCTCCTGCACTGAGTGAACCAAACAATATTTTTTGGTTGGAATCAACCTCATCTATCAGTACATCCATTACTGTGTTTGAGAGGTTCCACTTCCTTGCTCTCTTTGCCATTATTGCCGTGAAGGGAAAAAACACATTCACGTGGATGATAATGGGATCCGTTGTTACCAATTATGGTTGGAGGCGTTTCTGAATGCAAATTGCCTAATCGTGACGAGCATGGTCGTTAAGAACAGGTGGGATTTATCAAGATTGATTATTTACTGATGTGAGTATGATTGGCTTGCTCATGTTTGATAAATGCAGATTTTTTTCTTTTTCTTTTTTTGTACGTAAGCACATACTAAATTTCATTTGTAAGACAGAATTTAGAGCATTTTCTAATCTCATTTTCTTTAGCTGAATTAGACGTAAAATACAAGGATGTAGTAAATGCCATTACATGGGTTGGTTTAGCAGAAGATATGACCAGTAGCTTAAAGCATTACATTTTTTTTTTTTTTAAACTTTACTTTATAAAACTTTATACAGCCCTTCATGTACACTTGTTTGTCAGCTTTTATGACTACAGTCAACCTCAGGCTGCTTATATGAATTACTCTCAGAATAGCTGTGCATTGACAAAAGACTGCAGCACTGGATGTGGGAGTATGTGCACCCGTGACAGAATGCTGGCTATAGTTTGGAGGAGCTCTGCTCATTTGCTGATTTTAATGACAGTCTTAAGCACACAGCTGAGTGACTCCCTGTCCTCCTTCATGGAGATGTTAATGTTAAGCAAGCTGCAGCAGTGTGAGGTAGACTGGCTAATTATAAGGTGTCTTGTGTCAGGGTTCTCTCTCTCTCTCTCTCTCTCTCTCTCTCTCTCTCTCTCTCTCTCTCTCTCGCTTGCTCATGCTGCAAAATACAGCTTTGTTGTTTGGATTTTGTGAACTGGCAACAGAGATAACAGGGTTGATTGTTTTGTTTTGTTTTTACATTGAAAAATCATTAACCAAGCAGTCATCGACGTGGCCAGAATTTGAAATTCCCCCCGAACTGCCAAATCAAAAATGTGCTTTTAAATCATTATGAGCAGCCTACCACACATGCTATTAATAATAATGTAGGTATATTCAGTATTTGGATTTGTGTATCTGATTATTTCACGACGGTTATGTTCTATAGCACAAATAAACCTCCGCTGGAAGGAGCACATGGAGACACTGGAGCCAGCACTTTGACAAAATAATCTTAACTCAATGTTCATCTTCTATCTTTTTCAAGAGCTTTCAAGTTTTATTCCCTTGTGGATTTAGTTTGCTCAATTGGCATGGAGGTAACTTTGTCTCTTCATCAGCATTCAAAAAATAAATAAATAAGACAGTAAACGTTCAATAACTTATTAAAAATAATTTACACAGGATAAATATGACAATATATGTTTGCAAAGTGGCATAGGGTGTGGGTCAATATTTTTTTATTATTACATTGCCAAACAGACACATGGAGAAATTTGTGGGAATAAAAGTTGGTGAAAAGGTAAACAGAGGAAGAGGGGGGGTTGAGGTTTGTTTATGAAGTGTTTTGTGAGCTAATCTTAACAAAAGCTGATGTTGGAACATTGTGTTCTGACCTGGAGAGGGGCCCCAGCCGTGTGCGTGCGTGCGTGTGTGTGTGTGCATGTGTGCGTGCACGCGCGTGTACGTCAGTCCGTGCTTTCTAATTACACAAGGTATTGAGGCAGGAGGACTGACATAAAGAGGGCTGAAAAGAGAGGTGCAGCAAATGTTCTTGGATACTTGTAGAGGGGATTTTTGGAGCTTGATGAGTTTTCCTAGAAAACCGGCAGTACAAACGTCCCAGGCCTCTGTCCACATTCCTTTACAGAGCTTTGCTTTCCAGACATTTAACTGGCCGGGACAGAAGCTCAGAGGAAAACACTGTTACTTTATACTGAGGCACAGGAACACACATGCTCACACACACACACACACACACACATACACAATGTAAAACATGTTTTACCAGCACAGATGCATGAGCAAACATACTCATGTGTTCTTCAGTACATTTCTTCTCTTGCATAACAAATGTTTTTTGAGGATCATAACTCAAATCTGGGCCTTAGAAAGTTTTGAATACAGATTAAATTATTACATTCAAATTTCTGTATTTCACTTTCTTGATTCTTCATATGAAAGTGCATCATTACAATCTGGCAGCCTATTGAACTATTATGGGGATGTTGTGTTCCTTTCTATGCACAGTGTTTTCTGTGTACTGTGTATATTGGCATATCTGTTTAAGAACAAATTGTACACCTTCAAAATAATAAACATCCTCCCTTCTCTACCCAAGATTGAGTCACACTGAAAATCAACAAGCAATCCTGACCTTTTGTCCCCAGAACATAATTACTGTTTTTACTGTCTTGCCGCTGTCACTGACAGTCCTCTGTCATTCTGTGAATCTGTTGCACAGACTTAACTCTCAAATGACACCAGCTCACCCAGAATACCCCAGATTACGCTTGTCGTTTGCGTGACAAAAGCACACCAGGCTCACCACAAATGCTTAACCTCCCCCCTCCCCAGTACCATATCCCATCCCCCATATTGTTACATAACCACTCCTGGAGCTGGAGTGTGACGCAATAACCAAACGACCAACCAGACACAGTGCTGATTTGGCTCACATAGACTCTTGGCAGTCTGGTGTATTTTTGTGTTTATTGTGTTGTCATTGTTCATATCTCAAGATAATAACTCTTTCATCCTTTTGTCCAGCCTGTAGATTTGGTGTACTGCAAAACAGCTTCTAACAGTACACGAGTGTGTCAAGGAAACGATGATAGAGAGGCTATTTATATCATAGTTGTTTTTGTAATATTTTGTGGGAATGTTTTGGAGCCCAGCCCTTATCTGCAGTGAGCCGTCAAATGTCCAAAGTCCACCAGTTTTTTATACAGTACCTTCTAGAAAACATTTGTTCATGTTCACAGTTCAGGCACTCGACACTTTCATAACTGTGAGCTTCTACTTCCTCTAAGTCCTCGTAAACAAAGGCTACCCTGTGTGGTGCTGTCACCACCTGCCTCTTGAAATTCATCTCACTTTTCACAATTAGGCAACAAACCAAACTGAATTAACTGCAGCTGCCAGAGACAACATGCAAACGTGCCAAAACAACTTAATAAAGGTTTCTCTGACATGTGTCACTCGAGTTAGGGATTGTGTAAGAATATTCTTCAGTGACGATGGTCATTCATCACTAGCATCTACATCTGTGTGTTTTGTGACCCTTTACTCCCATCCCCCCTCTTCTCCAGATTGCAGAATATCTCCTCATTATGTAACCCCCTTTCCCCCCCAACACACCGAATAGATACTGGTGGCCCATCCACCACTACCACCTGCCCAAATTGGAAACACTGTCTAGGATTTGCAAAGACTGAGTTACTTAACCATCAAACAAACATACCCATTACCGTGGGGTCACACATTGGTTGACTTGCATGGTGGCACAGTGCTGTAGCTCATGGGCTGACCACACTCACCTAGTATTTGTTTATATATGGAATGGTTTTAATGCTGTGAAAAATATTGCAGTACTCTTTGTAGTTATGTTCTGCTAGCTATAAATGTTAAAGGCAACTGAAGCTCATTTGTTCTTGTTCATTCCATGTACAAGTAGATTCCTTCACCTCCCCTATAGTGTTTTTGTCTCTGTATTTATTTACTCAATGTCGATACAATCTTGTACGTTGACTGGGGATCATTTTCTGTTTACATGAACTATTAGCAGTGTCATTAGCATTACATTGCTTTTTCATGAGACACAAATACATGTTTAGATGTTCAGAAGTTTTTTAAAACTAGCAAGTGGGTGTGTAATATGGACTTCTTTCTAGTGGCTGTTTTCTTTTGGCTGTGTGTTTGAGCTGGAAACTGCTTCAGGTTATGTTTTCTGTAATTCTGTGAAACTATTTGTGTCTCTTCTCTTCCAGGAAACACCCAACTCTGTTTTTCTGGTCATGGAGGTACGTATAGAAACGTGACTGTCTAGAGTCAGAGTTCATATCCTCTTCTCATGTGTTGTCACATGGGTTGTGAACGGTTTGTTTTCAATGTAACTTGTTACTTTGTTACTCTAAAAAGTAATTGGTTACTTTCCAAATGCTTTCTTTATTAAAAGTAACATAAGTGATGACATACATTATGTAATAGTTTAGCCCCAACGCTGGCTGTCAGCAGGTGTTTACTGCTGTCTCCCCGCTCCCTGTCAGTCTTTCCCCTTGCCTTTTCCTCTTTTGTTTTCTTTTACATTGTGTCTATAATTTCTTTCTAAGCTTCCTGACCTTTACCCTCTGCATCCTCCCCAACTTTCTCTGCTCGTTTTGCAACACTCCTAGCTGGCTGCATGGTAGAAATCAAACCTCACGTTACTGCACCTCAAGTTCACTGAAAATACACCCCTCTGTTTTTAAAAAATCATGTTCCCTGAAAGCCTTTGCTTAAATTGATCTATGTTTAGACAGTTCTACAGTATATCAAAGCTGACAGGCAAAAGACAAGACAGGCTGTTGGTTGTTTTAAATACCGGTAAATGGATATTTTAAATCTGATTCAGCTATCATATGGTTTACGCAATATTGTGGCGCACATGCCCTTGCTGCACTTTAAAACATGGACCTCAGTATGAATAAATCAATGCTGCTTCCTCATGTTTTGCTTAGCACGAAAAGCTTGTCATGGTCAAAGTATCCAATGACTGTGTTATGAAGAGTTGAGTGCACTGAGCCAGGTGTAAATGATGTGATGTAAATAAGAGAATCCTGTGCCCTTTGAACACTTTGAAGCAAATGTAGATGTTCATCTTGGAACATTTAGTGCAGCAGTATGCCAACATGCAGCTTAATGCATAGTTTGAATGAGTCTCGGTTAACTTGCATGTAAGCTGTAAGCGAGCCAAACAGCATGGCAACATGATAGATAGCTAACTGCATACCTCTCTGTGATCTGACACTGTTAGTCTTACCAATTAAAGCGTGAAGCCAAGGCAACAGGGCTTTTTGCATTCTTGACAGAGGGAGGAAGGTCATAGTTTGTGGCTATTAGTGTTGTTGGTGTAGAAATTAGAATCCTTTGACCTGTTGACTGTGTTTACCTTCATTAAATCGCCGTAAAACAACGCCAGGCTGTTACAGTATAACAACACAGACCTCAACACGCATCAAACTGCTTGGTTATAACTTGACTCAGTCAGTCATTCTCAGCTGAGATGAGTTGGACAGCATAGCGCTGCAGCGTTTCAGTGTTTACAATGCATAAATTAGCCTAGCGGCCAGCAGACTTTCTGTGTCCGTCTGTTCTTGTTGTTTCTCTTAGGAACTAACTTCACTCTAGCAGACATTGTCAGCACAGATAAAGCTACAGTCTTTCAGCTTATCAGTTAATGAGATAGGATTTTAACAAACACTCATGCACATATACAGTACATAGATACATACGAATACCAAAATGTGCTTCACAGCTTGACATTGTTGAACCTGAATTTAGTTATTGCTAATTGCTTGTCTCCCTACTCACAGTATTGTAATGGAGGTGATCTTGCCGACTATCTGCAAGGTAAGCATCGCACTAATTTGTCTGCTACACACACATTTACTGTTGTTCAAAACAAAGTTACTAATGCTGCAGAGGAGGAAAAGCCATGTGATTGCAGCTTTTAGGGTGTAGGTGTGGGAATGTGTGCATGTGATTTTGCATTTATTATCTGTGTGATGAATAGTTTGTGGTATAATGTAACTCTGTATTATGTGGGGATGTTAAAGAGTGTGTCTATGAATGAACATTTGTATGTCTTTCTTTTTCCATGTGGGAGATGTGTGTGTGGGTCCATGGGAACCACTATAGCTTTGTACAAAGGGTTCCTTCTCTGTTGCAGAGCCAGTCAGCACAGTGTTATGCATCTGTGATAGTTTATAACAAAGGTCAGCATTTCTGGTCATAGAGCAACAAGTCAGCTTAAGCTAGAATGATACATAATGGATAGTATTCCAGTGTTTGGAACTTCTTTTACATGTTTCAAAACCCCCAGAAAATAGCAAAAAGTAAAAATGAAGAACAAAAAAAATCCATAAATGTACATACTCAAATGTCCCTCACCAATAATACAGTCCTCTTGACCAAGTCTGAGATGTTGCATGTTAAAACCAGTGAAATACAAATAACAAACACTCCTAGTGATGGCTGCCATTACTTTAATGTTTCAACCACTAGTTTTGCATTACCACTGGAGTGTAGCCACCTTTATGTTGCCAGTGACATCATGGGCGTGGGGTGTCTCACTCTGACAGCTTGGGTCAGTGTAGATAACAGACAATTATTAAAGCCATTTCTTTTATAATTCTTGGAGTGAGAGACATTCCTGATTGCTTCAAAGTTGCTGTGAATAGTTTCATAGAGTTAAAATCAGGTTGGCTTTTGGAATCTCAAATATTTTTGACAATTGCCAATACATCTGTTAGATAACCACAGGTGGATCCACCTCCTGTTCCATAAAAACAGTGTTTGTGTTGCTGGAACAGCAGCCTTATCACTGATCTTTTGCATAACGTACCCGTCCCACGTGACCATATTCGCAGTTTACTGAATGAGCCTACGGTCAAACAAGTCAGCCAACAGATTGGTCAGGGAATCTGCTTTAGTAACACTGGTGGTTGTGATATGAAACCTGGGGGGTTATAGTGGTTGTTTAGAGTGTAATACCGGTTGTTTAGAGTGTTATGCCCAACTGTCTGTGAACAGTGTGTAGGTAACGGCCATCTTCCATTAGATAAGAGGCTCTCACAAGTAAATGATTCTACTACTTGCAAAACTTGTAAATGTTATAGGATGTTGGTCCACTGTGGTGGGCATAGAGCAGCAAACACTCAAATTGTAAATTAACGTTGATGAGCTTACTGGTTTAATCAATGCCTTCACTGTAATCACAATGGCTTGATAAAGCGAGAGGGGGAGAGAGCGAGAGAGAGGGGAATCCTCTTAGTCTCACATCGGATTAGACTTTTTCACTACAACCAGGGAATAGGACATTCACTGCCTCTGTTTAACTCAGGATTATTATTATAATGTGCTAAATACTAGATTTAATCAAGTGAGACTGATAAGCAGGTTTGTGGAGTGTTGGCTAATAAATAATAAATATAATCTTTGCATCTTGTGAGTGCAAACCAAGGAAACTAGTAATGTGCTTCCTTGGGCAGCAGGAAGCACCTGAATAAGGTCAATAGGCCAGTCTTAAGACAGTTATCCAGGAAAACAGCAGGCAAGAACATTCATCTTAATGAGCATAAATGCTAAAAGCTGCCCTGCAGAGTTTCCTTGTCAACAAACAAAAGTTTTTCATTCAGTCATTGTCTTGTCTTTATCTCTCCTCTTCTTTAGCTAAGGGGACACTGCGAGAAGACACACTGAGGGTTTTCCTCCAGCAGATTGCTGCTGCCATGCGTATCCTCAACAGCAAAGGAATCATCCACCGTGACCTGAAACCACAGAACATCCTGCTGTCGTATGTGGGTCGCAAGAAGTCCAACATCAGTGGCATCCGCATCAAAATAGGTGACAGAATTAGATGGGGGGAAAAGTCCTTTATTGGACTAAAACGTTTTACATACTGTGTGTACTTAGTGTTTTATAGTGACCCATATGTAGTGTATTACCCACCTTTTGACTGTTTCTTTTGTGTCACATGGCTGATTTGTATAAAGTATATATAACAGCTTCTAAAAGTCATGCTGCCTTTAGCTGGTCCAACCTTTGAATTCAGAAGCCAAATATGACTTGTACAGTAAAGTAGGTTTAGTCAGAAGCAGAATGAGAAGAGATCATTTTATTTTCCAAACATTTTGTGTACATAACCTTAACTGTCAAACAAATAGATACTATGCTATCCACACTCCAATTTGGGCCACCAGAGTATCGTAATTAATGCATTTCTGACAACACTGATGGTATTTTCCATCACTTCCTTAGCTCAGTTTTGAGTGTCAAGACAGTTTTATGTTCCCAGCGTTCTCCAGAGTCTAGCAAAACAACAGTGCCAACAGTGGCGTGTGTTACTGGTAACAAAAACACATGTACTGACTGGTTTGTTTCATGCTTCTGTTCTGCAGCTGACTTTGGCTTTGCACGGTACCTCCAGAGCAACATGATGGCAGCCACACTATGTGGGTCACCCATGTACATGGTCAGTTTGTTTTACTGTTTATGTTTTATGTGTGTCTAGAATTGTCAGCTTTCACAGCAGTATGTTACGTAACTCTCCCTGCTCTTAATCTTTACTTGTGACATTTCCTCCCTCAGGCCCCAGAGGTCATCATGTCCCAGAACTATGATGCCAAGGCCGACCTGTGGAGCATAGGGACTGTCATTTACCAGTGTCTGGTCGGCAAGCCACCATTCCAGGTTAATATTGTGCACAAAAAAACAGTAACCGATGTGTTCTGTTGATGTGTTTGCATCTAATTTCTACATTAATATTTTGAAGGCCAATAGTCCCCAAGACCTGAGGATGTTCTATGAGAAGAACAAGAATCTACAACCTATGTAAGCCACAGAACCTCTTGTTTTTTGCTTTAAGTGTGTTATTTGGGCTGTCCCAGATGAAAGGTGACAATTGTGGAAATAAATTGTGGTAAAATCTTTAACACGGTGCAGAGAGATAATACCATAACATGTCTCTGCTTGCAACTGTTCCTTTTAGCCATGGTAGTAACAGGGCCCTATGGATGGCAATTTTAATCATCCGAGCCACCACTTTGGTCCAGACTAAAATACCGTATCTCACCAACTAAAAAATTTGAATTGTCATTATGAGCATATTAACATGAGGTTAGCAATTAGCTCAAATCTCCGCTGTGCCTTAGTACAGCCTCACAGAGTCACTAGCATAGCTGAAGGCTCCTAGTCTTGTTCCTATTTACACCAGCTAAAATTCACCAGGCATTCATACTGTAGCATCATCTTACAGGCCTCAAAATTACAGTCGTACAGTCCGATACAGATTGCCAGCAAAGATTTACTAGATCCATCTCGCACAGTGGGACATGCAACAAATTTGTACGATTGTTTGTTTGCACAGTCTATAGGCAGTCCACAAGAAACAAAGTATTAATGTTTCCATGCTCTCATCACCCAGCATCCCGAGGGAGACATCCCAACAACTTGGTGACCTTCTGCTTGGTCTGCTGCAGAGGAACCAGAAAGACAGGATGGACTTTGGTCAGTGGTACTAACATAATAGTAATGTCTTTAAACATTGAATGATGTATTGCTCAGGTTTGGTCAGTTAGTTAAAAACCTCTCTGATCTCTCCTCTCCCTCTAACCCCTCACTCTGCAGACACGTTTTTCAGCCATCCTTTCCTGGAGCCGTCGTCAACCATCAAAAAATGTGAGCACAAAGGTCAAATTTGCAAGCAAAATAACTTACAAAACTACACTTTTTCACATCATCCAACTTGAAAACATGATTCATCCTATACTTATTCTCCTCAGCGTGTCCAGTGCCGGTCCCCAGCACCTCTAATGCAGTGACGGACAGTTCCTGTGGCAGTTCCCCATGCATTCGCTACAACTCCCCTCCTGTGAGTTTAATATTACTTTATAAATCCTCATTTAAAGGGGATTACTCTTACATTAAGGAAAGGGTAATACAATATTAATCATGCCTCCATGTTGTGCTCCTATTGTGCCTGCTTGCTTTTTACATTACAAACAGTGCCTGAAAAGTAAAACATACATACAAACAACCAAAAAGGGAACTAAACAAACCTTTCATAAAAACATTTATACTTTTAATAGGCCAAATGACCTATACCCATTTTACCCCTTTTACTGTAAGTGAATGTGTTGAAACTACTGCCACTAATAAGTCCACTGCTAGGTATAACAATATCCTTGCACAGTGGCACATCTCATCTTGCAGCAGCAGTGGGAATGCAGGGCAAGTTAATTTCCCAGGATGTCAGTGTTCTCTGTAACATGGTGATTATATTAGTTTGGCAGGACTGCCCTGCCTGGAAGCCTTAATTGCATCATTCAGGAGGCATACTACCTACTTAATCCCTTTTTTCTTCTCTCGCTCGCTCTCTCTCTCGCTCTCGCTCTCTGAACACAGTCTCTCCCAGACATGCAGACACTAGCAGAAGATGGTCTGTCATCCCCTCCGCTCGGTCCACCCAACTTCCTGCAGCTGTCCAAAGAGTCTGCAGGAAGCACCAGCAGTAAAAACTCGTCCAGTGACACTGACGACTTTGTCCTGGTGCCTCACATCTCTACTGACAGCTGTAAGTGCCAACACACATACTGTACATTAGGGCTGGATATGGGTACCTAACACCTTTTTAAGGTATCAACCAAAATAAACCAGTACCAAGAAGTATCAAAACTTTACCTGCATTCACTCCAGAACTACAAAAACACAATTTGTAAAGTTTTGCCCACAGCCAAAAAAAAAGTAGCAGCTACAACCCACACAGTGAGTCTGTGGTGTGGTGAAGTTGACCGGGGTGTACTGTATTTATATACAGACTTGGCAGTTCAGGGTGCCAAGTTGCCACTAAAACATTTGCAAGTTATTTGTACACTTTCAAAATGTATTTCTTTGAGGACTGGTGGTGTCATTTTGCACAACTGAATGCTTCCATTCACATGATAGCTATTGAATGAAGAAGGAATAAAATGGGTATCAATTGAAGTACTTTATTGGTATCGGTATCACTTTAAGGGTAGAGGTACTGGTTTCCTAATTTTTCTCAAACTATTTCTAGCCCTACTGTATATCGCACACCCACTGCTGTATTTCCCCTACATTTATTTGAAAGGGATATCATTGTATACAGTATCACAACATCAATAAGTCACAATTTCTTTTGCGTGTCTGACTTTATGTAAATCCTGCCAAGCTCCTTTTAAGGTTGTTGTGACTGGTAAACTGTTGCTTTCCATCCTAAAAAGGTTTTCTACAAGGGAATGCTTGGACCTCCTATAGAACTTATCAACTTTTGATACCAAAACAAAAGCATGTGGTGGGTTTAGCCAGCTCAACCAACCCTGCTGGTGCCTTATTTTGCTTAGTGGGCTGTCCAATGTTAAAATACAGCACACATGCTCAAACACATTCAGATGTTACCAAATCCACAGCCAGTAAATTAGACAGCTGCTCACCGTTTCATGCTGTAATTGTAGACATCCGTTCACAAACAGTAGGTACACACACACACACACACACACACACACACACACACACACACACACACACACACACACACACCTGCTTGTCCTCCACTAAATGAACAAAGTGCAGAGCATTGGAAGTGTCAGTTGCCATACTGTGTGGCATATACATACATTAATAAAGCCTGATGCCCATTCATCATTCTTTTTTTTTCCTTCTTTCTCTCTCCTCAGATGACCAGCCAATGGGAGTGGTTCGTCGGACGTCCAGTGACTTCCTCATGTGTGGAGGGTAAGTAAAATGTAGATTTTTTGGATATTGTACAGAAATACAAACGTTTTGAACACACCAAAGTCGCCTCACACAATGCACTTGACAAACAACACATGACTCATAAGGCTTAAAGGGTCAAAGCCTCATTTCCACCAAACGGTCCCATTCAGTTAAGTTTGTAACACATTAGAACAGTTATTTTTCCATTTCCATTTTCAAAAGGTGAACCGCTCTATTGTGTCCTGTTTTTTTCGTTACCCCTCTGGTACCTGCACACTGATCCGATACTAAAAGGTGGAGCTAGAAACACTGCAGTCTGTGATTGGTGCAGATGTTTCTCTGCATCATAACATGCTATTTGTGTAGGTGGTTGACACAGCTCACATCCGTAAACAATTCCACCTGCGTTTCAGAGTACTGTCTTTAGTGGAAACGCAAAACAGATCTAGTGTTTAGGTATATGTCCGTATGGGCGACGTATGGTTCTAAAGGTACTGTACTTTAACTGCCTGATGGAAACAGCTATAAAAAAACCATTCTGAAAGGTACAAACAAAGAAATTGATTTTTAGTAAAATACACTCACTTTCTTGCTAAGAGATAGCCTTTAATCTAAGCCAAAGCAATAATACTGGACACAGGGGAAAGCAGCTAATTTGGCTCTGTCCATAGGTAACAGAACCTACCAACCCTCTTAAATGAATCTGTACAATAAAGTATACAAAGGTTGTGGTTTTATGGCGGGTTATGTATCACCTTGCTGTGATTAACAAACAAAAAAGCTGATGTTGCTAGCTTTGATTATTTATGTGGTCATGGTCATTTGGTCAAAATGTCTTTTTTGGTTGTTGCAGATGCAGTATTATTTTTAAAATGTAGCCCATCGTCACTAAAGAATCCGACAGTTCATGGGGTATGAAGTAGATGTTGACATGAGTCAGAGTAAAAAATAGAGTGACTATGCAATGGAAGGGTGAAATGATGCTGTGAGTCAGATTCCATTTCATGCACATCCTTGAGATCGTGTGTATGTGTGTGAGGTCACATCATCTATTCTTCATGTGTTTTTATGTCAACTAGGCCTCCTTTTCTATTTCTGTGCCTCTGACCACTAGCAAAACACCCTCCTGTCAGCTTTACACCAGACACACACTAATTATCCTTCCGTCATGAGTGAATTCTTCTGCCCACCTCCTAATCTGCATGATGAGTGAGTTTTGAATCAAACATTGAGCCAATGTGGTGCAGTGCTAAATAAAACACCTGACACACTGGGGGCTGCGGGATAAGAATAGACTTGCATACTCCCCAAATTTGCCTGCAATAACTCACTGTATTATTATTGTGCCTCAGCTGTGTATTGAAAAATATGCTCAAATTTACTCACCTCTTTTTCTTTAGATTTAAATTCAGTTAGTAAAAGGTACTTAAACTCACTATACCCAACAATACACAGTTCGACCTTTTGTCCAGCAGTTATGTCGTACTGTTCCATTTTCTACCCTTTTCTATGTTTTTGAACTTTCACTAGCTATATTTCATCAGAGAAGCCTTGTTTCTTAATTCTCCAATTAGTTTGTCTTAAATTCAGGTTTAGATCTTACTAGCTACACTTTACACCGTAACCTGGACAGCTTTGTTTCTAAATTGTGGATAATATTGTTTACAGTTCTTAATTTAAGCTAAGAGTATAGTATAAGTGTTAAACACATATATTTTGCTCCCTGAAACTGGCAGAAATCCTGCTACTGTCTTTGTTATTGTTCTTTCACCCTCTCCCTTTGTTATTAACCTTCAGTCACTCTTCTTCACACTTCTTCTATCTCCTTGCTTTCCTGTTTGCATGTGTAAACAGCCTAAAGCAAAACGGCTCTCTTCCCTCTCTGTTCCCTTTTTCATTGCACGCACATTGTTCTGTATTTGTTGTTCTGTCTCATCCTCCTCTATCTGTTCATGCTCCCTCCTCTACTCTCCTTTTAATGACTTTCTCCATAGCAGTAACTCTCAACTGCTTACATAAATTAGTTAACCATTGACATGGGAAGAACCATTTTTTTCCTTATTACAGGAGTTGTCCCTTGCAATTTAGTAACACCAGCCACCCTCTCAAAGAGCTCCTAAATCACAGCCTTGTTCATCCTCTGCGCCCTGTGTGTTCTAAATTGATTGGAGTCAAGCAAGGAGACCAGAGTGTGGGCTTGGGGAGATGAATGAGAGAGTAGGATGTCTGCAGAGTGCTGTTCTTTGTATGTAAAGTGCTTTAGAAAAAGAATGACAATACAAGCAAATGGAAGAGATCTCTGAGGAAAAACAGACAAATTATTTTTAAAAAGAAAGAGAATCCCATTCCCTCTCTTGGGCTGCTTGCTAAAATCCACGTCAGTTGAGAGGCAACTGACTTTAAGATCCAGTCTTTTCCCATTTCCACTGTTACCTTTTTAAAAAGCAACTGTTCACTGACCTGCACATTCTCTTTCTCTCTTTTTTAACAAGGATACAACAACACACAACATTCCTCTCCATTGTAAGCCTTGGCTGGGATCAATAAAGCTTTTAGCAACCTGGCAAAAAATAGAATGCCTCTATTATGTCTTTCTGTATCAAACGTCTTCTCGAGTAGTGTTAAGTGTGTGGTGAAAGACAGCATGTGATCAGGTTTATATCTCCGAATTGCAGGAATCCAACAAAGCAACTTCTCTCTGGTTCTTTGTCTAGACTAGTCTTTGCCTCACGTGTCTCTCCCTTGTAGACCCTCCCTGGTTTTACATCATTACGTAATACTGGTTTCTAACTGGTGCCCCTCTGTAACGGCCATTTCCTCCACTATTCTTTATTTTTTGCATTATACTGTATATGGAAGCAAAGGCCCTCTTTGGGTGACTTGATCATGACCCTATGTTCGAGAACATTGTGTCTCTTCTAGAATAACAAAAGAATGCAAATGAGCTCTGCCTCTTAGCACTTCCCCTCCCGTGTCTGCTGAACACAGAGGACATTCCTTGCACGTGCCATTGGTCGGCCCTGCCTCTTGCCCTGCCCCCAAACGGCAGAAGCTTATGCTGATTGGGGCTGTCTTCGTGTTTACATAGAAGCCTGGCCCCCTTTTTTTTTTTTCACCAACTGACTGCCCTCATGATCAGCCAGGCTAAACTTAACTAAGTCATCCTGCCTCCACACTGTAGTAAACAAAGAACACAAGGCTGTAGAAACCAAGTTCCTCCATTTTAGAGTTATCCTGCTTTATGTTCTACTTATTAAACAAGCAGTCACCTTTTGGAGATTTAAGTAAATATGGGTGTTGACGCCACTCAGGATGTCCTGCAGATTTGGAAGCAGCTGCAGCAACAGCAGCAGCCTCGAGCAGCCTGGCTAACCGCCCTCGTCTCCCCGTTCTTTCCTTTCAGGCAGCCGCAGCCCACCCCAGGACAGACCCCCATGGTGTCCCCACGGGCTGAGACCACCCCCATCCCTGTTCCGACCCAGATCCGCAACTACCAGCGCATCAAGCAGAACCTCTCCAGCAGCCCGACGACCACACTGTACAGCTCTCCCAGGTAAGAGGGTCTGAGGGTGAAGGACGAGCCCTTGGTGCAGGATGGTTCTGATTTAACCCTGCATTATATATAACTTTTTTAGTAATGAAACGCCTGGAAGTGGCACCTGTTTGTTGATCTTAATTGGTGACTAATGTTTTACTTATTTTTGGGAGTGAACTTTGTGGCTAGGTAATGAAACCTCAGACTGTTATTTCATCAGCTTCATTTCATAAAGTTTCACTGGATTTACATCAGATACGGTCAGGGCTTGCTTATATTTGTGGCTCCCCAACCTGTTGCTGGGAGGGTTTGTTGGTGGTTTTATGTGAAGACAAAGCAGATGGGAGGGCAGAGGAAGGAAGAAGGGTGGCATCTTGTTTCACAGGAAGATTAGTTCTGTTGTTCCTATTTACTGTTGTCTGAAAAGGAGAACACTAGAGTTATTCTAGGCTTTAATCAGTTGTATTGTATGTAAAATGTGTTTTAATATTTGGTTGTATTGGGTTGGTTTGCGTATTGGCTTGTGTTCATCTGGTGGTTTGCTTGCTTTGTCATTAGCCATTAAATTCCTCCTGTGGTGATTGTAGCACTGAGAATAAGGATTTGCATAATGGTTCTGTAGTGGCAGACCTGGTAGTTAGATCCTTTGTTGTTCAGCTGTCCCACTCTTCAGCCAGCCCACCTCTTCAGTCTGTTCATGGAGAATTATTATATATATTATATTTAGAGCTCAGACACAAGTCCCTCTGACCTATCAAAGACCCTGTGTGCTAGCATTGTTATTCTCACTTTAGGGAGCAAGAATATGTCAGGTAGAACTTAATTTTGCTCTGTTTTACAAATAACAGCCTGTAATCAGATACTAAAATTGTGTTAAGTGGGGTAGTTTGTGTTGAGCTCTTATAATGAGCTCTTACTTAGGATTAAAAGCAAGATTACTAATAACTCTAACCTTAGTCTTATTTAGCCAAATTAAGCAAAAGGGAGAAGAAAGAAATCCCCTGAAATAGAGTAGTTGAATACCTGAATTAGGGCTGCAACTAACAATAATATTCATAGTTATTAATCTGCCGATTTATTTTCTCGCTTAGTTGTTTGGTCTATAAAATGTCAAAAAATATCGATCCATGTTGCCCAAAGCCCAGGATGACATTGTCAAATGTTTTGTTTTGTCAACAACTCAAAATATTCAATTTACTGTCATAGAGATGTGGAGAAACTAGAAAGTATTCACATTTAGGAAGCTTGCACAAACCAATTTGTCCATTATCAAAATAGTTGGCGATTAACTTAATAGTTGACTAATCTATTAATCAAATAATAATAATTTGCAGTGCTCAGCTGAGTCCTTTTATGAAGCCAAGAATTGTATTTATGTATTTATTACTTACAAACACTGTTGACTGTGCAATATATCACATGTGCCATTATTACATCTGTGCATGTTTGTCACTTGTTTATGCTACTTGTACACTTATCAATCTCTGCTCTTGTCTTGCTTTTTCTTCTTGTTGTTGTTTCCCCACTGTGGGACAAATAAAGGTTTTCTTATCTTAAGATCTTAGTATCAGTGTTTATTGATACAGATCATTTTTCTCATAGCTCTAAAAACTAAATGCATTTTGCTCGCTCTTGGGATAGTTTTATAGAGCGGTTTTCTAATCCTAATGACTACTCAAAGTGCGTTTACATAGCACAGGAACCATTCACACACTCTGGCCAAGGCTGCCGTATAAGGTGCTCATCAGGTAAACTTTCACACACATTTCGAGGTTCAGTGTCTTGCTCAAGGACACTTCAACATAGGACTGCAGGACCAGGCAACCGCTCTATCACTGAGCCACAGCTGCCCCATACATACTTAAATGTTTTTTTTGTGATTCTGTGTTTGTGTTTTTTAGGTCTGGCACAGTGAGGCGCTCCAACACTAGTCCTATGGGGTTTCCCAAGGTGGGCTCGGGGTCCCCCAGCTCCGCAGATGTCCCTCAGGCAGTAGGCAGGCGTCTTTCCACCGGCAGCTCCCGGCCCTACTCCCCATCACCTCTTGGTAAGGATATGTCTAGACGTGTCAAGCACTTGACTCAGCTTTTTAATAACACCTTCCAGACATGACTTGGACTTGTCCAGAAGCTCGCAATAAAAATAACTGTCTGTGTTTGCAGTGGGCACCATCCCTGAACAGCTGGGTCACTGCTGCTGTCACATGCAGAACCATGAGCTTCGCAGCCGCAGCTCCTCAGGAGGTCAGTTCACAGGCGAAACTTCCGCTGTCCTCAACATAGCTTGGTCACCTCGTTAACCCACATCCAACTGTGCCAACTTGTCTACTTAGATAAGATTTAACCTACACGGCCCGACCTCGAAACACAAATTCAGGCAGGCTTCTCAGAGGTTACAGAACATGCTCTATTGTGCTTCAATGGTGTAAAAATAACTTAAATAATATAATAAAATAAAATATGTCACAACCTGTAACAAAATAATAGCTCTTTTCAAATAAATAAATATGAAATAATGTTCTAAATATGACCTATTCCGTGTCAGCTACAAAATCCAGCTTCAACTAAATATCTCTTAAAACCTTTTCAATGTAATAAGATAAGTTTTTTCAGTGTCCATGTGAGCTTTGAGATCTCCAGCACCTTTATTAGACACTGAAACAAATGTGCTAGCTTTGCACACAGTGCACTCCGCCTTCCACTTGTCCCGACCAGGACGGTACGTGGAAAGGGTTTTTTGCAATTCAACTGTGAAGCTGCACTTACGCTTTGGCATTTTGTGTGCAATGCTGCTCCGCTGTCTGATCTGCCCCCTATGTGTGAGCGTAGCAAAGCCACCCGCAAGGCAGCCTTTCAGGAATTACGTCACGCAACAAAGTACCGTAGTATTGTGTGCAGAGTGCCAGTCAATTTAAGTACACGCTTAATGGTCCCATGAAAAACAGCAGACAGTACGTAAAAAGTGGACATGTCCGGGCAAAAGAGGACGTTTGGTCACCCTACTGTAAATACAGCCCTTTGCAAAAAAGACATTACAGAAATGCAACAGTATAATATATTATGAACTGGCATTTAAAATATGCAGTATTAGCATTAACTGCAGTTAGGAATTGTCGATTCTCTCCTGTGTGGCATGATTTTTATCATTGTGTGTGCATGAGTCAAGGTCTTTTTTTCAAGTGTCTGACACTGTGGTTAAATTAACACTGCAGACGTCACACCTTCTAAACTGTTTTTGTCTAGAGGTTTGCTGTCCTGGTGAATACTTTATTTAAACAAGGAACCAGGCTATAGTGTACTGTCTGAAATGGCGCCTCAGTCAGACAGACAGTACTTTGTCCCCTATTTCAAAAGTCATACCACCAACAGATTTTATGAGCAACACAGAGTCTCTATGGAAAGTCTCAGGACTTTTGTACTTCACTGGTTGGGCAGACAAAGCAAAGCTCATGAAAATGTCACCAGTAGCATCTCTCCAGCTGCTAGTGCAGAGCAAAGTTTAGAGCTGAAGACTGCCTTCTGCTGAGAGACAAATGAGACATGAACTTATGTCTCCTCTGACCACAACAAATACCTTGTCCATGATCAATCTGAATCAATAATAAACAGATTGCTCATTCAATTCAATTCAACTATATATATATATATATATATATATATATATATATATATATATATATATATATATATATATATATATATATATATATATATATATATATATATATATATATATATATATATATATATATATATATATATATATATATAATATATATATATATATATATATATATATATATATATATATATATATATATATATATATATATATATTATATATATATATATATATATATATTATATATATATATATATATATATATATTATATATAATATATATATTATATATATATTATATATAATATATATATTGGCACGTCTTTTTTTATACTACTATTTGGTCCATTAACTTCAATTGAACTTTAATCCGGTCCCTCTACTTTCTCTAGGTTCCCCCGTACCATCCTCTCAACTGCTGGGGGCTCGGCTCCAAAGTGCCCCTACCCTGACTGACGTCTACCAGACCAGGCAGAAACTCCACAAGCAGTTATCAGACCCTATTCAGCCTTCCTCCTCGTCCTCCTGCAGTCATTCCCCTCAGCTCGGTCGACCAGCCAACTTTGGCTCCTCCCCCACCAAGCTCCTGGGCTCCTCCCCCCGCACGTCCGACTGGCTGCAGAAGTCCCCGCTGCCCACCATCATTGGCTCCCCGACTAAGGTGAGTGCAGATATTATCAAGTGTGCAGATTACCAATACCAAATAAACTAAACTATTAGTTGTTAAAGTTGACCTGTTTCATTTATTTTTCTTTCAGACTATTTCGGCACCATTCAAGATCCCCAAAACGCAGGCGTCCTGTAACTTGATGGCACTGGCGGACAGCCCCGTGCCCACCAAGACGTTGGCAGATGCCCGTGATATCTGTGCCCACCACTGCAGCCCGTACCTCACCGGACGCCCAGCTGCCCCTGAGGCTAGCAGGACATTTGGCAGGTAGGACTGGAAGAAACATGTCCTCTATCTGTACCCTTCCCTTGCCCAGATCTACAGTCTCCATCACTTTTTCTTTTCTACCCATTTCAACTTCTATCTTATGTTACACACATTAATGTCCATTGATGCCTATCAGGTCTGATTTAATCACCATGTTGCCTCGCTAATATGATGGACATTGTCTTATTCAGTTTTTATTTAGTTTTTTTATTACTATTTATCTGTAGTACACTGATGTAGTAATAGCCCTGAACCTGAATGATATCTAATGTGGCACGTTCGACTGGACACAAGAGTTCCTGGAAATGTGATTTTATTTAATTACTTTCTATATGGAGAGTTTTAGTTTTACACTGGCTCTATTTTGTTTTAGATAAATTTCTATCCAGGCAAAACACATTTCTGGGTCTATCATTGATATATATAATATGGATATGTAAAGTATATCTACATGTTTTAAGAACAAAGAGTACTAGCTTGGTGCACCACTTTTTGTTACTTGAACCCCCTCTGTCTATCTTTTAGCATGTGACATTACTTTGTCTGCTGTTTGACATTGTGCTGATGTTATCCATGGTTCCCCCACAGGTCTGTTAGTACAGGTCGTCTATCTGAGCAGCCAATCAGAATCACTCTTGGTGGACAGGCCTATCAAGGCAGCAATGACAGTTTGAACACAGAGCGACCCATGGACACAGGTATGGATACACTGCTGTTAACACAATGGACAGCTAAACTTAAATTTAAACTGTGACTATTAACGGTGTGTCACAGAGAATGAAAACAATTACATGTCCTCTTCCCAAAGCCCCTGCAGGTCCCAGTGGGCTGGTTCAGGTTGGGTCAGTGAGTCCCCGTACCGTCCTTTTCACCGTGGGTTCACCGCCCAACAGCAGCACTCCCCCTACCTGCAGCCACCTGGGCACACGACCACGCACCACCTCAGGTGAGGACCCTTCTTTTGATCTGGGCTAGAATGCAAGAAAATAAGCTAGTAACAGTTAGAAGCAGGAAGGCAGTGAGGTTTTCTTAGTGAAAGTGTTTGTCCGTAGATCTCATGATCCTCCACTCTCCCCTCCCATCCTTCTCTCAGTGGGCTCTAACAGTTCGGCCGGCTCCCTGTGCTCCACCAGCGGTCGGGTCTATGTCGGATCTCCTCCAGGCATGGCCATAGGCTGCTCTCCTCCAGGAGGTTTTGGGGGCGGGCAGATTGTCCCCAGTACTGAGGGGGCACCCAGCAGCCTCCGCTATGTTCCCTATGGGACCTCCCCTCCCAGCTTAGAGGGATTCATCACATTCGAAGCCCCTGAGCTGCCTGAGGAGACCCTCATGGAGGTGAGGGAGTGTGAGGTCAAATGTTTGGTGTCTATTTCTCATCACCCAACAGGGAAAGTGATCAATTAGACAATTTCATGACTCACTGGTATACACTTTTAATCTTCTTTTGTGTTTTACATTTAATCTTTGTAATTTCTGGTCTAGCGTGAGCATACAGACACCCTGATGCACCTGCGGATGATGCTTTCATTCACCGACTGTGTCCTGGAGATGGCGGCAGTGCGAGCTGGAGGGACGGAGCTTGGCGTGTCGGCCGCCTCCCTCTACCCTCCCCAGGACAGTGTGGTTGTGGACCAGATCAGCCAGCTCAGCAGAGAGTGGGGGTAAGGAATGACTAAAGTATAGTCTGACTCTCTGATGATCTCATACCATTGATAATGTCCTGTAGTGAGAAGGAGGCTCTTTGTTTAGTGGTGTTGGTGCTGTATTTTATACTGTATTTTATATACTATGGTTGTGCTGCCCCTACAGGCAGGTGGAGCAGTTGGTACTCTACATGAAGGCAGCTCAGCTCCTGGCTTCCTCTCTCCATCTGGCCAAGGCTCAGATTAAATCAGCCAAGCTCAATCCTTCCACTGCCGTCAAACAGGGTAAGGACATTTTATTTCATTGCCCATTACTTGACTTAACCTGTGACCAATGTATTAAACCGGAAACTGTGGCTGAGAAAAAAGGGGAAATCTGCTGTTCACTTTATCAGCAGGAGAAAGACACCGTAGTTATGTAAACTTACCTGTGTCCTTTACAAATATGTAGCTTTCAAATACAAGTAAATGCAAAAATACTAATCCCTCTCTCTGTCTTCTCTCAGTGGTGAAGAGTCTTAATGAACGCTACAAAAGCTGCATCTCCCTTTGCCGGCGGCTGACTGACAGACTCAACCACTTCTTCTCCGACAAGCAGCGCTTTTTGGACGAAATTAACAGTGTCACCGCGGAGAAGCTCATCTACAATCATGCAGTGGAGATGGTGAGTGTCGGATACACATAAAAAGAATCTTCAGGGCCAATAGAAAGTACTGTAGTCGGGTATTGATTTTAGTCATTTCCACCAAGTTTTTCAAACGATATGTTCAGTAAAGTGCAGCTATGATCTATACTGGTCAGCCTAATGTGTTGTGTGTGTGTGTGTGTGTGTGTGTGTGTGTGTGTCAGGTTCAGTCAGCAGCTCTGGATGAGATGTTCAAGCAAACAGAAGATATAGCCTACCGCTACAGCAAGGCCGCCATGCTGCTGGACGGCCTGTCCAAGATCCTACAGGACCCCACTGACATTGAGAACGTGGTCAAGTGTGAGTACAAACTCTGACACACACACACACACACACACACACAAGAATCAGTCGTATGAATAGATTGGGTCTTTAGTAGTAAGGGGCATGTAGGATGATTTCAGAGAATTTGTAGCATAAACCATCTATTTAACACTCAAAAGCAAAAATCTAGACCTGTTGTTCAAGTCGTGTACATATCTGACTTTTTAAACATGGGGAAAACTTAAAATAAGATTGCTTTTATCTGAATGAATGTGGAGTTTTAGTATATTACAAAAATAAATCTGTTTACTGTTTTTCATTGCTTCCCAATTTATTGAAAGGTTTATTTACTTTTTTTAAATGTATCGCCAAGGCATACAATTACTACAACACTTTGTGTCAAACCATTACAATTGACAGCTATAGTAATATTTTGGCATTTTTGGGGGTACTCTTTCGCTACTACTGATTTGGAGGTGTTGTTTATGCTAATGATCCAACCACATGAAAACTCACCTTCAAGAACAGTTTGTATTCTTCAGGCTAAAACAAACTATTTACAATAACTTAGTGCAGTAAAGAGATGCTTGCTGAATCGGCATGTCTAGCAAGACTAAGTCTGCAGTCTGTCTAATAACTATATTTTACTTGTTTAAGTGTTTTAATGACTTCTATTTATATGTTGTTGTTTTGTGTATTCTCCCTGCAGACAAGGCCAGCGTGGACCGCAGGATATCAGCACTCTGCTACTGCACTGTCACACTCTATGAGTAGCAGCTCTCCCATACACACACACACACACACACACACACACACACACACACACACACACAGACAGACAGAAGAACCACGTCTTAAGACTATTGACTACCATCCTCACAAAGCTGCTGTTCCCTCCTGTAGCAGTTCAAGCACTTTTCATTTGATAGGTTTCATCTGTATTTATCATCATACTGGCGGCATCACGAACTGAACTGTGACAAGCGACTGGTGCACAAATTTACAACCAAAGATGACAACGGATCCAGAAACAAAAGGCTAAACCAGATGTGGACATAATGCCTGCACTTTGAAGTGCATTTTTCTTCTTACGCTATGATGGTGGAAACTCATCTGATCAACAGATATAAAAAAAATAAATAAACTAATGTCCATCTTTCAGGATATCATTTGTTTTTTACCAGAAGAAAAAAGGATGGACAGGACTATGACGGTGGATTTCAAGAGACTTGAACTGGAGTTTTTTTTTAAATCCTCCGTACTGTGTGATATCAGTGGTTATTTACTCTGTGTTTAAGTTGTATTTGTTCTTATTTATTGGTTCAGAAGAACAGGAATGTTTGAGTCTTCTGCCTATTTAGATAACCTCAAGTATTGGAGTGGAATGAAATGGAAGAAAACAGACATATAGCTGATAACTAACAGATCCAACAACATGGATTTTTACATAAACAAGAACTCTTGTTACAAAAACTAGACAGCCATGTGAGCAAAGGAACCTGTAGATTTGGAATTGCTTTGTTATTATTTTTCCTGTGTTGTTAGCTCAAGCACTTTATTGTGGTTTGAGAGGAAGAGACGTGTATCTGTACAAGTTCTGAAGGGAGAAATGTGAAGGCAGGGGAAGTTTTTTTAATCATTTTATTTTTAAGATTTTCTTCATAACAGTCACAAAGGTACGAACAGGGGAAGGGATTTCTAATCCCTCCTGCCCCCACCCTCAAAATGTACCTGCTCTGAATGAATGATAAACAAGTTAACAGACTGCATACATTTCCCATAAGGCAGAGCAACCAGGGAAACTCGGGTAAGGAAAACAGTGCTGTCAGCCAAGACACATTGGCTGCAGCTCAACCTTGCAGGGCATCTTATGTCAGGATCAACTCAATGTTAAATAGAACCACTTGCTTGTAAGCTGATTTAAGTAAATATATTGAAAGGGCCATGTCATCGATTTTACAAATCAGGTCACTGATTCAGGTCCCTAGTAGCCCTCCTCAGCCTGTGAATTGTAAAATGTCTTCTGTGACTGATGGGAGATTTCTGAAGTCTGAGATTGTAACCCAGATGATGTCATCAGGGTTATCTTGATTAGGGCTTGTGGATTTATTTTTATTTTTTTAACAAAAAAAACTGTTCTAAAATAGGAGAGTGGAGTTTGAAAAATGTAGGCATAGCTAGGCTAGGAGAGTATATCCCTTTCATTACAGATATAGTAGTTGTGACTAGATATACAGTATTAAAGAATGGGCTACAATTTGAATGCAGCCATTCAAAGCCTTCCCTGTTCTTTACCATTGACGTGACTGATGCAGTTGTTCTCAGACATCAAATCAACATTTATCATTCATAAAAACAAAACCTTGATATTCATTTTGCACTTGCAAATAGAAAGTTCTGTCACATTGTTTCCCTTGTGACCCAGTTTTGTAGGAATGTAACAGACCCATGGTGACTTGTTGATTATGTTGATCACAGTGAGGAGGGGTTAAGTTAAGTGTGGGGTGACAGTAGCTCACTCTGCTCACAAGGTCGGTAGGCTTGGATATTGAGAAGAAAAGGTGGTGGCAGTCCCTTCTCCTGTCCCTACTACAGTGCTGAACAACCAATCAGCGTCCACTTTAAACCCTGATGGAGTGATTTGTGAAACTGAATGGTTTCCTTTTACTAAAATACTAAAGCTTTTTATGTTCTGTCAGTATCTGTAGCTAATTTTCTAACAAAACTTGATGTTGGCAAACTTGTATATATTTGTATATGGTGCATGTGATGATTCCTTTCCCCTCTTTTTGGGAGGGGTGTGTGTGTGTGTGTGTGTGTGTGTGTGTGTGTGTGTGTGTGTGTGTGTGTGTGTGTGTGTGTGTGTGTGTGTGTGTGTGTGTGTGTGTGTGTGTGTGTGTGTGTGTGTGTGTGTGTGTGTGTGTGTGTGTGTGTGTGTGTGTGTGTGTGTGTGTGTGTGTGTGTGTGTGTGTGTGTGTGTGTGTGAGATCACATTTTTAGTTTTGGGGTGTCGATGATACCATCAGATGACCTGCCTGTCGGTCAAAGAGCACAAATCTTTATATGTACATAGTTGAATTTGATACATTTTATCCATGTCTGCCAAGGGTTTGATAAGGAAACCTATTTTGGCACAACAGGGGTGTGCCAAAGAATAAAATATAACTTGTGGCAGCTCCAAAACTTTCCAGAGAACTCTTTCTACCAGGACTGTTCATTGTTTAGACAAAGACACATTTGTTCAGTAGGTCTTATGAAATTTTCTGAAATGAGCGTGATGTCTTAAGATTTCATACTCATTTCACAAAATTTTGTGATACTTGAGTTGTCACAATCTGCACTGCCTAGCATCCACTGTCCCTCTGGCTTCCCTCAAGTTGTCTGCTGTGCTCTCAACAGTGTATGTACTATATGTATGTATATATGTATGTATGAGTGTGTGTGTCTATATATATATATATATATATATATATATATATATATATATATATATATATATATATATATATATATATATATATATATATATATATATATATATATATATATATATATATATATATATATATATATATATATATATATATATATAGACACACACACACACACACGTGCACTTGCCAGGTGTGCATTAATGCCAGTAGTAAACAGTTATTGATGGAAAAGGAGATGCGTTTTTCTTCTGAAAGCAGACAAAGACCTACTCCTTTGTATAGGTGTGAATAAATTCTTTTTTTGTGTAAAAATGTGTATAAATGCATTCACAGGCACCCAGCGGTCTCTGGGCCTGTTTATCTGATGTACTGTTCTTTTCCGAGACATATCTGGGTTTCAGTTTCCCTCGTCCTTGTCATGAGCACTCTGAACCACACAAAGCCTTTTACTGCACGCAGAGTGAAGAGGGACAAATAAAGCGTATGGAAACCCACCTCAATCTGTGCTCTGTACCATTTTACCCATTGACTGTAATTGAAGATGGACTGTTATAAATGAAGCATGGGTACCAAGTCTGCATTTTACCCTGTAGAGTAGAACCTCTAGAATCTTGAATGTACTGTATGTACCCTGTTGTTTTGCGTCTATTCAGCTTGATCTGAATGCATTTTGAAGAAACCCGTCGTCAGTCTTGACCCTAAAAATGCAACCCATTTTCCAAGCACCTGTTTTTCAAAGAGAACTTTTACTGTTATACTTGTGTCCCTCACCAAGGGGTGTCTGTCTATGTTCTTTATGGAACACAAATACAGTTTAATATTAAAAAAAAGAAGAAGAAACAAAATGTCTTGCTGTGTTTTATTTTTCTGAGCTTGGTTCTGTGTTTATTCCTCAGAGACAGTTTGGATGAAAAGGTCTGAATTGAAAAAGTTAACATATGAAGATAATGAATGGTGAGTTGTTTTGTCTTTGTTACATTTCCGCTGAGTGAAATTGAATGAAATTAGAAGTGCAAATAAGGCACTCGTCAGCAGTAGCACTCGTTGTATGTAATACACTGACAAAGGTAAAAAATAATAATATAATACAAATATCAATCAAATACAATTCAACATACTGTTAACAATTAGTCATATGACAGAAAGCTCCATAAACAAGTAAAGTTCTAGTCATTTCTTTATCAATGTCACTAAGTCAATTTCTCCAGATCATGGTTGTAGTCTATTATAAGACACAGAGCTATAAACTCTTGGAGACAGTTGGCTACCTTCTTCCACATTTGTATGGACGGGTGCAGTTATCCTCCTGGCCTGCAGGAGTTACAAAGTAACAATGAAGAACAAGAACAGGTTTACATATATTTATTCAGGTATTTGGAGCTACTGGACTGGTATTTCCCTAATGGACACGCCTAAATGTCCCCAATTGCTGACGCTTGTTTTAGCTAGCTAGCTTAAATCTGGACTTAGAAACTTTATAAGTAGTTAGATACTAGCTAACATTAAGGCTGGTATAAGCGCGTGTGAGCTGCACTGAAAGGTAAGTTACCGTCAAAACTTTAATTTGCAAGAGTTATTTCTTACATGGCTTGCTAACTATAGCTTGTATTTGTTCGTGTATTTGCTAAGCTAGCTAGCTATGTAACAACAGTTTGCAATGCTGTCTTTAGCAACTAAGCACGTCTTGACTACCAGAATGAACGTGCTCATCCAAAGACTTCGCTAGCTAGCTAGTGATTCTGGTATTTTTATTTACTGTTCGTCGGTTAGCGTTATAATAGCGAGTATTGTAATTTCCTTAACACAGTGAGTGTTTGCTAAAACAAAAGTCTACGGTTGCATATGGTCATATGCAAAATAACTCTAAGTAACGTTAGGCCTAGCTAACGTTACATTTCGGATAGTATTAATAATACTCGTCCAGGGATTCCCACACTCCATCCATAAGTAAAACAATGACAGAATACATGACTATTTTGGTCATGTGTGTCATACACTCCCTGTAATTAAACATCTGAAAGCAAAAATCCTGACAGATGATGGACCCTGGGACAAAATCTTATCAAATGAGGGTCTATGGTCTAATTTATGTCAGTTTAGGGGTCATTGATGTGGAAAAGTTTGGGAACCACTGCCATAACTTATTTGAGAAATGTTTTATTGCTTATTGGCAAAGGGAACTTTGTCTGAAAATGTGAGGTCAGCGCCATTAACAAATCAGTTGTATGCTCTATAGTGACATAACGTTAGGTACAGTATAGAAGCAGCTGTAGCATTAATCACAACCTTTTAATACAATTGTTTTTTTAGTATGTTAGCCATCTTAACATATAATTGACTTAAAAATTCAAGAATAATTCAACCAGAATTTAAAGTTGGCATGTTGGCATCAAGGGAATTCAAAGGGTTACTCTAGGCCCTCATACTGTATATTCTTTTTCTATTTAAGATGTCCCGAGAACAGCAAGTCGTACAACAGACCAGAAGGTCATTCCAGACAGGGAAAAGCAAGCCTCTGGAGTCCAGGATCCACCAGTTGAAGAGCCTGCTCTGCTTCATCTCAGAGAGACGGAAAGACATTGCAGATGCCGTCAAAAGGGATCTCGGCAAGGTGGGTTAGTCAGAACTTTACGGGACTACAGTAGGTCCTTTTTAAAATATTGGAATTTCATGAGAAGTCCGAGGTCCTACAGGCAAGTCACTGGACAGAAATTTATTGAAGGATGCCTTTTCCAACATTGCTCCAACATTCACTGCCTGGGTTATTTTCAGTCTGTCTTTGGTCTGCGATCATTCATAGCCCGTCTATGCAGAGCCTGTTCACTCCCTATTTAGCCCCATTGTACTGTATTGTTGTTGTAGTTCCACCAGAGTTCCACTGGGGGGCGATCACAGGCAAATGCAAAATGTTATAATTTTTGCAAGTTAGACATGGATTATAGGTTGAAAGTTGAATGAACGAGTACTTATGTCCTTTTGATTTCTTACAGGTTGAGTTGTTGTTGCCCATAACATGCTAGCATTCTGCTAATGAATGCTGATTAGTCAGTGAAGGACTGTATACGACCAGAGATCTCTGGATTTTATCCCTTGTTCTGCTTTTAGAGTGAACGTGGGACCGAGCTGTTTGAGACACTGGGACTGGAGGGAGAGATCAAGCTGGCTATAGAGAAACTGGCAGAGTGGGCCGCTCCTCGGCCGGTAGAGAAGAACCTCCTCACCATTTTAGATGACGTTTATGTGCAGCCAGAGCCTCTGGGAGTGGTGCTCATCATCGGGGCCTGGAACTACCCCTGGGCTGTCACCCTCCAGCCGCTGGTTGGAGCTATTGCTGCTGGTAATAAATATACCCATACACACCCATATGTATTTGTATATAAGTGCACTGGTGTTAATAAAGGTGCATAGTGTACGGTGTAGCTACAGAGGCCTACATGTGTAGGCTCTTTTACTATATCCATCTTGTGTGTTCGCAGATGTTCAATAGTCATACAGGGAGAAATGCATTATTTTCCTTCATGCCGGCTGGATGGCTAAAATAAGGAATAGCCACCAAAACACTTTACATACAGTATATGAGCAAAATAGGAATACAATAACATTCCCAACTTAACTTATTGTCATTCATTGCTTGTGCACTATTGAATATTATACAGGAAACAGAATTCTCTCTCTAATAAACAATTAATTTTATCAAAAAATGTATTGCGGGATTCACTGTGAGAAGTGGGGGGGAGCGTCCCTTGCTTCCCCATCATCATTAGTTTTTCCTACCGTTGCGTCTCTCTTTCATCTTTCAGGTAATGCAGCAGTAATAAAGCCATCTGAAGTCAGCTCTCACTCTGCCAAAGTGATGGAGGAACTTCTCCCTCTGTATCTGGACAAAGTGAGCCTCCTGCTTTGTTCAATATGAAACTCATACACTTTTTAACCTTTATCTACTTCTAGTGTGAATGTACAAGGAGGTTTGAATGATTGCATATACTGTTCTCTCCCTAGGATCTGTACCCAGTGGTGACAGGTGGAGTGCCAGAGACCCAGGAGCTGCTGAGGCAGAGATTTGACCACATTTTCTACACAGGAAACAGCACCGTGGGAAAATTGGTGATGGAGGCTGCCGCTCACCACCTCACCCCAGTTACCCTGGAGCTGGGCGGAAAGAGCCCCTGCTACATCGACAAGAACTGTGACATCAATGTTGCATGTCGGTTAGTCTGAACTGTAATATGTAAAACAAAAAAGCTGCCATTATGTGAACTCCATAGAAAGTCACAAGTTCCCACCAAACACAGAGCAGTTGGGAAGCTACCACACATCAAAATGTAACTTGGCGTTGCGTTCTTTCCCCAAATACAGTCGCATCACGTGGGGAAAGTTTGTCAACTGTGGCCAGACTTGCATCGCTCCAGACTTTATCCTGTGTGAACCCTGCATTCAGAGCAAAGTAGTAGAAGAGATCCAGAAGTGCATCAAGGTTGGTCTAAATTCAGATTGTGATATGTCAGTTATTTTCATTTTAAGGGAAGCTGACAGATCATTGAAGACATTTCAGGAGGTCAAATAGGAAAGGTCAAATTAGAAACACTCCAGGTTTCACTAAAATTTAATTAACTAGGAATAATCTAGACTAGAAAATGTGAAACATGACCAGTATAATCCTTGATATCTTGATCAACATGGTTCACAGCACAACCTAAATCCAAAATCATGGTTGCAGCTGTCGCCGTGCTCTTACTACATGTCCTGCGATGCCCTGTTACATCCTGCTACGCTCTGCGGTGCCCTGCTACGCTCTGCTGTGCCTAAATGCCGTGCAGTGCCCTGCTGTGCCATGAACTACTACAAACTACTATTTTTTTTTTTTTTTTTTTTAGTTTATTATCTTTTACTGTGACTGTTATTGCCACTATTCATTTCAACCCCAACCGGCTCGTCAGACACCGCCTACTAAGAGCCTGGGTCTGTCTGAGGTTTCTTCCTCAAAGGGAGTTTTTACCGCTGTTGCACTGTTGCTCTGGAGGGAACTACTAGAACTGTTGGGTCCTTGTAAATGATGTGGTCTAGACCTGCTCTATCTGTAAAGTGTCTCAAGATAACTCTTGTTATGAACTGATACTATAAATTGAATTGAACCCATGTGCTGTGAGACAACTAGACAGTTACATAATACAGTTACAAACTACAAAAATCTATCTGGCATGGGGCTTTCCAGTAGAAGCTGCTGCTCTGTGACCCTATTGTATATCGGGGCCCCTCAACAGGCACTTAAGTATGCTTTGGCTTTGCGTGTAATGTTTGTATGTTTGTCCAAGTAAAGTACCTACTTGGTAAAGTACCAAGAGCGCAATATTACTGCTTACTTACCTAATTGGTGTATTTCCCATATTTGAACAACAAAAAAACACAGCTTGATACATATGAACTATTGTTCCCCACAACAGAAGGAAGAACAGGCTTAAGGATATATATGCTTCCATGCTTTTCTCTAACAATCTATAAATTGTCTTAATATTGAGATTGCAAGTAATCTGATCATCATTTATCTTTTGTCTCACACATTGCAGGAGTTTTACACAGATAATCCAGAAACATTTGAAGACTATGGACGCATTATTAACCAGCGCCACTTTAAGAGGCTCATGGCTCTTATGGAGGGGAGCACTGTTGCTGTTGGTGGAGGCAATGATGAATCCCAGTGCTACATAGGTACATGGTGATTTTGAACAATTGTTTGCTCAAGAATTTTTACTATATGTTAGGCAAACATTTAAAGTTGTGTAAAATGAATTGATTTAGCTTAAGAGGCCAGCTTTTACTTACTTATGTTATTGGTGGTAGCCATTAACTTCTTAAAAACTTTGCTATGCTGTGACACAGTGCCTCAGACTACCTAAAGGAATATTACTATATATTGAGTAGCATTAGTCACGTGAATGTTGTTTCTTCACGGAGGACGGCAGGTGTAGTCATCTTGGATTCCCAACAGTAAAAGGAAGTGTTGCAGCAGGTATGGTGAAGGGTATGTGATGATATCGTATTTTAATTCCAAAGGCCAAGGGAACTTTATTAGGATGCAGAGTATCCTGATCCATGAAATAACTGTCCTTTAAAAATAAAAATCATCAGGCATTAAGATCAATTTCCAAAAGACTTTAGCATTGGTTCATAAACCTATGAGCATCACTGTTGAATAGACACATATTCTATTTCTTGCCATAACTAACTTATATCTTGTTTGTCCACTCTGTATAAAGCAGTATCAATACATCTTGGGCCATACTCTTAGAGTGAGTCTCTTCTTCCTGTCTCCTTGCAGCCCCCACTGTGTTGAAGGATGTGACAGGGGAATCCAAAGTGATGAAGGAGGAGATCTTTGGGCCACTGCTGCCCATCATCACAGTGAGCGGTATAGACGAGGCCATCCAGTTCATTAATGACAGAGAAAAACCTCTGGTTATATACATCTTCTCTAATGACAATAAGGTAAACACATCACAGGCAAACATGTTTGTTTATCATTATTGAGGTTAATATTGAGATATTCTTGTGTCTGATTTTTAAATGCTATGATGTTGATAAGAGTTTACCCACAATGCTCTGGTTGATTTGACTTTTGTCCTGACTGTTCCTATCTGATCAACAGCTGATCAAAAGGGTGATAGCTGAGACATCCAGCGGAGCTCTGCTGGCAAACGACTGTCTGGTCCACTACACTGTTAGTGCTCTCCCCTTTGGAGGAGTTGGTGAGTGTATACAGTATAAGAGTTAATCCAAATTTTGCCTCTATTTTTTATTTACAGACACTTATTTACAGCTCACTTCTCTCACTTCTTGCTCAGGTAACAGTGGTATGGGCTGTTACCACGGACGGCACAGCTTTGACCAGCTGAGCCACCTGCGCAGCTGTTTGATCAAGCAGCTGAAGATGGAGGCAGTCAACAGCATGCGTTACCCCCCCCACACTGCCAAAAAGCTGAGCTGGGCACGATTCTTACTGCTCAAGCAGGTCAACATGTGCACGCTGCAGCGCATGGCACTGCTGGCCACATTAACCGGCTTGGCAGCATTTGTGGCTCGGGTAAAGGAGCTAAAATATACCAATACAGTCCAATGAGGAATGCAAGGTTTTGTTTTGATATTGATATGTTTTATTTTACACGCCTGTTGTTTCCGAGGAAGTTCCCTGCAAAGAACTAATTTATTTGGTACTAATTACAGAGAGATTAGAAACAAAGTTCTGAGACCTTTTATGACAGTTCATTGGCAGTTTTCAAAAAAACAAATTTCCTAGAGACAGTTACTGTATTTAAACCCAATTAAATATTTATGCCAGGGGTCAAATGGTCCATTAGATGTCACTAATAACTTGTCTCACAGGACGAGATGTAGTTATCCTGTGTTAAATGCTAAATCTTTGTTAATAATTGACGCACTTTGCTTTCCATTGTCTCACCCAAGGTTAAAACTGAATGCTGTATTCATTATTGTTGGCATGACTAGAGAACTGACTGACTGATGGGACCATATTCACCTTAATATCCTTAATGTTCCACTTGTGATTGGTTTAAAGAAATGCCAATAAACCAGAACAAACCAATGCCATGTGGAGTAGCCTCTCCTCCAGTGCGCTTTGGAGGAGGGTCTGGCATAGTGAGGCTATGCTTTATGGAAAAAGGATTGGCTTTTGAAGAGAGATCATTCTTTTAACAGTGTGGTATTTGTGTGATGACTGTTTACAGCCTTTTAAATAATTACAAATGCAGTTTCTCAAGATACACACACACACAATATCAATCCTACAGGCCTGTATCTTTATACAACAATGGATTGGCTTTGTCTCCAGCAGACAATGTGCTGTTGTCCCGGAAATCTAACCACATAATGCCCCCTCATCTACCCTCCCTTTAATTACCCAGAATGCTTCACTCTCCTCTGCTAAAAGGCCCCTTTTGTTTTGGTCTACCCCACCACCTTTGTTGACATCTACACTTGTTGTGCTTTTGTGAACAGTGAAACTATCTGTTAGCCCCGTATTTTGAACAGTTTGCATCTGTCTCTTTACATTTTAATTTGGGTGTCGTTGTTGTTGTTTTTTTGCAGAAATACCTGCGGTCACGCTGAGGAGCAGAAACTGGGGGCCTGAGGGGGGTGATCCTGGGACAGCCACATGGACTCCTCACCTGTAATACAGCCCACCTGTGAATTACTGGTCCATATTATTTTTCATTTGTGTTGTAGACATATTTGACTGATTTCTGTCCTTCAAATATGTTTTAATTGCATTTGATTTCTGTTGCATCTAAAGCTGCTATCAACAATTTTAGGATAATAATACTATGTTTGTATTTAACTTGAGAAATGGAGATTTTTACTTTAACATTCCAAAAAATGTATGAAAGTAACGTTATCAAACTGGCCTTGATTCATTCAAACTACACACAAACTATCTTTTAACATGGCAATCCATCACAGTGTAAATACATGTGCTTTTAAATGATGCCAGTTGTGTTTTTGATTTTTGTCCAACACACTTTCTGCAACTAAACATTGATAATAAAGTTAGTTTTGATGAATTGTTTTGATGTTGTTTTTGTTAATTGTTTTTTTACTTTGTACAAAACTGATTTATGAGTTTGATACATCTTAACAGTGGCATATTATTAACAGGATCCCAAGGTTATTGTCATTTATGACTTAACTGCAGTGTCTTATATGCTGTTATTAAGATACAGTGACGTTTATGATGACTCTAGGAGTAGAGAATTAGTTCAACTAAAGGCTGTAAAAGAACAAACAATCTAGTGAGCTGGGGGCTGTCAATGCTCAAGGCGGTCTGAATGAAGCAGCAGGTTACAGTGAGTTTCCCGGTAAGCTGATCCTAGAGCAGCTTGATTGATGAACAGTGTCCAGTGAGACTCAGCCAGTCAGTCAGAGCGCAGCGTGTCGGACATCTGAACCGCTTTTAGATCAGATCACATCAGCGACGGATTATTGAGCTTTTATTTCACACAATCCACTGGATGTGTATTTGACCTGCTTAGGTGAGTCTACTTTTCTACTTTCTCATCTTTTTACCAGAATCAAAAAGGAGAATGAAATCAACGATGTGATTCGATATAATCGCGTTTAGATCGAAGCTTTAAGTTACTGTACTCGCATAAAGAGTAACCCGCTGACAGGTGAGTGTTATGCACGAGTTTCACTTTGTCGTGGTTGAACAGACTGAATTAAAATAGGAGAAATGTCGAACAGTGATGTCTCAAAGGGGTTTCTGTGAATAGGTCTATATGCCTGTCAACACGGATCCAAGAGGGTTTGAAAGTTCTATCAGATGCAGATTGTAATACCATTATCATTCAGCAAAAAAAAAGAAAAAACTTTCCTCGAAAAAATGTTTAGATGTAATAACTTAATCGCAATAAATAATAGCAATAAATACACAGGATGAGACTCGTAAAGTCACGCCAGGGACTACAAGATAAGAGGGACCACTGTAGTGTTCTGCATAGACTATCCGTTATGTGGTTCATATCAGTTCATATCAGTTGGGCGTTTGTAGTCTGTTTATAATTAGGGGTCCAAGCCCGAGGATGCGGGACCCGCAGTAGCAGCAAAGCGCTACTAGGCCTATTGTTTTTTTAATTTTTTTATTAAGGATTTTTTCTTCTTCTTCATTATTCTTCTCCGCGTAAAACTGCCACTGCAGTGACTCTAGACCATTCATGGTGGCGACGCGCCATTTTCAGGACTGGTCCAAAACTCCACAAAGACCTCAGCCGCAAAGAAATGGAGCTACTTCCACCACTAGGTGGCGCTATAGCACAAAAAACGCGTTTGGCCCTATAACTCCCAAACCGTACATCGGAAATTTAAAAACCATATATCCACGTGTTCCCTGGATCCTACTGAATCTCGGGATATAGGCCACGCCCATTTCCGCCTAGACTTTTATTCATGAAATATCGCGATTTATCGAAAACCAACTTTTTCGAACTCCTCCTAAACCGTGCGATTGATTTGCACGAAACTTGGCATATAGCATCTCCAGACCGACCTGACAAAAAGTTGTATAAAGATTTTTTATAGATTAAAAATTGCGCATATTACGCACAGACAAATTTGTGTAGCTAACTATGAAATCACTAACTTTGTCATATCTCGGCCAGAATAAATGCTGCCAAAGCCAAACTTTAGATTATTCCTTGGTATGACGCTCCGAGGCGCTAAAACAAATTTCACAAAAAATTGGCCACTAGGGGGCGCTACAAATACAAAAACTTTATATCTCATGAAAGGTTCATCTGATTTTTACACAATTTGATAGGTACCATCTAGGGCCACTCCTGAGGCGCCCCTACTGCTATATGCGCCTCTCCATATTTCCCGACGCCATATTCCCCCACACACACACACACACACACACACACCGTTTCGCTTTGGGTTCCACTTTCGTGCGCTCCTCGGGTCATTGGGGCTGACTTGCAGTTTTAGTATATAATAACTTTTATAAGCTTGGCTTTTAACTTCAAAATATAAGTGTCATGGGTGTAGATTTGACATTTTTTATAAAAATGAAAGACACTCTTGGAAAACCTTTTCTAGGCATATTTGCATTAAATAAACAAAAACAAGGATCTTTGTAGAGATCTCATAGAAAATCCAAATCTGGATCAAAGAAGAAATAATAATTCGTTTAGCTGTTTTTATATTTGTAGCCTACTTTCCTTAAAGAACTCCTTCACTGAACACACTGTGATATATTATAAGTTTTACCAGAACCATTTATCTCCTTTCTTCTTTCAATTGTTTTAATATTTGTTTTGTACACACACGCAATTGTTGACCAGTTGTTTTGTGGCAAAATATTCTACAAAACACTTTTCTTTTTTAAAAATAGTGTTTACCTGGTTCAAATGTGTTAAAGGTTGTGTAAGTTTACACACTATGGAAATTGTGTTATCTTTTGGCATCTTTTATGATGTAATTGAACAAGTTGAAGGCTGATTTATGTTCTTTTGTCGGTTCCCTTGGTTTATTAGATACATTTGTGTAGTGAGGAAGGGAGTCAAGTGTTACCTCAGGGCCCCCAAAAAGGCTTCAGCCAGCCCCGCTGGATTGTAGAGAAAATAGAAGATATACAAGATATAAAAGGACGTTTTATTCTCCGAAGAGCACGACCGGTGTTACTGATATTGTAACTGCATATTCCACACAGACAAGCCTGCTGTCTGAACATCTGTGTCTGCAGTTCCAAAGGCTCTTTGCTGTCCTTGACCTGTGTGTATGGAGAGGCAGGCGGTGAGGCGGGCCAGGGAGGCCTTTCTGAGCGGCAGGACTCGGCCTCTGGAGTTCAGACTGCAGCAGCTTCATGCCTTGCAGAGGATGCTCACTGAGAAAGAGACCGAGATCTCCACCGCTCTTAAACAGGATATCAATAGGGTGAGTGGAGACACAGCACACTGCTGCATGTAACATGGATGTCAACAATGTTTAATGTGCGTGTCATGTTGACTCTGCTGGGTTTCCTACAGAGCCAGTATGACACGCCGCTCTTGGAGCTCATTGGCATTGAGAATGAGATCAAGCTGGCTATAGAGAAACTGGCAGAGTGGGCGGCGCCACGGCCGGTTGAGAGGAACCTCCTCACCATATCAGATGAGGTTTACATCCAGCCGGAGCCTCTGGGAGTGGTGCTCATCATCGGGGCCTGGAACTACCCCTGGGCCCTCACCCTGCTGCCCCTGGTTGGAGCTATTGCTGCTGGTAGGGATCCTTTCTGTCTCTAGCTCCCTACCACCATTTTATAGCGTAATTAAATGTTCTGTAGTTAGGAAGACCTATATTGCCAGTGTTCAGTATTCTCCTGCAATCTTTTTCGGTGAAACTGAAATAAGCATCTAACCCACAGAAATTAATCGAGGTTGTGTACATCCACCCATTTTAAGTTATTGCTGATTAGACATCTGCTCAGGTGGAAGTTGGGTGATTGGGTATTATGCAATAACCAAAGTCAATGCACTGATCAAAATAATAAAGCTGTAATTTTCGCTTGCTAAACTGCACACAGATTAGGGGACTTACTCTGACTTTATTGGCTGTGAGGTAATTTTTATTTTTTAACAATCCAAATGTATGTTAGCATTCCCTCGTGGGATTGATTTAAAAATAAAATATGACAATAGGGAATTAATAGCAAAAATTGGAAAATGCTAATTCCACTTCTATTCATGCATTGGTGGCTACTGGGAGAAGAGTATATACCTATAGTATTATATTGAGCAATTTAACATAAAACCTAATAACCTTCTTGGTGGAGGTAATAATGAAACACTAATACAAATTTGAGTTAATGACTCTTAATATGACCAATATGTTGGTCAAAAAAAAATTTCCTAGTATAGTATGTCCAAAAAGTCATGGTATAGTATGTCGAAAAATGTCATATAAAAGTCATAGTATATAGTATGGCAAAAAAAGTCATAGTATAGTATGTTGAAAAAAGCCATGAATGAGTAATTATATAGTATGGCAAAAAATTCATAGTATAGTATGTCCAAAAAGTTTGAGAACAAGGAGACAGAAAGTTGTTGCTGTGAATTTCAGTTTGAAAACATTCGCAGCTCTGCATTCTCAGCCTCCTACCCGTGTGCTCTCCGTCACTCAGTGATCTCATTCCATTCACAGAAACCTGTGTTCTCTCTCTACAGGCAATGCAGCTGTGGTAAAGCCATCCGAGCTCAGCGAGTTCTCATCCCTCCTCCTCCGGGCTCTGCTGCCTCGCTATCTGGACAAGGTCTGAACACCGGCCGCTATTGTTGCTGGAATAACGTTATGAGCTGCTGTGACGTCAAAGCCTTGTACCAACACAGTATACAGCGCATCACAGATATGTTTGACTTGGGTATGGGGGGACGGGGGGACGACTCCCACCATCAGCAGGGACTCATTGTACCCAAGCGCTAACATCATCTTGAAATTTCAAAAAATGTTTTATATTTTCATCAGTTACCCTGTGTAGTTGACAAAGTTGTATATTTCAAGATGAAAAAAATGAGAGCTGCACAATAAATCTTGGCATCGCAATGTCAACTTGCACAATATACGTACACATCGCAAAAAGCTGCGATATATTGCATTAGACATTAAAGAGATTTTTTGGTTTTAGTTGAAAGAAAATATCAGCAGAGAACCGCACTTCATAATGTACATCTGTCATTCTTTTCTAGTGGTGCCTTTTATATTCCATTCAGTGTTCAATTTGTTGCAGATTTCCTTTCATCTGTTTTAAATTCAACAAGCAATTTGTTGTATTTTAGCAGAATACTGGAAGCAGCAGAAATACAAAACTGGGTATGCTGTTTATTTAGCGCAAGTAATATCGTCGCGATATTCAACAACATTATCGCATATCGCATGTTTTCCTCATATGTTGCAGCCCCAAAAAAAACAAAGAGAAATAAAACGTTCCTGTTTATTTCCAGGATCTGTACCCGGTTGTAACTGGTGGAGTGTCAGAGACCCAGGAGCTGCTGAAGCTCAGGTTTGACCACGTCTTCTACACAGGCAGCGGCACCGTGGGTAAAGTAGTGATGGAGGCTGCAGCCCGCCACCTCACCCCAGTGACCCTGGAGCTTGGAGGGAAAAGCCCCTGTTACATCGACAAGGACTGTGACATCAGAGTCGCCTGCCGGTAACACACCACTCATCAGAGTAGCCCATATCACCAGTAGTCATACACAGAGCCCAACGACATGTCGGCTCTAAGAGGGAATGTGGGAAACGACTACAGCACAGTGCACCTGATGACCTGCGGAGGTTCAGCGCTTTGACCAAAGAGGCAGCAGCTTTAACTACTACAGCTGTTATGTCTGCAGGACTGTTAAAGTATATGTTAAAGTGTTAGCTTGAAGCTTTTTATCACTGAACACAGTGCATTTGAAGTGTTGGAGCCCATCGACACTGAACTGAAGTGATAGTGATAAAGTGTTAGTGGAAGACTGAGGTAAATGCTCTATTGGAGACTCACAGTTGAGTTTGGTATCAACAGTTCTTAGGACTTAAAGGACCATGATGATTCCTTTTTCCACCACATTTTAGAAAATTAAGTATATGCCTACACTTCACTTTACATTACTTAGTTTTTCCAAAGTACTCCATAGATTTAATGAATGATGGATTTTCCAGACATCCATTTCCAGTTCACTATACTATAACCATAGGCAAGGCAAGGCAAGGCAGCTTTATTTATAGAGCACATTTAAGCAACAGGGCAATTCAAAGTGCTTTACACAAAATCAGTTAAAAACAATAAAAACAGTTAAAAGAAAATTAAACCCATAAAAAAAACAGAAGAAACATTTCAAAAATAAAAACAGATAAAACACAGGAATAAAAGTTACAGTGCAGTATATAAAAGAATAAACAGTAAAGAAATGAGCAACATTTAAAGGAAGGCAACATCAAAAAGAAAGGTCTTCAGCATCGATTTAAAAGAACTGAGAGTAGCAGCGGACCTGCAGGTTTCTGGGAGTTTGTTCCAGATATGAGGAGCATAGAAACTGAAAGCTGCTTCCCCCTGTTTAGTTCTGACTCTGGGAACAGACAGTAGACCTGTCCCAGATGACCTGAGAGGTCTAGGGGGGGTCATAGTGTACTAGCAGATCAGAAATGTATTTTGGCCCTAAACCGTTTAGTGATTTATAAACTAGCAAAAGAACTTTGAAATCAATTCTTTGAGGCACAAGAAGCCAGTGTAAAGACTCCAGAACTGGAGTGATGTGATCCAGTCTCTTGGTCTTAGTGAGGACTCGAGCAGCAGCGTTCTGAATCAGCTGCAGCTGTCTGATTGATTTTTTAGGGAGACCTGTAAAGACCCCGTTACAGTAGTCAAGTCTACTGAAGATGAAAGCATGGACTAGTTTTTCCAAATCCTGTTGACACATAAGTCCTTTAACCCTTGATATATTCTTAAGGTGATAATAGGCTGACTTTATAATTGTCTTAATGTGGCTGTTAAAATTCAGGTCAGAGTCCATGACTACACCAAGATTTCTGGCTTTGTCTGTTGTTTTTAACATTGTTGTTTGAAGCTGAGCGCAGACTTTTAATCGTTCCTCTTTTGCTCCAAAAACAACCACCTCAGTTTTTCCCTCATTTAATTTCAGAAAGTTCTGGCACATCCAGCCGTTAATTAGACAGTATTAGACATAGACAGTATAAGAGGCTATCTAACAAGAAGAATTGTCACAGTAAATAATTGGTTACCATTAGAATTTGTCAGACATTTGCTTTAGCTCCTACATCTAATATAAATAATAATAATACATTTAACACAAACCTTATTTTAGGCAACAACAAAAAAGATAAGTCAAATCATATCTGTGTTTACGTCATCTGAATTTGATTGTCACTGCAATGCATTTTGGTATCAAGTCTCGGCCGATTCTATTTCTAAATTGTAGTGAAACACATGGAAACCAGTCGCTGCCTGGAAAGTAAATGAATTGTAAAACATACATGGTTGTTTTGGTAAAAATGAGGATAACAATTCAAATGTATTCACTTTTGTGGTTTGAGAGGACAGAACATACCCACCACATTATACTTATACTTATTTATATACACATTATCATTATACTTTAGCTTTGGATGGAATAATTTAGCAGTTTGCTAAAAGGTAGTTTATTGTTTTTGGACAGCTACACATGCATAAATGTACTTAATATGTGACTTACTCTAAGCCTAAACACTGACACACATTGTTCATTAGTTACAGTGTAAATGAAAGTGTAAATGTGTTCTTCCATGTCTGGTTTGTGCAGTCGTATCACGTGGGGAAAGTTTGTCAACTGCGGTCAGACGTGCATCGCTCCAGACTTCATCCTGTGTGAACCCTGCATTCAGGGCCGAGTGGTGGATCGCATCCGACAGACTCTATTGGTACCATCCTTTAAACCTGTCTAAACTGACATCTTAATCTAATTGAAACTGCACAGTTGTCAAGACCTTTTGATCCATCCCAGGAATTCTATGGCGCTGATCCCAAATGCTCGCCAGACTACGGCCGAATCATCAACCAGCGTCATTTCAACAGAATCATGGGCCTGATGGAGGGTTACACTCCTGTGGTGGGGGGACAGAGTGATGCCTCACAGCGCTACATTGGTAGGAAGATACAGTGAGGAAGTAAATAAGTAAAGGCGTTGTGTTTGAATCTATAAATTGGTGCAAACATTGACTATGTACTGTACATGCAGCCCCAACTGTGCTGAAGGACGTGCCCCCTCACTCCAGGATGATGCAGGAAGAGATTTTCGGCCCCCTGCTGCCTATAGTGGCTGTGAGTGACATGGATGATGCCATCCGCTTCATCAACGAGAGAGAGAAACCTCTGGCACTCTACATCTTCTGCTCTGATAAGAAGGTAAGAGGAAACGGCAGGCGCGAGGAGATTTAAAACACTATTTAATGCTGTCTTTATATTTCTTTATATTCTCTTCCTCCCCCTGTCTCTCGAAGGCAACAAAAAGGATGATTGAGGAGACCTCAAGTGGAGGAGTGACGGTCAATGATGTCATGATGCACTACACACTCAGCTCGCTCCCGTTTGGTGGTGTTGGTAAGACCGACCCAAAATGTATTATATCTGTGTGTATACTTAGGTGGACTTCATTATGGCAGTGAATGGCCAGATTTACCTTTTTGGGAGCCTGGGGTGCATTTTTTTGTTGGCCCCCTATTTCCCCTCTAGTTCCTCTGTTTTCCAATATTTTTGTTGGTATTGAAATTGGCCCTATATAGTGCTATCAGCCAAACGGGTTCTTAATGACGTTAACACAAGCCCATTTTAACGGCGTTCATTTTTTTAATCGCGAGATTAACATACTTTTTGGCCTAGCAAACTTTGTAGTTTTTTCACATGCTGTTGCAACAACTAGTAACGTTAGAAAAACACCACACCGGATCTAGCTAGATCGGAAACAAAACAACAGGCACGCCGCACACACTTGTTTGGGCTCGCGAGCCGGCCATAGAATAGCTAGTACCTGCAAACTAGTCGCTTTTTGGCAAACATTGCCGTTTTGAATGGAAAAAGTCATCCATATGAATCATGTAGATCCAAAGAGTTTTTATTTTGGGGGGTCTGAGACCCGGTGCTAATACGGCACCGGTGCCTTAACGACCGTTATCTACCGGACCGAATAGCAATGATTTTGGTGCCTTATTTAGGAGCCATTTAAATACCTTTGCTTCTCTCTGATGGTCTGAAAACAGATGTTAGAGGATTCCAACAACAGTCTGTAGCTGTAGAGACTCAGCCTCGCCAGCCTCGTGGTGCATTCATAGTTATTGTAAAATACTCTTTTCCCATTTTATTGTTTTCTGTTTTTGAACATACAGAACAGACAAATACAATTGAACAAGGTGATTTTTTTTTATATATATATTTTTATACATATACAATAAATACACTGTATATTTATATATATTTCTTTCGGTTCAGGCACCGATTTAAAAGTATTGTTGTATCATGTTCATGTGTCATGTTCATGAAAAAAACAAGTGACTAAAAGAAATAAAGGACATTTAGAATAGATAAAAATGTGCGATTTCTGACATTAATGCGAATAATCACGATTTAATATTTGAATTGACAGCACTAGTCCTGTGTTAAGCAAGAGCCCTGAAGCCTGCAAATGCGAGATAATTCTATGGGGCAGTTACGAACCGTCAATATACTGTACGTCCATGAAAAGAGCTTGTTTTTACCACTGAAAGGCTCAAAATATTATTATAAGTGTCTGATAACTTTACGGAGAGGCCCCTTCGGAGACATAAAATGTGTTTCTTCACCTTTCGCTTGATCTGATCGAATCCAAGTGTGTCCTGAAGGAGTCTTTTAGATCTTTAGCCTAAGCCCTGTGTTGTCTTTTGGTACGTAGCACCCCTCACTGGCTGGGCTGTTAGACACACGTGTTCTGTGTGAAGTGCACTAACACCAACATTGCAGGACTTATGAATACTGCATATCAGACAGTCTCCACACAGTTAATGCATATAATGGAACATTAAAATGCAGCTTAAAAAAAAAAGACATGACTGGAGGCTTGTTTGCCCCTCCAGGTCAGAGTGGTATGGGCCGCTACCATGGTAAACACACTTTTGACCAGCTGAGCCACCAGAGGGCGTGCCTGGTCCGCTCTCTAGGCATGGAGAGTGTCAACCTGGCCCGGTACCCTCCTCAGGACCGCAGGCGGGCGAAGAGGGTGCGGCTGGCACTCAAATCACCCATGATCGACATGTCCAAGAGGACGTTCATCTGGGCCGTCGTTGCCACCATCATCGGCTTCGCCCTGTTCATCACGCTGCTGATCATCCTGCTCATAGCGTCAGGCCTCAACTGTACCTGCTGGTACTGGAGAGGCTTTTATAACTAGAGACACTGCCACTACCCTTTGTAAAAATCTATCCAAAAGAAGAAGAAGTGCCTGCTGCAATGATTTCCATGTTAAAAACACATCTGAATCCACTTTGAATCCTATGTTTTGTATTCAGATATTTTAAAGACAAAGTAGGATAACCCTTTACTCTAACTTGTATTCGCTGCGTGTCTATTTTGTATCAGATGTCCTCCTACAGCAATGAGACCAACAAGCTTAAACACTGTCCAAAAACACACCTGAGTACTGTTCTTTTTTTTTATTATTAAAGGTTAACATTTACTTTTGGAAGAAATGTGTATTTTGCTTGTTGTACCAGAATAAAAGATTGGTTGATATATTATGAACTTCAATTTTCATTAATCACCTTTTAAAGTTCTTTTTTTAACATCTTTTTATTAGTGTATAGTGACAGAAAATAACATGTATACATACAGTGTACAGTTTTTAAAAATGTATATAGATGGAGAAAACAGCCTGTGCACAAATGTCATTTTCTTTCTTCAAAGGACTGAAATGAGAAAAGGAAAAAAAAAGAAATACTGAAGTAATACAGCAAAGTCAAAAATGTTAACTAAAAAAAAGCAAACTGGACAACAGCAATAGTTAGTGGAAAGTTGATCTTGGTGGAGAAATTACACCCCATCAACATCCTCAACATCAACAACGCCGATGTCCAGGTAGTAGACTCACTGACAGTGTGAAACTAACCTGCTGATGCCGCAGGAAGAATTGTAAGATTTATCCCACAATCAACACATCTGTTAACCTCAGCTGACATCAGGATCTCATAAACACCTTGATCTCCTAAATTCCTACTTTTACAGTCATTCCAACAGTGACCACAAGAGATCACCATTTGTAGTTCACTGCAGAGAACTGACAACAGATAAAATAGAATGAGTACATAAATAAAAATCAATAAATCAATCATGCTGTTGGATTGTACGCAAATGCACAACGAAAGAACATGTCAGCATTGTTGCAATCTATCTGCATGAATATATATTTGCTGTATAATAATTTGTTGTTGTGTGTGCTGTAACACACATCTTTGCAGCTGTTTTACTATACCTCGTGAACAAGTTACATGAGTGAAAGTAATACATTGAGGAATGGGTAAGGTATGGGGAAATGAGACTTTCTTGTATGCCCTTTTTTATCTTTAATTCTTTATTATTTGTGTTTTTTGGTTTTGCACTTGTTTGCTTTAATTCAGTTTTTATTCTGTACCAAATACTTTATGTATAACTTTGCTTTTATCTTTCTACAAATGTGAGCACTGACTTGACTAAATTACTGTCTGTACAATCATCTCTGGCTCAATTAAAACAGGTTGAAACACACTGCTATGCAGGTTGTTATATTCTAACACTAGAATAAAGTATCTGTGTTAATGTTTTCTGTGGATACAAAGGTCCCAAAATGTTGCAATATGAAACACATGTCAGATGCAGATGTGTTTTATCCAAGTAGTAGTCGGTTCTCTACTGTAACAGTATAAAAGAAGCATACTGTGTGTGGCTAGATGGCAGCAGAGAACTAAAGACAAAGAAATATGACTATGTTCCACATGTTCAAATGAATGGCTTCTCTATCAAGTTATAAGACAAACCTTAAAAAATACATCCTCTCAGTCCTAAATTAATAGGAAAATATGCAGTTTCATTCTGTACAGTCAAAGACAAAAGTGTGGCTTTTGTTCCGTTAGTAAACATATCTGCATTTGTGACACATTTTCAGCCACTGACTATACACACCACATCCTCCCAAATGACAGCTATAACACATCATGATACATATAATGTGTGGCAGTTAGTACCATCATAGTATGGGCAAAGTGTTTTGGGCAAAGGCCTTTTAAGTAATTTAGGGCGAGCACCCCAACAGGATCTCCCTGTTCCTCTGAGATGCTCTGCTAAGCTCTAAACTGACAGCTTTATCACTTAATGGGTCTGGGGATATCCAGGCATTCAGCGTTTGAGCCAGCAAAAGGAAACAGCTGCCATCTCAGCACCCTGCTTCAGCTCTAACAGGCTCACTGCAGTTGTACCAAGTTCCTGGAGGCCTAAATAACGGTCGCATAACTGCAAGTGGACGATAAGTTACCAGTATGGTTATTTTAAAAGAGGACCAATGAAAGAGAACGGGATGAGTGTACAGCTAAACTGATGAAATTAGATTTTTACTCATATGCTTCATCAAAATGCTAATGTTAGATATCTGAACTTTAATTAAAAAAAGTTTCTTTGAAACTTTTTTTCTGATGTATGTGGCATGAAAACTATTTCATCATCCTGAAATAAGATATAATGACTTTCTTGGTCTGTTTGTAGTGTAATGCTGTAGACTATGACGTTCCAATGACAAGAAAAAACAATATAAAAACTTGTGGTAATTCAGTTTTGTTTTTATTAACATGATTTTTAAAATAGCAGGTTTGACAGGTCTCAAACGTTCTGACCTCCTGTTGTGATATGCTCCATTTGCAGATGACTCATGCACTGCAGGAGCTACTTTTGAAGACTGATGTAGTTTCAGGGCTTTGTTGCTGCCGGGCTACAAAGTTTACTTTAGCAAAGATTTGTCCTCATTTGTCCTCATTTGTCCTCTACATATAAAACACAGTCTGGCAAAAATCCATCAGCCCAGCATCTGCCTGACTGAACTCGGCTGGCAGTGAGCTACAAACACATCACTTCTCAGTCTTACTGCTGCTTTGGGAAGAAGGATGTCCTTTTAACACGTTTCAATATTTCACTCTGCAAAGCTTTTTGGTTTGTGAGGCACAGTATTTCTCATGTCTCCTGTTTTTTCTCACTTATGGTGGGCTTTAGGAAGCACCCCACAGGGCTGCCCCCCCCGAAATATCAGCCCAGTGTCAAATGCGGACTTATTCAAGTTTCTGGCCTCCATCATCCTTAAAAAGGCTCAGTAGAGGATGTACTTCCTACGGCAACTGCGGAAACATGGCCTACCACAAGCGCTGTTGGCCATCTACACTGCTGCCATTGAATCCATCCTCTGCACATCCATCACCGTTGTGGGCAGCCACAAAACAGGACAAACGTAGATTACAACACGTAGTTCAGACAGCTGAAAGAATCATTGGTGCCCCCCCCTGCCCTCCCACCAGGATTTGTATGCTGGAAGGACCAGGAAGCGGGCAGAGAATATCACAAAAGACCCCACACATACTCTTGTTAACCTCTTCCCATCTGACTGGCACTACAGATCACTGTGCACAAAAACAACCAGACATAAGAACAGCTTCTTTCCCACTGCCATTCCTCTACTGAACTGCAGATAAGTGGGGTCATCACCCACTTGCACAGTACTTTGCACCATTACTTAAGCACTTTACATCCCACTCCATGTGTACTTGACTGTCAGTCCTGGTTGGCAGAAAAACCCAAACGCAGACACAAGATAGTTAAATCCAACGAGAGTTTATTAGTGACAATCCGTGAGCCAGATGACAAACCAAATGTAATAGTAGGATGCTGTGAGGCGGCAGGGGAGCGAAGAGGAATCTGAACTGTGAGGAAGTGGGTAGTGAAGATCCGAAGGTGAGTCTGAATGCTGAGGCGCCGTGGAGGAATGATAGTGATCAACGATCCGACAGGGACTGGAGGTCAGGTCACGGTATAAAAGCAGGTGGGGATGATGGGGATGAGACACAGGTGGGTGTTGGTGATTACGCTGAACAGGAACAGGTGAGAGCCCAGGTTGCTTGGCAGAAAAACCAGACATACAGACAACAAACAGATTCAGAGCGAGGGACACCTGACACTTGATAGTATGTCTTATTTGTATTTTGTATATTATGTTGACATGTGCCTATATGTATATTGTCTCTCTTGTCCACAGTATGTGTCTATATTACTATTTGTCTACTGAATCTATTTGTTGAATGTATAGAGTGTTACAGTAACGCCTACCAAGTCATGTCAAATTCCTTGTGTATGTAAGTATACTTGGCCAATAAAACTGATTCTGAAAATTAAAAACTGATTCTAATCTTATTAAAGATGTGTGTGTGTGTGTGTGTTCAGGTTAACCTTCAGCTAGTTTGCAAGCCACTGTTAAGGTGAGTTTTCTCACTGGTGCTAGTGTCTGAATTTTGATTAGAAGGTGAGTCATTTTCCCATAGAAACACATCATCTGATCAATTTTGTGTCTAAATGGTGCAAAATGTCCAAGTAGATTATACAAGCAATAACTAGCTCCGTTATTCATTTTGAACATTCTTTAAATGTGTTTATTTTACCATTAAATATGATGGAAAATGAACAGAACAAATGAATGATTTAGCATGGTTGCTGACTGCAATAGCGCATGCTGTCTCCTTTCTTGTTTCCCTGGTGACCAGGATGCCCTCTGTTCATCAATAGGCTCGATTTCTCGTTCAGGGACAGGCGTGGCGGCCCCTGAGGCAGCGGTGTAAAATGTAGGCTACATAATGCAGCTGTTAGGCAGATGTGATGGCAGAGTCATGCTGTGTTTTTGGCCCCCTCCGCCCTGATGGACTGTTGACCTCCAAAATTACCAATATTTAATAATGCAGTTTATTTATACTATCAAATCATAAAAGGCATCATGAAAAGCCTTTCTAGAAGAAAATGCATGTGATTGCTGTAATCATTGATATCGGCTGCCATCATTTGCAATTAAAAATTCAATCTTAATGAACTGTACATGTAGTCATAATGATCTTATTGTTATGGTTTCTGTTGATTTTGAGGTTCTGTTATTGTTTTGTGTTATTTTTGTGCAGTTGTTCTGTTTCTTGTTTTCTGTTATCCTCCTAGTTTACGCCCTTGTCTCCTAGTGTTACTTCCTGTCTTGTGTCTGTTCTGTTTCCTGTTTTATTTTGATAGTCTGTTTCTCTGTCTAGTCCCGTCTAGTTTTACTACCCATCTTGTGTTTTCCCGCCTTTGTGATTGTCGTCCCCTCCCTGATGTTTCACTTGATGTATCACCTGTTCCTTGTTTGCTTGTTACTTCTTGTATTTAACCTCTGTGTTCCCTTTGTCTCGTCAGATCCTTTTGTGTGTTCTTCGCTGTTGGCCTGCTCTTCATTTGAACTCTTCCCTGAGTTCAGTTTTTTCCCTGTGAGTTTTCCCCAGTGTCTGTTTTCCTGTTTCCCCCCCCCCCCCTTTTCTCTTTGGACTTTTTGGATTTTTGTCTTGTTGGAGTTGGGACTTTGTTTTTTTTCCCCTGTGTCGTTGGGGTTTTTGCATTTTGGATCCCTGTGTTTATTTAAACTCTCTTGGTTAATAAATCCTTGTTAATCTTTCTCCTGGTTGCCTTATCTCTGCTTTTGGGTCCACTTATGTGTATTAACTTATGTGCAGTTAATGTCTGTGCCTTACCGTGCATTTACACATTTAAATGAAGTATGTGTTGTACACAGGTGCTGTGTTTAAAAATACACTGGGACTTAATTTTACACCTCATGTAACTCATAAATTGTACCAGTTGTCACAATGAGTTTTTTTTTCTTTTTCAGGTGAATGGAGCTGGTACAAATTCAAGTTTAAGTTATCAAAACAAAAAAGTGATGGCACCCATCTAGAAGGAATTGTGCAGTATTTGACATATGGAGTGCTTTGGCATTACATCTGTAGAAGCAGATCCAAATTAAATGTGTTTAAAGCTGCTACATTCAAGGTTTTTTATATCAACATTGGATAACATTATTTCTTGATTGCGAAAGGGGTCAGTCATAGTGATGAACCTGCAGCTCCCAGTTATCACAGAGCGTTTTAGCATCTTTAAGCTCATTGTTTTGGTTTTCGGGGCCTGCAAATGTACTGTTTTGGTTCACTTTAGCCACTCTCATCAGTGTTTTCACTAGAAATTTGAAGTCAAAGTTAGCAACTAGCTGGTGAACAAAGTGTAACAGAGCAGCAAACCAATCTTACAATTCATCAGATGAACAGAAACACAACTCCAATTCAATGCTCGTGTCTGCTGGATGCATAAATAGGCAACGGTTTGCTTGGACTGAAAACTGGGAGCAATTTTACCATTGCTTATGCTCTAACAAATACCTAAATGTAGGTGTTAAACAATATGATGTAGTGTGTAGTAGTCAGAGATGGCAAAAGTACTCACTTTCCGTACTTAAGTAGAAGTACAGATACTTTTGTTAAAGAATACTCTGGTAAAAGTGGAAGTACTGATTAAACTTCTTTACTTAAGTAAAAGTAACAAAGTACAGGCTTGGAAATTTACTTAAAGTATAAAAATAAAAGTAGCCTTGCGAATGACAACCATTTTTTATGCAAAGCTACCTGGAGCACACAAATGTTACTAGAGAGACGCTGAGGAACTTCAGTGGACATGGAGGACACTGTCTTTATATGGCAATGGCTACATTTTAAATGGATGTCTGCCAATAGGCCTAAAACATCACATATATGATTATTATGACAGAGACTGGGACTCCAGGTCAATAGGATTCTGACTCATTAGCAAGATATGAATTCAGTTGTGATTCTGTGAGAATTCACAGATCCAGTTTCTATTTTTAATCTTCCCCTTAACATTTAAATGAATCTACATGTATGTGTGTGTTCAAATATGGCTATGAATCCTTCTTGATGCCTACTGTCTCAAACATCTCTCTCAGATAAGGCTGAGGATGATGTCTTGCTGCTTGTCTGCCGGAACTCTGTTTTTTTTTTAAATTTTCAATCATGTCGCCATCCATACTACTATGTGCTAACATTAGCGCCATCCATACTACTATGTGCTAACGTTAGCGCCATCCATGCTACTATGTGCTAACGTTAGCGCCATCCATGCTACTATGTGCTAACGTTAGCGCCATCCATACTACTATGTGCTAATGTTAGCGCCATCCATGCTACTATGTGCTAACGTTAGCGCCATCCATACTACTATGTGCTAACGTTAGCGCCAAGCGTCAAGCCGCAATGATTTGCTGTGAATTAATGCAGAATGCCGAATCTGTTGAGTTGTCTTAGTTGTACTACCAAAACACAGATGGAGACAACTTCTCTCTAGCTAAGTTTCCATCCACTTGTCAATTGAATTACAGTATCTGAAGTTCGGTTAAAAAAAAAAAAAAACTCATGCGAATAAAGCTGGTGAAACTGTTGATGCTTCATTGAGATCAACGTGCAACCTAGCAACAGGTGAAGAACACACCAGAATCACTAGCTAACTTACTTTAAATGTGCAGGAACTGTAGACCAATAACAGGCTTAAGTGAACTGACAACATCAGTTATATGACTTACAGTTCTCGAAGAGGCACACACACGATCTCAGCTGATTATCCTCCGGACAGCTCTTTTTCTTTTCTCTCACTTTTTTCTCCGTGTGGCGCGCGCACCCGCTCGCGGTGTGAGGCGCGTGTCCGCATGACAATCTCTTGTACAAAACTAAAGTAACGAGCCAATTTTGAAAAATATAACGAATAGAAAGTACCGACATTTGTGTTAAAATGTAAGGAGTAGAAGTAAAAAGTCGCCACAAAAATAAATAGTAAAGTAAAAATATCAGAAAAATGCACACACTGCATGCGCACATACGCCCTCCATATGTCATCATACCTGTCGCCTGCCAACTCTTTTTGTAGTGGAAATTAAGTCACTTCTTAAACCCCCTTACATTGATAATTCATTTTTTAAAAGCAACAAATGTATAGGCTTTTATAAAAATGTAGTTGATGAGCTTCCTTAACACCATTTTGGTTGTGTATCCTCAATTATTGTTGTGGACAGAATTTACACATTTCACAGTGTGATTAGTTGTGTATCCTTTTATTTGTTTTCATTCCTCATTTACTTATTTTCTACATGTATTTAATATGTAGGCTTATTGTTTATATAGACCCTTTATGTATATGTATATTGTGTGATATGTTTTTGGTTTGTTTGTTTTTGCTCTTGGAAAGCGTATTGTGTATTATATGTAGCTTTTCTTGCCTTTATTGAAATTTTTCATGAATAAAATGTTTAAAAAAAATTAAAATAATATGTACAGATATATGTGCTTGTGTGTGTGTGTGTGTGTCCAACTGGTTGTATATAGCCTATAGTACAATTTCAAAATTGAAGGCCTACATAAATTATAGCCTACTCTATATACTCTAACCTTAAAACCACATTTGTATAGCAGACAATATGACACACAGGCAGATCTGTTGATTGGTATTCAGACTGGTCCCCTAAAAATTAGACTACACAGGTGAGATGAGTGCAGGGTTCCATGGTTGTTATGTTTGGTCTCCAGGTGCATCATTTATGTGAGGTCGTCATTTAAACAAAAACAACATCTACACAAGGTCAAGAAAACTTGTTTCTCTCAAGCTCCACTCGACAATTGCTTCCACATTTCTATTCCTACTGAGGACTTCTTCCATCCTGACAAGAGCTAAAGCCTCACAGAGACTGACTAAAGCCACACACCAAACCTCCAGCATGGAAAATGTGAGATTTGAACCCTTTAAAGGCTGCAGTGTTTTCTATGTGTTTTACAGTCGAGACAAAGTTTGCTGACACTGCTAATATAAATATAAATATATAAAAACATAATTTATCACGTATATGCCTATATATATATATATATATATATATATATATATATATATATATATATATATATATATATATATATATATATATATAATATTATGGAATGCTATATAATATTATGATGGTTTGAAGATAAGCTGAAATTTACTTAGTTCCTCTAAAATGGCTAAAGGGGATTTTAATTTTTCTCATGTGATGAATAATTTAGTCAGTTTTAGTTGTAGTTGCAGGATAAATTTGAATATTGGGCCTATGTCATTACACAACATAGCCCATAGAGAGGCTACTTTTAAGCATATATCTGGAAAATAAATGCAACAAATTCTGTTCTCCTCTATAGAGGAGTCTTTAGAAATTAAAAGAAAATATTTTTTACATCGCAAATGAATATGATAATTAAATGAAGGCTAAAGTTGACTGGAAAACTCCTAAGAACAGAGATAAACAAGGTTTTCAAGCTCCACTCGACAATTGCTTCCACATTTCTATTCAGCATGGAAAATGTGAGATTTGAGCCATAGACTCTTAATATTACTGGACAGAGCATCCGGTTCAGCGAAGTGCTGCAAATGTGGTGTTAAGTGGCTTAAATCTGCATTATATCTGAATTCCAGCATGGGGCGACACATGCGGTTACAAAAAGAGGTCGGTTTCTGTAGAAGTCTATGAGAAAGTGATCCACTTCTCACCTCAGTGAACATTTAGCTTATGGTCTCAATCGCTAGTCTTCTGCAACACAAAATGATGTTCATTTTTTGAATTATGGTCTCGTTGATTTTAAAATCTGTAGGTCTATCTATGTAGGGATCCTTTCCATAATGTAGTCAGTAGCAAAACAAGCACTTCCAGCTTGTTTCACCGCTGTCGACTGCAGTAGTCTCGCTTAATACTGGACCAATTTCCAAAATGTTTGTTCCCATCAGTCACCTTAACACAAAAATGTAGAAAAACAGAAAGTTAATCTGGCCTCCACGAACTCCAGGAGTTGAAATTGGGCCCTTACTGGGTGCTTGTGAAAAGAAAAATCAGTTTTAAGGGAAAGTTTAAGTTTCTTTTTGTTTGCTTTATTCAATGCCAGATGTTGCAAGACCCTGACTCCAGAAAAAGGAGAATCTCTGCACGCCAGGCAAAGGGTGTAAGGAAGCCTGCAGCCCGGTGTCCATGCTGCAACGGCGACCAGGTGAGACATTTGATTTTGGACAAAAAAAACAAATTTTTTTTTTCAAAATGGCAAATGCATAGCAGAGTATATGGACAGGGACACAGTGCGGGCCTTCTGTACAGACTGTCGCATTGCTTATTGGTGTTGCATTTTAGTAACTTGTTTTAGGCTATATCTACAATACTACATTTTGTTTTGAAAACCAAAAGCTTACACTTTGCGTCCACACCACTTTCAGCCAGTTTCAGAGACCCTAAAATGGAGACATTTAGAAAGACCGATGTCCCCACTTTGGTTTGAAAAGTCCAGAGTTGCTTTGTAGTCTGGACGGGCACAAACGGAGACATTTTTGAACCAATGACGCATGTCGGTCAGTCTTATGGTTCAGGTAGCTTAGACACCTTTCAGTAACAGTTCCACCTCGCCATTGTTGTTCTTTCTCCAAAGTATATTCAACTTAAGCATCCGTGGTTTTCAGCCGCAGAGTAACGCCAGACAATTTGCTGTTTTCAAATCTCCAGTTAGCTTTTAGCACTGACTTAATGTAGGGCCCTCTGGCTTTTTTTTAATTATTTTTTATAATTTTACAATTCTGTCCATTATTATGTATTGCTGATAGTATCTATATTAATGCGGCCATCAGTCTGGGACTTGCCTCAGCTGGGTCCTTATAAAAAAAAAAAAGACACTTGCCACAGGGCCTAACAACTTTTATGGGGGAAACCCTGTATATAGTATTCCATTTGCACAAGTACATTAACTAAATTTGCACGTTTATAATACAATATAATTTCTGATTCTTTAAATAATGTGTGTAATGTTAGTAATGTTTTTTTTTTTATTTACCGTGTATGTGCACTGTTTATTGGAAAGCAATGACCTAAATGTGGTTACAAATGTGCTTACACATTGTTTTAATAAAATAATAACTGACTTGGCTTTCCCCAGGTGCCGCATTTAAAGCAAAAGCGCCCGCACTCTGCTGCCCGTGCCGACCGTCCCCAGAAGAGGAGGTGGATCTCTGTGGCCCACCTTCCCAAACCTTCTGCTGAGAATCCAGCTTCTGAGGTGTTGAACTGGGTTTCTACTCCCCAGCCTTCCACCCCAGCTGTTGACATCGCAGGGTTACTGGGTTTGGTCCCACAGCTTGAGGCCAACATCTTGCCAGCTGACCTGCCGGTGGCGTCCACCGTGGCCCCCAGCCTCCAGCCCTCCGCTGCGCCGCTGCACCACAACGAGCCTCTGAAGATACACATCTGCACTGTGGAAAAGTACCAGCAGATGTACCATGAGGTTGTAGATGATATGATGAGGTATATTTGGGTCAAAAAGCATTGTTTCAATGAAATAATAACTGACTTGGCTTTCCCCAGGTTCCGCATTTAAAGCAAAAGCGCCCGCACTCTGCTGCCCGTGCCGACCGTCCCCAGAAGAGGAGGTGGATCTCTGTGGCCCACCTTCCCAAACCTTCTGCTGAGAATCCAGCTTCTGAGGTGTTGAACTGGGGTCCTTCTCCCCAGCCTTCCACCCCAGCTGTTGAAATCGCAGGGTTACTGGGTTTGGTCCCACAGCTTGAGGCCAACATCTTGCCAGCTGACCTGCCGGTGGCGTCCACCATGGCCCCCAGCCTCCAGCCCTCCGCTGCGCCGCTGCACCACGACGAGCCGCTGAAGATACACAACCGCTCAGTGGAAGAGTACCAGCAGATCTACCATGAGGTTGTAGATGACATGCTAAGGTATGTTTGGGTCAAAAACAGGACTGTAGTTGCAGGGTTTCTCCCGGAAAAGTTTTTAAGCTTGGTGGCAAGTATCTTTGGTTGGGGGCCAGTCACAGATTGAAGGCAGCATTAATGCAGAGCTGTTTTTTGGTGATAACAGAATCATAGATGGTATTAGCAAATTGAAAATTTAAAAAAACTATAAGATAGATTCCAGAGGGCCCATTAAGTCAGCGCTAAAAGCTAACTGGAGACCTTAAAATATGACTACGTCTATGTGTCAAACCGAGCTGCCCCATTGTAACTATAGTTCAGAAAACTTCATAAAAACACATAAAACAATCATTCCCAGGGGCATTAGGCCCCGTGGGCCACCAGGCCTGCAATACACTTGGCAAGTCTATGGCAAGTTTTAACTTTAATGTTTTTGAGTGCTAAGAGATACGATCCCACAAAGAGAACCTTTGTCTTCCACAAACGGAGGGGGAACCTTGCATATATAACTTTTCAATCACTTGTTTTTTTATAATGTTTTCATTTCTTCTCGCAGGTACAAGAGTGGCCAGCTGCGTCCGTACAGTTTAGACCTGGGACGCCGCATCAAGCAGAAGCTGTGGGAGAGACTGGACCGTCCCACGTTCAGTGAGACGGTCGGTGAAGACGGCCGGGTGCATGTGGATTGCGCCTATGGGGTCGGAGTCTATCCTCCTCTTTATGATGTGGACATTTCGGGAGAACCCTTGCCCAAGATGCCCTCAAAGAAAAGATCTAAGTCTAAATAGGTCATTGTTAGAGTTTAATAAGGTCAAATCTGTACATAATGTTGGAGATTCAGTTTAAATATCGTAGTTTTAAGTTAAGTAGGTCTATAGTAGTTATAAGTTGAGAATTGTAGTTTTAAGTTAAGTATTGTAGTATTAAGTTAAGTGTTAAGTTAAGTATTATAGTTTTAAGTTAAGTGTTAAGTTAAGTATTGTAGTTTTAAGATAAGTATTTTAGTTTTAAGTTAAGTGTTAAGTTAAGTATTGTAGTTTTAAGTTAAGTGTTAAGTGTTAAGTTAAGTATTGCAGTTTTAAGTTAAGTGTTAAGTCAAGTATTGTAGTTTTAAGTTAAGTATTGTAGTATTAAGTTAAGTGTTAAGTATTGTAGTTTTAAGTTAAGTATTGTAGTTTTAAGTTAAGTGTTAAGTCAAGTATTGTAGTTTTAAGTTAAGTATTGTAGTATTAAGTTAAGTGTTAAGTATTGCAGTTTTAAGTTAAGTATTGTAGTTTTAAGTTAAGTGTTAAGTTAAGTATTGTAGTTTTAAGTTAAGTGTTAAGTATTGTAGTTTTAAGTTAAGTATTGTAGTTTTAAGTTAAGTGTTAAGTTAAGTATTGTAGTTTTAAGTTAAGTTTTGTAGTAGTAAGTTAAGTATAGTAATTGTAAGTTAAGTATTGCAGTTTTAAGTTAAGTATTGTAGTTTAAGGGTAAGTATTGTAGTTTAAGGATAAGTATTGTAGTTTAAGGGTAAGTATTGTAGTTAAGTGTAAGTATTGTAGTTATAAGTCATCTTAAGAAGTCAAACAACTGAAGAATGATTTGATTGATGATTTTGAATCAGCCTCTGTTAACAAACTCTTTAATCCAGTTTCAGCCTCAACAGCAACCTGAATCACCTGCCAGGACACAAACAACCTCTGCAAAGCCTCACCCCCTCACAATTGTGATTGGTTTAAAGTGCTCATATTGTGCTCATTTTCAAGTTCATAATTGTATTTAGAGGTTGTACCTTGTTGTACCTTTCTTTTTTCACTTTGTAAACCTATTACCTGCACAAAAAAGATATAAACACAAATAGGGAAAAATGCCAAAAAGTATAACATGAGCACTTTAAAGAAATGCAAACCACCCAGAGAGTTGTTTTTCTCCTATCCCAGAATGCCTCTGTGGTGTAGCCAGACCTTACGCCACAAGGCTGTGGAGATAGGTCTGGCAATGCGACACTAAACCTCCACCTACAGCCTTTTTTTCCAGAAACTTGCACTGCTGCCTCCACCTTAGATATTCGGCCAGATAACGCCACCCGAGCCTCTACCTACAGCCTCTTCCAGTAACCTGCACCTCCACCTCCCATCTTAGTTCTACGTACACACCGAAGTGGAAGAGCAGGGGCCAAAGATACATTGGTAAATATAAACTCTTACATCACTGTTTCTCAATGTTTACCGGACCAAGGGCCACTTACCCTTTAACAAAAAAATCTTACGGAGCACCAAACTGCCAAAATATTCCCAAAAGTCACTGACAGTGGTGGAATGTAACTAAGTACAGAGATCTCAGCTATTTAGGGACGTCCCGGGACATGTCTGCATGGATTGAAAAAAGCAACAAAAACATTGAAAAAGTGTAAAAAGAAAAAACAACACTAATTTGAAAACGCCCCGACAAATATTGGAAAAGCGACAAAGATTTCGGGAAAAAGTGTAAAAAAAACTGAAAAGAAAATCAACAAAAACTCAAAAGGTTTTGATTCTTTAGGCCGTCCTACGCGTTATTGTAGGCCCAGTTTCATATGCAACTTAATCTGAAAGAATATGTGGTAGGAGGTCCCTGCTCTGTCTTTCTTTCAGGTTAGGGTTCCTGGGCCTAAAAAAAACCCATTAAAGACCCATTTACATCATTTTCTTCTTCTTCTCACAGGTCTGTCTAATAATGAACACCCATCAAAATGGACCTGCTGAACGTCATAGCCCAGAAAGAGCTCTTCTTCCTCCCACCAGTCTGAAGTCAAGGCAGTGTGGATCATGCTAATTACAGCCGTATGATAAACTCTGTTCATGATTGAAAAGACCTGAAATATTCAAATTCTGTATCACTTCTGAATGTAAACACCGTTTTTATACAACTTACTGAGTGCAATGGGATTTTTAATGGAGTTTTTTTCTGATGATGCGTGTTGCTTTTCTCCAGGCCCTGTTGGACTTTCCAGACTTCCACATCTACAGCTGTGAATCAGAGGTGCTTCTTCATCCTCCACATCGTCTACCGTCTCAATCAATTCCACCAGCACCAATTTCTCCCAGAGCCGATTCATAGAGATCTGAAGGACGCAGAGACGCTCCACCTGTGTTTTTAGTGCCTCACATTTCCAACCATGCTGCCTGAGAAACACTGTTACTGTGTACTAATAAGCCTTAGCAGTGTTGCTCAATAAAGTCAACTAAACTACTTTCTTGTCACAGTTTTCTTTTTGTTTTATCTTTTCAGCTTCAGTCATCAGATATGTTTTTACTTGCTGGTTACTTTGGGAAAAGTCGCCCTTTATGAAGGGTCTGTATGTATTATTTAATGGCCTAAGGATTCTTGTGTGACCTCTCACTTTCTAATCAGTCATCAAGTCTGCTCATAGTAGTAAAACAGATTATAAAATGTTATGAAAAAGGTATTGACTCCTTCCACCTTCACACAATACTGTTCACACTCCAGTAAATCGTAGCAACCTGTGAATGACATTTTTCATTACTTACTGCTGTTGCTACCACTCAACCACCCCCCCCCCCCAACCTGGAGATGTGGTGTTACTGTACTTCATGCATCCCACTTCAACATGCCATTTACAAAGATAAATTAGCAACCTGCCTCATGTGCTATACAGTATGAACAGAGACACAGCATCAGGATGGAGGAGCTCCACCCTGACATAATGAAACGATAAATTCCTTAATATCAATGAGGATCATTATATCGAGGCTTAAAATTGGTCATCTAACTTAAGGTTACCTATAATTGTATCATCTTTTCCAAAGTGTTACACCTCTGAGCCCCATATCTTGGTCTTGTTCTGTAATACTGGTAAGACAACTCATGATTTCTGCTCATACAAAGACAGAAAGTCATATTATTGAAACACGTCTTTATTATAGTTTACTAGAGTAGAGCTATTTTTGAAATGTGGGTATGTTTCCATCTGTGTTCACCACATTACATTCTGTGGCTGCATTCTAGTTCAAAATGCTGCAGTATGCAGACTTGTATGTTGTGTAACTATCTATACTGCTTCAGTTTTATGTTACACAATACATTATATTTATAATAGAGCTGAAACAACAGGTTTATCAATATAAAATTGATTGATAGCTAAATTATATATGTGTATTTTTTAGATTGGATTAATTGATCTTTTAAGCAAAAACGGCATATTGGCTGGTTTCTGCTTCTACTCCACAATGTGAAGATGTGCTATTTTACATGTGTTTTAGCATCAATTGAAAACAATTTCTTTATTTCCTAATTTAATTTCTTTTCAGATGTCACTTTGACCTCTGGGATGCTGCAATGGGTATTTTTCACAAATGTTTTGATGTTTAATAAACCAAACAATCAATCAGTTAATTAAAAAAAAGTGTTATAGTTGCTGCCTTTTTTATTAAGTTAAGTAGTAAATATAGCTGTACAATGTTTTCCAATATTTTGTAGTGGAGTAGAAGTACAAAGTAGCACAAAATACAACAGTTCAACAGTTCTTGAATACATGCACTTTCACCGCTCCATTCATTCATCGTCATTATTGTCAAAGTTTTGAATTTCTTATTTTTATTTTCTGTCTCTACGGCTCATACTTTATGACTAATTGGTGTCTCCTGTCTCCAATTAGTGAGACACATGCAGCTGTGAGATCCACACATGTGCCAAGGGATCCAGCTAATTAAGCAGAGGGAGAAGTCACTCTCTTTGTCTGTCTTCAGTGGTCATGCTTGAGAGGGCTGCTTAGAGAACTCTGTTTTTGCAACAATGGGGTCCAGGCAGCTTATTGTGTTTGGCTTTGTGCTTGCGTGTATTACACTTAGTGACGCTCGATTCCTCAGTACGAGTGAGCCAACCTACTGGGAAGTTGAGGTGGAAGTCTCGCCAAAAGCAGAACCTGAGAGACAGCACTCCAGGAAGCCTAGTCAACGAGCTCGCAGCTTCCGTGCGAAGCAAACTCAGCCAGCACTCAAACCAAACTTCTGGAAGTTTCCAGAAGATCCTGTGGATTTGGTGGAAAAGCCCCCTGTCAAGTTTGAACTGTGGCAGCCGGTGACGACCAACCGTGTTGCTGTGAGGTGTTGGCAAAGTAAGATCCAAGTTGAAGTGAGCCAGGACCTGCTGGGCCTCGGCAAGCTGATAAAACCGGAGGACCTCACACTTGGTGACTGTTCAGCCATTGAAGTCGACAACTTGTCTCATGTGCTGGTCTTTGAAAGTGAGCTGCACGCCTGTGGTAGCAGACTAGTGGTATGAGTTTATTTTTTTTTTTCTTCATATAATGCATTGCTGTTATATAAGTAATGCCTATCAGTTGTACCCTTTTTCTTAGATAACAGAGAATGTCTTCATTTACGCTTTTACACTGGTCTACAAACCCAAAGTGTCTGGCGGAGTTCCCATCATAAGGAGTCAGAATGCTGTCATTGGAGTGGAATGCCACTACCCGAACAAAATTATAAGATAGCTCGGCTTGCAAAGACCTTCTTGAATTCACTGTGAAAAAAAAAACAACCTTTTTGTGTGTATATAATAAAGTAAAACATGTTTTTCTTAACACGCCTACCTTTTTACCTGAGTCCTAAAGAGACACAAGACTGGACTGGTTACAGAATCTAAGGGATCACAGAAATTGGTAAAACATCTATGCATCGTAATACATCATCAGGTCACATGGTTTACATTGTGGTGCATGAAATGGCTTTTTGATAGGTGCATAGGCTTTCATGTTACTACTAAAACGCACCAGTGTAGATTCAGTTTTATTTTATTTGATGGGATCTTTAGTCTGTTTAGGGTTGGCCCATTCAGACACCGGCACTAGACTGACACATCCTCCGCTTTTGATAAAACCTGGGCAGAAATATTTTGAAGTCATGTAACTCAAATACAATTCCACTATGGCTGTCCATTATTCTTTAGGTGTTGTCAGCTTTACCAAACCATTTTAACTCTCACTGTCGAGGCCAAATAAAGCAGCATTTGCAACTTGGCATACAATTGTTAAATCACTTGACGAATGACATCACATAAATGACTACTGATTTAAATTTTGATCTGAAATGTGTGCTATAGTTAAAGTCCCACAATGCTGAGATTAAACAATGACCTCTTTTCTGTTTCTCATCTGTTCCACTGATGCGTGTCCAGACATGATGACTATCTGCTGTATGTGTGTGGACAATCCCACAGTAAGTCCTGGCTTCAGACCTGATTTGGAAATCTATTTCCCTGCTGAGGACCGTAAATGCTAAGATCCAGCAGGAATGAATGAATGATAAAGGGCTTTTTGTTCAAAGTGGGCCAAGCTGTGATTGTAATTCTTTATTTATCCTTCTCCTGCTCTCTGCATGCTGATTTATCATTATAGGAGTTTTGACCTTATCAAACCATTTCATGATTTCTGGAAAACTCATTCTTGCTGTGGCGCCCATGTTGACAAAACTTGTCACGACAAACATAGTTTTTCACTGTGCTGCATGTGAGTTTTTCTTGGAAACCCTATACCGTGAATCATTGAGCATCTGTTTTGTTTCATGCTAGCACTGCTCAGAATACCACTTTTGCCTCAGTCATATTGGAAAGCTTTGCTGTCATCTGACTTTGATTTTGTAGCTGCAACTTCTTCCAGTGACCATCAGCATTGTGGTTGTTCTGTGTGCTTTAGCTTTCCATATTGATTTTAAACAGTCAGATTTTGACTTTATGATCATATCAACATGCATTTCGGTGTGTTAAGCAACAGCTGTTCAGTGTGTATGTGTGCTGCCTCTATCCTCTTCCCCCATGAGTCTTCATTCCCCCACTTACCATCACTGCTAGAGAGGCTTGTTCACAGCTGCATGTGGCTCTGGACCCGCCCTTATTTTCTGATGTCTCGGCTCTTTTCAGTTATACAAAAAAGCCTGCCAGACATCCAGTACGCTATGTATGTGGCTATTTTTGTATCCTGTCACCACAGAAGCACATACTAAAAAATATTGGGTCAATATTAACCCAAGTTTGGTCGAGCTAGCACCAACCCAGTACACATGAACATAAAAACCACTGGGTCACCAATCACATAAAAAAAATTATTTTTACCCAGTATTTATTTACCCAGTATTATTTCCATTGGGTTATTCAGCTATTCAGTTATTCAAGACAAAGCTTTTTACACAAGTTACACATTCACCCCGCAGCGTTGTTTGTGGTGCTCAAAGCATAAAGAAGTGACGCTTGAAAAGCAGTAATAATTAAAACGGTAATAACTGAAACCGTGTTTTTTAAAATGTCTTTGTATTGCTGTGGCTTAAATCTTAGCAACAGGTGCATTAAAACAAAAATTCTAGGCAAATAAAACCAAAACTGTATGCATGGCTAGATATGATTAGAGGTAAGTTAGAAAATGTTTCTTTAATAGAACGCCACTCAATTATCATGTCCTGAAAATGACTGCCCATTTAAGGTGATAAATTACAAGGTAGCCAAAACTGTAATGTTGTCCATCCATCCATCTTCATCCGGTATCGGGTCGCGGGGGCAGCAGCTCCAGTAGGGGACCCCAAACTTCCCTTTCCCGAGCCACATCAACCAGCTCCGACTGGGGGATCCCGAGGCGTTCCCAGACCAGGTTGGAGATATAATCTCTCCACCTAGTCCTGGGTCTTCCCTGAGGCCTCCTCCCAGCTGGACGTGCCTGGAACACCTCCCTAGGGAGGCGCCCTGGAGTCATCCTTACCAGATGCCCGAACCACCTCAACTGGCTTCTTTCGATGCGAAGGAGCAGCGGCTCTACTCCGAGCTCCTCTCGGATGACTGAGCTTCTCACACTATCTCTAAGGGAAACGCCAGCCACCCTCCTGAGGAAACCCATTTCGGCCGCTTGTACCCTGTAATGTTGTGACTTAATCCATTTAGCATTGTGTACCAGTCTACCAATGTGTGTGTGTGCATGTACATGTATTGTAGCATTAGACATATTTTAATGTGCCATCTGGGTATTGGACATCCATTCCAGCCTGGAATATTAATTGGTTTGGAAGTTCACCATCATTTTGCATCTTTCAAGGCTGTAAATCATTACAAGCTATGTAGCTACACAGTGCCTTTATTGGTCATCTGTACTCATTAGTGCATTGATCTGCTGAGATTAAGGTTGTTGGACAAACATCGTAACAGCCATGATTTCCTGGGGCAGGATTCTTCCATTTTTCCATTAGCTGCTCTGATGTCAGACAGTATCATTGTGTAACCCTGGCTAAATTTCATTTCAACATTTAGAGAAAAATATTTAAAACCACCACTTGGATAAAGCATTTAAAATGTAAGTTATCATATTTACAGTTTAAAAGGTCAAAGTTTGAAGTTCATACAATTGATTGTAGTTTGAGTAAAGTACACATGATTTATCTTTTTATTTTTATTGAGAAAATTCATTCACAATACAAAGACAGAAAACATTACGTCCACATTTCTCAACATACAAGGCACACAGGATAGGATAACTTAAGTTGTATACAAAAATCATATTTAAAAAATGAAAGAGAAATACTGAAAATAAATAATTATAGTGAATCAGACTTCCTTGGTGGTTACTAGGGGTCCTCAAACACCTTTATCTCAATTTAAGCATGGAGGAGAGATCTTGCATGTTTCCTTTTCAATACTTTCAAAGCACAAAAATGATTGGCTACAAGGTCCTGCTTAAAAACAGAAAAAGGGGCTTTTTTTTCCCTCCATTTTGGAGCTATGAATGAAAAACTTTGCCATCAATTTATTTATTGTTCAAAATCAAGTCAGTCTTAATGTCGTCCATAGTAACACCAAAGACAATATTTTCTCCTGTGAGAGGAAGAAGTAGTTGGATTTTGGTTGAGAGCCAGTCCTGTAAATCCTCCCTAAAGGCTTCGCAGTACATACAGTACAATGGATGATCAGTAGTTTCAATTTCAGTTTCACAAAAGTTATTATCCATGCCGAATCACTTCTCTTCTTAACAGCTCATTGGATTGATAAATATTACTCATAGTTTTAAAATGGTCTTCTTTTGTCTTGGGGCTTACAAAATACTTGACATAGTTGGTTCTAAATTTCTTAATGTCTTAATTTCTTAATGGCAGTAGCTCAGTCAGTAGGGAGTTGGGTTGGAAACCCAAGTTCAAGTCCCCATACGGACCAAAGTATGGTGGTGGACTAGTAGCTGGAGAGGTGCCAGTTCACCTCCTGGGCACTGCCAAGGTGCTCTTGAGCAAGTCACTGAATCTCCAACTGCTTGGGGCGCCTTTCCATGGGCAGCCCCCCACTCTGACATCTCTCCATTTAATGCATGTATAGGTACTGAGCATGTGTTTGTAATTCAGGCATGTGTGCAATGTGTGTACTAACAATCCAGTGTAAATTGTAATTTCCCCTTGCGGGATTAATAAAGTATACAGTTGTGTTCGAAATAATAGCAGTGCCTTTAGAAAAATTAGTAAATGTCAAAATTCTTCAAAGAAATTGTACTTTAATGAACACAGATACATTGGGGACACAGTACATTCTATTCCAAAGCAAAACAATTGCGCAAAGTCATCAAAACTTAAATAATAATAATAATATTTCAAATAAAGTAAGAAATGGCATGTTCAAAAGAATAGCAGTGTTGCCATCTTTCCTTGGAAACTCAAAAATGTACTGTACAAACAAAGAAATTCTTGATAAGTGAACCTAGCTGAGTATCCTAAACTAATATTTTGTTGCAAAACCACGGTTTCCGATGACTGCTTCACATCTGTGGTGCATGGAGTCAACCAACTTCTGGCATCGTTCCACAGGTATTGCAGCCCAGGATAATTGCACTGTATTCCACAATTCCTCAGCGTTTCTTGGTTTTGCCTCATGCACTGCACTTTTATGTCAGCCCACAAGTTTTCAATGGGATTAAGGTCCGGGATTGTGCTGGCCACTCCATCAGTTGAATCTTGTTCATCTGGAACCATGCTTTTGCTCGCTTGCTGGTGTGTTTGGGGTCATTATCCTGTTGAAAGGTCCACCTCAAAGGCATTTCCTCCTCAGCATATGGCAGCATGACCTCTTCCAGGATCCTGATGTACTGGAACTGATCCATGATCCCTTGTATGCGGTGAATCGGACCAACACCATAGTATGAAAAACATCCCCATATCATGATGCTTGCACCACCATGCTTAATGGTCTTCAGTGAGTACTGTGGCTTGAATTCTGTGTTTGCAGGGCGTCTGACATACTGCCTGTGACCCTTAGACCCAAAAAGAACAATCTTGCTTTCATCTGTCCACAAGATATTATGCCATTTCTTTTCAGGCCAGTCAATGTGCTCTTTGGCAAATTGTAAACGCTTCTGCACATGTCTTTTTCTCAGCAGTGGGACTTTGCGGGGGCTTCTTGCTGGAAGGTTAACCTCAATAAGACGTCTTCTGATTGTCACAGTACTCACTGTCAACTGAAGGTCTTGCTTGATCCTCTTGGATCCCATCATTGGCTGAGTCTTCGCCAGTTTGGCTATTCTTCTGTCCATTCGAGGGGTTGTCTTTCTTTTTCTTCCTCGTTTTTCAGTTTTTGCTCCCATTTCAGGGCATTTGAGATCATTTTAGCTGAACAGCCAATGATTTTCTGCACCTCTTTGTATGTTTTCCTTCTTTAATCAATTTTTTTATTAGGAAACGCTCATCTTCAGAACAGTGTCTTGAACGACCCATTTTCATTGTTTTTCAGGAGAAATGCACAGCCAGCATGCCAGTTGTCTTGATCCTTAAATACGGATCACCTGTTAACACCCTTTTTTCCCAGAATACCCTCCCTAATTGATGCCCTCTCTAATTGAACTCACCACTGCTATTTTTTTGAACACACCCTTTTCAGTTAATCATTCAATTTCACAGAATCCACAGTATGCATGGCTGTCCTGTTGGGTTTGTTGGTTTTCTATACCTTTATTTTACCCCCCAGAAACTTATCTGGGGTATAGAGTTTGAAATGTTAATAAAACCAGTGATTTTCTTGCTGCTGTTGAGGCACTGCTATTATTTCGAACACAACTGTACATTATTATTGTTGTTATTATTGTATCTGATGTTATTCCAGATGGGAGTTTCATGTGGGGTGAAATTGTGCGTGTACATGAGTTTCCAGTATAATGGTACCTGTTTGTGAAATGAAGATAGTTTGATTGGCAATTTTTCAATCTGAAAATCACGTTTAAGGACAAACTCAACACCACCCATTTTGTTGAACAAACCTCTGGGGAGATAGTACCGCACACAGATTTAGTTAGGAAGTACTTTTAATTTTGGATTTAAGCATTCAAAATCAAAAGCCTTTAAACCACAATCTTCTTAATCTTTGACTCTCTCAGGTTTTTTAATGTAATGTACCCGATTCTTCCAAATTAAGTTAAAGTTCAATTGATTAACAGTTCAATTAATTTGTCAGTAATTAATATAAATGTGCGGGATAAATGCATCTTGCTAGGGATTCCATCTTAGTTAAATAGGCCCTATGTTCTTCCAAAGACTGTTGGGTCCCTTTGTAACCACATATCCAGCTTAGATTTGCACTCATGAATTTTGTTCTGCATATTTAAGGATTCACTGGATTTAACGTTCTTGGTTATATGAATTCCAAGATATTTCACAAAAGTTTTGGAGGAAATGTAAGCATTTATGAGGTCGCATTTGTGAAGGGCTATATTTCACATTTATTGTGATTAAGTGTTAAACCTGAAGCTTTAGAAAACATCAATTAAGTGAAAAACTTTAGGGTTTTGTTCTAATTTATTTTACAAAGATGGTAGTGTTGTCGGCCAGTTGGCTTATCTCTAGCTGCTCCTCAAAGATATTTAGTTTGGCAACAACAGAATATTTTTTTATATTATAATATTTTAACATTACTGCTGCTAAAATGAATAAGAATGGGGAAATGTTACATCCTTGGTTGACCCCTCTATTGATGGTAAAATGAGGAGACGTACCCTGAGGGAGTGCTACTGAGCTACTTGTGTCATTATAGAGTACTGTGTTCCTAACGGTTCCTAATGGTGAATAACCATTAGCATTGCCTTTGTACGGTTAACGTTAGCTTTGCATGTGAAATAATTGGTTGAGACAAGCTAATTTGCCATAAACCAGTGTATGGACTTCCTTGCTCAGTTGAAATATCTGATTCAGGAGACTGACATTTGTGACTGTAAAAGAGAGAGAGGATAGGGGAAGCTCCATTGGACCACACAGAGAACGGTTTTCCAACCTGCTGGTGAGATGTTGTGTATTCATTGCCAGATGATGATTATGAGAGATATGTCCAAGGTGAGTTGCAGAGTGCAGCACGGAGTACAAATATTGTTTATTTTTGTCCATATATTCATTGTATGTATTTATGTGCTGTGTGATTTATGAAAATAAGAGTTACAAGTGGGTTATTGTACCTTTTCTGTAGGTGCTATAATGTTAAAATAGCAGAATAATGCACTTTAAAGCTAGCCTCTGTGCTAAAATAAATTATATTCTCTTGTAGTGTGCTGCATAAGCTACTGTAAGCCAACTGTATGACTGACCAGTACTCTGTTCCTATTCAGGTACATATTTTGTGTATTCATTGCCAGTTATGAGGGACATAGCCAAGTGTGCTACATGGTTTGTTCCTATTCTGATAATAAACGGGCGATGGACATGCGCATTAGCAACAGTTTTTGTCGGTGTTGTCGTAGCAACACTGCACGTTCTCTTACAAGTATACGTTGTTTTCTTAATACATCCATGGTATACGTGCTGAACTCATGTACTCGCCGTTTAATTGTCTAAAATATTAACTAACGTTTAACATTGTGTTTTCATTGTTCCTGATTGTTTATCTAACAAGCTTGCTTATGCTTAGACATGCTTATCTGTGCTACTAGCTAGGTACTAGCTAGCGCTAGCTACTAAGGTTAGCCCACATTTTTGTGATCAGAGCTCTTCTTAAAACATCCATGGCTTCATCCCTCATTCACATTAGAGGCTTTACAGCATACAGCCCTCAGATGTCTCATAAAATATCCTAAACCTAAACCCACATTGGCTCTTAGGGACATATAACATGTTATGTTAACGTTAGCTACCTAATTAGCTCTATTTTTTAGCTTGACCTGCATTCTGCTTTTTTATCTTTTACAATAAACCACTGAACCAGGTCGAGTGATAGTGACACTGTATTAAATTTACCTTATTTTAAAATTAATTATCTTAATTTAGAATTAATACTGTTTTGGGAGAACCAAGGGGATGTAATCACTATGTCTGTAGTAACGTTATGTAAGCATTTTTGTATAGTGTTACCGTTCTCTTAATACATCTATGCTAGCTACCGCTGATGTTAGCTAGCCAAAAGATTAAGGTGACCAGATTTCTCAGACAAAATCCAGGGAAATTTTCAGCTCAGAAGCGTATATCATGTCATGTTTTTATTTTTGTGAAACTTAAAACGGGGACACTAGACCTAGAGCTGTTCTCAGTAGGGGCTGAGCCCCCCTAAAAATCTGATCCTAGAATCGCCCCTGTGCTACTTCATACTTGTACTCCACTACACCTCAGAGGGGAATGTTGTAATGTTTACTGAACTACATTTATCTAACAGCTTTTGCTTTATTGTTTCAGGCTTGTTTCTGCAACAGCTCATTGAGTATTGATGCAATAAAAACTATTCAGGATAGATTTTCCTTTGACATTGACCCAGTATTAAACAAGATCTCTGCAGTGGCAGCAGCGAAACAAGCTAAAATGTAAGTTAATAGGATAATTTTCCAGCTTGTATTTACATTCATAAAAGTGCTCGTTTTGCTACTGACAGACTCAGATTAATATTCAAAGTGTCTGACAACATTATGGAAAAGATTTCTAAGGAGGTCAACCTTTCTGTTAAAAATTAAGATCCCTTTTTAAAACATAAAAGTGCGTTCGCTAAACCCACCAGACTCCATGTAAATAATCAGTAATTTTAGCATAAAATAAATACGTAAAATACGGCTTTCTAAAACATCTCTGAGCTCTAAGCAGCGCTGGCTCTGGCTGTCTTTAGCCTGCATGTGTAGGGTGTGCAACTATCGGCTACGTTTGGTCAATGTTTTCTTCCTTTCATTCCAATTTCGGGTCTGTCAGTCACAGTGAAAACCCTGAACATTTCCCGGGACAGATCCAGAAGGGACAGGTCACCAAAACCAGGGACTGTCTCCAGAAACCGTGGACGTCTGGTCACCGTACAATAGATACAATATATGGATGTATAAATAGAACACATGGTGAATTACAGCCATTAGCTTGTCCATTATTGCAGCTACAGGACCTTTGGAGAACCGTCATATGTGCCTGAGCAGTGTAGGGCAACGTTGGTAGGCGCAGTCTACGGGGTCTGCTTGCGTTTATCATGCACGTTCATCATGCCTATTTAAATGACTAACTGGTAAGTTGATGTACCCCCAAAAAATATATCCGCTGAAATATAGAAGTTTCTTTCGCCGTGCAAAGTCTATGGGAAAACTCTTTTTGGGTTACTTTTATGGCCCTGATACACTAACCCGACAGCTGACCATTGGCAGAAAAGGCAGTTGGACTGGCTGCCTCCCTGAGTTGGCCAAAAAAGTCCCTCGGAACATACTGTAGCAATGCCGACTGCCGACAGCAGCTGATTGGACGAACGCAGCACGTGGATCTGGTTTTTCTGGGTATTCCAAACCCACTGTCATGGCTGCTTGTTCAGAATACGATCTCATATTTGACTAAAATAGTTCACCAAAACGTGTTTCTGAAAACACTTTAAGCAAGAAATAGGCCATGCAGTTGCTGAATCTGTCTTTATTTCAAATTGACAAAGGTCAGTTTTTAAAGATTTTCGTCAGATTTTGAGAGGCGTTTGTCTCTCTCATTCCTTTCATCATTTCTGCGTTAGCACTCCACCAATCAGATTGGTCATTTGAGTCCAACTGCCAGCAGTGCCCGCCTTCTGCCCGCAGGTCAGATCGGCAAAATGAAGGCCGCCGGCCCCTCCGACACACCAAACAGACTTGAGTCACCGACCTCGCCAGACGGCCGATTATTGGGTTAGTGTGTCTGCAACAGGCTTTTCTTTTTTTATTTTGATTGCTGAGTAAGAATGTGTGAGAGTGGGCCCACAGATACTTATTGAGATTTACATGTCAGAGGTTTTATGCATTTATTTTATTGAGACCTAAGAAACCTAACCTTATGAAAGTCGTGATGAGGTGTTTCTGGTTAAACAGAAAGGTCTCAAAAGAGGTTTTAAAGGTCTATCTCTGAAGGGATACTTTGCATAATGTTATCAGACACTTAGAATATTAATTTATAAATAATATAATATATACAAGCTGGACAATTGTCCTATTAAGTTAATACTGGACCAATGTCAAAGATTGTTGTTCCCATCAGTCACTTTGACACAAAAACCGGAAAATAGGGTCCAGGTTGAAAATAACATACAAACTTACAATGTAAGTAAATTTCCCAATTCCAATGTTCCTGATCCAGTTTTGCTAGTACAGTAACCAAGAAATCCAATCTTTTGAAATCTAGTAACTAAATCACAGTTCCTTTTATGTTAAAGCATGTAAACATTTAAGATGAGTGTATGCATATGTGTCTAGTTGTGGAGAAACAGGTACATTTGAGTTCTTCATTAAATCAACAATCATTAACTGATGTTAAAGCATGTTGTTAACTGATGTTACACCAGTTGGTAATTGACAGGAACAATTGCTGTAGGTGATGATGACTGATGTGATGAATGAGGCAACACTTACATCTGCCTCATTGTCATGGCAACCCACACAACAAGGTAAGAGTGACGGATTTACAAGCTCATAATTCTGTTATGATTTCTATGCAGGAGAGTCATTGGTTGTTCCATGTGTGGGTGGGCTGTGTGGGATACATTTTAAAATAGTGCTCTTAACATTGCTCTTGTATTTTTGGAGGATTGGCAGCTGAAATCAGGACATATGCAGGACTGTGTTCTGGTGGAAAAATGGGATGTTACCCGGTAATATATTCCACACACATTCAGGTGTAAGCCATATGTACTGTCTTCGAGTTGAGAACATAATCATCATGCTGACGTTCATTCATGTGCTTTTCAGGTAATAAAACAACTAGAGAGGCAATATAGTACTATTTATATGTCTATATAGTTCAAGATCTACATCTAGACAAGAAATATCAACATATCGTCTATTAGCCTACTTGCATATCAAACAACATGACATAAAAGCCTTTGAATATTGATTAATCTTTACAAATGTGCAGGAAATCACTTACTCAGGTTTTGGTAGATAGCAGGCAAAGTGATTTGCAGCACTTTAACATAAAATAATTAACATGTTGAACCTCAGATGGACGAGATCTGAGATTTAGAGACGGTGTTTGAGGTGTTTTCCTCTTTTATATCTAAACATCTAGAATCAAAGTGAAAAAACTCTCACTCACTGTCTCGCTTACAACTGTAATAAACTTGATGACGAAACTTTCATCAGGCATATGGACAACAGCTCCTTATAGTTCCTGGGTAAATGATCAAATAGGCAACAGAAAATAGGTTCATTGGTTTGGGTCCACATAGCAACTCCAGACCATCCAAAAGTCTAAGAATTACAAACTTAAGGTCAATGAACACAAAGGACCTATTCAGTTCACTCAATTTAATGAGTTCACATTTTCTTTTCAACCCTATCACCAAACAATGTCAATCCACTGTGGACATACTTCCTTGGGATACCAGGCTATTTCCTCAATAATCTAAATCTTAAAGCTTTAGTGCGTAACGTCTTATATTAATGGACGTCTGTTACATTTAAGCCATTGCCAAATGAGATACAAAGCTAATTAAGACATCAGCTCCACAAAACTCTGTATTTCTCAGTATGGCTATGTTAAGAAAATGGCATCATCATGCGACTTTCACGCGCAAGGAGCTTGAGTGAAGGTATTGCACTCTTCTGAATAGTCCATGTTGGTTTTAATCCTCCATGTCCTCCTTGGCCACTGTGTGGAGGAGGGGTGGGGATGATGCGTGATCACGGAAGGCTTGCGTTGTGTGGATGCGCTGACATTGTTGTTGTCATTATTTAGAAGTCCTCATGGGGGTGACAGAAACTACGCACTATAGCTTTAACATGTTGGTATATTCTGGACTGTACACTACTAGTAACGCCAACCCAGTAGTAAAATTCACCCCATAGCTTGTTTCTACATGCAGCTTATTACAACCCAAATATACGTTTATAGTGGTGGCGACCTCTAGTGACCGTAGTCATTATGACAGAAGCAAAGAAGAAAATCAAGCGATGTAGTCTAAAGAGCGTGAAAATCGGTGTTGGGACAGACAAACACAGGACATTCATCCAAGAAAGCCCTGTTCATGTCCTGAGTGAAAAGTCAATGTTGTTACGCATGTTCTACGTCACTGTTGGTTTTATTGGAGGGTAGAAAGGAGGGAGGTTGGGGGACTTGTGAGCAGGGTTTTTTTGTACCTCAAGCTGTTTATGATCTGCTATTACGGTTGTGATGTCACGAGAGGCTGCGTTCTGGAGGGCCGATACGTACCCCTGAGATGGCTGCAGTCACGGATAGCTTTGGCACCATCTGCTGGTGGAGTTGGAAACTCCACCCCTCAGGCACACGGCATCCCAACACACCTGAGACCGATCAGGGCCTGATGAACTGAAGGGCTTTTTAAGGCCCAGACACACTTGTTGAGAAGAGAGTTGTTGGGGAGAGTAGCTCAAGTTGTGCTCTCAGAGGATCGGAACGGCACTTTCCATGAGAAGGATTGAAAGACTGGAATACTTACCTGAAGACTGGAATACTTACCGGAAGACTGGAATACTTACCGACAGATTGGCCACGGGCTGCAACGCTGTCTAAAAAGTAAGGCTGAAAGACTTGTTTCGGAGGAAGAGATTTACCTGAGGGAATCGGGTTTTTGAGTTGAAGTTTGAAGAGACATTGTTTAAGTTTGGACTATTACAAGATCAGCCTTATCCTGAGTTATCGTTTTGTATTTGGCATACCATTTTTGTTGATTCCCAAGAACTTTATTAAAAAACTCTTTTGTTACATTCTACATTTGTGTCCTTGCACTGCTGAACTGCCCCGCCGAGAGCCGTGTAGCCTCTCATGATATCACATATGGTGGAGAATGCAGGCACGTTCAGGCGCTAACAGTGCATGTGGGAGAGGGACACAGACCGTTTGATATCCCGGTTTTCTGAATTGGCCATAGAACCCCCCCCGAGACACAAGATGGAGGCCGTGTTGGAAGCCCTGGTGGCCGGCCAGCAAGCCCAGACGCAAGCGAACATTGCTCTCCTGGAGGAGCAAAAGAGAGCCAACTACCTGAAGGCGGAGGAACTGCAATTGCAGAGACAGTTGGCCGAACGTAATGTCCGCCCAATACGGGCGAGTGACTTTCTATCCAAGATGGGGAACACCGATGATGTTGAGGCATATCTGCACGCCTTCGAAGCTACCGCCACTAGGGAAGCATGGCCCAAGGGGCAGTGGGTTGGACTGCTAGCCCCCTTTTGTCGGGGAATCGCTGAACGCTGTCCGGGACCTGGCCTCCGACAGGGCGACTGACTACAATGCACTGAAGGCAGAGATCCTCAGCAGAAGTGGACTCACCAAGTTTGGCCTGGCCCAGCGGTTCCACAGCTGGATCTTTCAACCAGACCAGCCTCCTCGTGCCCAGATGCACGAACTTGTCCGGATCACGCGGAGATGGCTGGTACCGGAGAAGAGTACGGCGGCGGCAGTAGTGGAGGCCGTTGTGGTGGACAAATACTTACGGGCCCTGCCTTATGAGGCGAAACGACTCATTAGCCAACAGGCCTTGACCACCGCGGACCTGACAGTGGAAGCCGTGGAAAGATACCAAGCCACAACAGAGATGCTTCGGGCTTCCAGGAAGGAGCCCCAGGGTGCGTCCACGCCACAGACAGGAGGAGCCCGTCCAAAGAACCCCAAGGGACCCAACCCCGCCACTTTAGGAGCTGTCCAGGCTCCGGGGGGAGCCCGACCCCCGCCGGCACCAGGAAGAGGACACCGGGAGAGCGAAACGCGCCAGTGTTACCGGTGTGGGGAGATGGGACACCGCTCCTGGCAGTGTGGGAAACCAGCGGATGAGCCTATGCCCACGGCTGGGTCTTCCAGCGCACCACCCGCCCACCTTTTTGCTTCGCTCGTGGGAGTTGTAGATGGCGCCCAGGACCGACCCCCCACCTGCCCGGTGACGGTGAATCACCATGATGTAGAAGCTCTGCTAGATTCCGGTAGTCGGACCACCCTAGTGCATAAGGATCTGGTGGATCCATCCGGACTGACCTCAGGGAAAGTCCTCCCGATCTCCTGTGTCCATGGAGACACCAGAGACTACCCCACCACTGAACTCGCAATGACCACCACCAGGGGAACCATCCACACGACAGCGGGTGTGGTTGATTCCCTACCCGTTCCGGTCCTAATTGGACGTGACTGCCCCGCCTTTTACCCACTGTGGAGGGAGACACAGGAGAGACTGACCCGAGTACCCCGGAAGCGGAGAGGTAGGACGTACTCGGAGAATACGAAAACACAACCCTCAGAACCACCCACTCCAGCCTGTGTTCTTGCAGGGATGGCAGGTGTCCAGGCTGTTTCAGAGTCTGGTCCAGATACGGAGGAAGAGAACCTGGTCCCAGGAAGCGCTCCAATCTCCAGCGAGGAAGACGTCCAAGGCCCCAAGGAGCTTCCCCCTCTCACAGGCCAGTATGGTACAGCCCAGTTACAAGATCCCACTCTTGCAAATGCTTTGAGGAATGTACAGGTGATAGAGGGCGTGGTGTTAGGGGATAGGACAAGCCCTACCTACCCCCATTTTGCAGTAAACCGGGGGTTAGTGTATCAGGTGGTACGGAAAGATGGAGAGGTGCAGGAACAGCTCCTCGTACCACAGCCCCACCGGACCACCGTACTCAACCTGGCACACACCCACCCGCTAGGGGCCCACCTAGGGGTGGAGAAGACGAAGGAAAGGATCTTGCGACGCTTCTTTTGGCCAGGGGTGCACAAAGAGATAGAGAACTACTGTCGTAGTTGCCCTGAGTGTCAGAGGGTGGCACCTAAGCCCACATATAGAAACCCGCTCATTCCCTTGCCCATTATCGAGACCCCGTTCGAGAGGATCGGACTGGACATCGTTGGGCCCTTACCGAAGAGTTCCAGGGGACATCAGTACATTCTGGTCATCCTGGACTATGCAACCCGATATCCTGAGGCCATCCCGCTGAGGAAGGCTACGTCCAAACAGATCGCCAAGGAGCTGTTCCTTCTGTCAACGAGTCTGGGGCTCCCGAAGGAGATATTGACAGACCAAGGGAGTCCGTTCATGTCCAAGGTTATGAAAGAACTCTGTACTCTGCTGAAAATCAAGCAGCTGAGAACGTCTGTCTACCACCCCCAGACAGACGGGCTTGTCGAACGTTTTAACAAAACCCTAAAAGCCATGCTACGGAAGGCGATCGAGGAGGATGGGCGCAACTGGGATCAGCTGCTACCGTACCTACTGTTTGCGGTGAGAGAGGTACCTCAGTCGTCTACTGGTTTTTCACCCTTTGAGCTCTTGCTATCTTACAGGCCCCGAGGACTGCTGGACATCGCCAAGGAGGCCTGGGAGGAGCAACCGTGCCGACAGCGGACCCTGATCGAGCATGTCGGGGCTATGAGAGAGAGAATGAAGGCTGTCTATCCCATGATGTGTGAACACATGGAGGCTGCTCAACGGCAACAGCAAGCTTCTTACAACAGATCTGCTCAACCCAGAGAGTTTAAGCCCGGGACCGAGTGCTGGTCCTGGTGCCCACCGTGGAGTGCAAATTCCTGGCCACCTGGCAGGGGCCCTACGAGGTCATTGAACGGGTGGGAGACGTAAACTACAAGGTGAGGCAACCAGATAAAAGAAAGCCCGAGCAGATATATCATGTCAACCTTTTAAAAAAGTGGCACGCCAGGGAGGCGTTGTTCAGTTGTCTGCCCCCCATAGAGTCCAAGGAACCCGGGAGAGAAGAGGTTCAGGTGGGTTCAAGCCTGTCCCCGCATCAACGGCAGATGGTCCTGGAGTTGGTGGATCGCAACCGAGATGTCTTCTCCTCCCTACCTGGGCACACGGAGGTGGTACAACATGAGATCCGCACCATGCCTGGCAAAACGGTGAACCAGCGCCCTTACCGCGTGCCGGAGGCTCGTTTAAGGGTGATTCAGGAGGAGGTAAGGAAGATGCTGGAGCTGGGGGTGATCGAAGAGTCCCAAAGCGCCTGGGCAAGTCCCATTGTACTGGTTCCCAAACCAAACGGGTCGGCACGATTTTGCAATGACTTTCGGAAATTAAATGAAGTGTCTGAGTTTGATGCATACCCCATGCCTCGTGTGGAGGACTTGATAGATTCTTTGGGGCATGCTCGCTTCCTAACCACCCTTGACCTCACCAAAGGATACTGGCAGGTGCCCCTGACCCCGGCGTCAAAGGAGAAGACGGCCTTTGCCACACCAGGGGGGCTCTACCAGTACACCCGGCTCCCGTTTGGTCTCCATGGAGCGCCTGCCACGTTCCAGCGTTTGATGGATCGCGTCCTCGCACCCCACAAAGGTACGCAGCAGCATATTTGGACGATGTAGTCATACAAAGTCCTGATTGGGCCAGCCACTTACCCCAGTACAGGCTGTGATAGATTCACTCAGGGAAGCAGGGCTCACGGCAAACCCAGAGAAGTGTAGGCTGGCCTTCAGCGAGACAAACTACCTGGGGTACACCATTGGGCGGGGGTTGGTCAAGCCTCAGGAAGCCAAGTTGCGGGCCATACAGGACTGGCCACGGCCCATCACCAAAAAACAGGTGAGGTCATTTTTGGGCCTAGCCGGCTATTACAGACGGTTTATAACGGATTTTGCTACTATTGCTGCACCTCTAACAGAGCTGACAACCAACCGCCACTCACGGATGGTGAGGTGGAATCCCGAGGCGGAGGCGGCCTTCATCAACCTGAAGCAAGTCCTGTGTTCCGGTCCAATCCTGGTGGCGCCGGACTTCGAGAAGGACTTCATTGTCCAGGCAGACGCTTCGGAGGTGGGTCTGGGTGCTGTTCTCGCCCAGGCGCATGACGGTGAGGAACATCCCGTTCTCTACCTCAGCAGGAAGCTACTGCCGAGGGAGAAGAACTATTCCACTGCGGAAAAGGAGTGCCTCGCGGTAACCTGGGCCCTGGAATCCCTGCGGTTCTACCTCCTGGGACGACGGTTTACGGTGGTGTCCGATCATGCCCCTCTACAGTGGATGGCCAGAAACAGGGAGACTAACAGGAGGGTTACCAGATGGTTCTTGAGCTTACAGGCGTTTAACTTCTCTGTTGTCCACAGGGCGGGCAAGCGCCACGGCAATGCGGATGCCCTTTCCCGGCGCGACGCCTTCTTCGCCTCCTTCACCCCGACGAGGACGTCGGTCTCGAGGGGGGGGATGTGTGATGTCACGAGAGGCTGCGTTCTGGAGGGCCGATACGTACCCCTGAGATGGCTGCAGTCACGGATAGCTTTGGCACCATCTGCTGGTGGAGTTGGAAACTCCACCCCTCAGGCACACGGCATCCCAACACACCTGAGACCGATCAGGGCCTGATGAACTGAAGGGCTTTTTAAGGCCCAGACACACTTGTTGAGAAGAGAGTTGTTGGGGAGAGTAGCTCAAGTTGTGCTCTCAGAGGATCGGAACGGCACTTTCCATGAGAAGGATTGAAAGACTGGAATACTTACCTGAAGACTGGAATACTTACCGGAAGACTGGAATACTTACCGACAGATTGGCCACGGGCTGCAACGCTGTCTAAAAAGTAAGGCTGAAAGACTTGTTTCGGAGGAAGAGATTTACCTGAGGGAATCGGGTTTTTGAGTTGAAGTTTGAAGAGACATTGTTTAAGTTTGGACTATTACAAGATCAGCCTTATCCTGAGTTATCGTTTTGTATTTGGCATACCATTTTTGTTGATTCCCAAGAACTTTATTAAAAAACTCTTTTGTTACATTCTACATTTGTGTCCTTGCACTGCTGAACTGCCCCGCCGAGAGCCGTGTAGCCTCTCATGATATCACACGGTCCACCCACAGGTAGTGACTCAGAACAACATTACACACTTCATTAATTTCTTTGTTAACCATACTCTAGACGTTTGTGAGTCTTCAGAGGGTTGATTTCTGAATCCACTGGCCTGGCTGCACCCTCACTGCTCTGAATCAGGCTTTTAATTCACCAACTCTGTCTTTTCGCCTCATTTGTTTCCTGTCAGAGGACAGTTATGACAGTTAACAAAGCCTCTACACTGTTAGTAATCCCTCGCTCTTTCTCTTTCCCAATATGAGTTCAGTCAAAGTTCATATTAGTAGAGAGCTAAATGTCTCCCCCACATCCTTATCACATTATTCCATTCTTATCTCCTGACACTCCTGACGTGTTTTCAGAAACACGTTTCGGTGAACTATTTTAGTAAAATATGAGATTGTATTCTGAAAAAGCAGCCATGACTGTCTGGCTTTGAATTCCTGGAAAAACCACACTTAACATTTTCTCTGGTTAAATACAGTTATCTTAGCGACTGACTTATGGATTCAGATGGGTTTTTTAAAGACATCTGCATTGGTATAGAAACTCCAGTGTGTCATTGCAGAAGCTATGTTGCCAGATTTCTGAGTAAAGCACATCAATAAAGTACTAAAAGGGAACATGTTTTACACCACTAATGCCATTGCAGTCTGAATGGTGTAACATTTGCAATACTTGTGTTAAGTAATATTTCAACATGTCGCCTCTTGTGCACCAGCCTTGTATGCGTTGCTGCAGGGCAATGGAAATATTCACACTTTGGCAGGGACTGGGCCATCACCACCAAACATCTGACTCATTCTTCACCAGCTGCTTGTTTTATTTTGGTTTTTCAGTTTCCCCAAATTTACTTTTGAAGTATGTTTTTCAACTTAAGGGGAAGAAGATAGCTAGACAAGTCAGTACGCTCAGTTGAGTCCTGTATGGGGTTTGTCATAGTTGATTGGGCAAATAATTGAGCTGTGTCGGCGCACATCCTGCTGTATTGAAAATCTTTGATTTCCCTGATCTAAATATGTACATTTGTTTGTGTTCTTTCTCTCAGCCTCCCTTTCTGTTTCTTTCTGCTTTCCATAACCTGCTCCCTCTCTCTCATATCATATCATATCAACATTCCATTATTTCTGTTGATTTCTCTCGCTGTCCTCGACTCTTTGTTCTCCCTCACCTCTTTTATTCTCTACTCACGTGTCTCTCCTGCCAAAGTGTATTCAACCTATCCACTGATGACGTAATCAAAGAACCACTGTGATGAGTAAAGTATTTTTAGTAACAAATGGCAAGATCATCCACTTCACTACCCACCCACCCACAAACAATCACTGCTATCAGATGGGAAAGTCTGCAATCTTGGCATTGAACAATATCTTTGCTGCACCATGGTAAAGTTATTTAAAGTTATTTATCATTTAGCAAGTATTTCACAACATGTATTATACACACCTTGGAACCAATGCAGAGGTCTGAACCTCGGTGACCCAAATGGTGGGTACTGCCATGATTGCGGGGGATTGGAGCTCTGGAGGCCATGATGGAGGTTAGGGAAAGGTTCATTGATGATGACATGGTGACAACATTTAGCAGCATATTATTAATAGTCACATTCCAAAGATTGTCAGTAGTGGCCTTTATTAACCTCAGTGGCAGATAGAACAGTCAGAAAATAACTTTAATTATGAGTGTACTGTAAGGTCAGTACATGCCTCTGTAGAATATTAATATCTACACTAAATATATCCAGTTGGTTGTCTGTAGGCATGCATACAGAGAACATTGAGTAAGTCTAGACATATAACAGGGAAAGACTGCTGAAGAAAATGTCCTAGCAGCGATAAAATCAGCTCTAACTTCCATTGGCCTGGCTATCAGTTACTGCAACATCAACCCACGGCGTGATTAGTGGTGGCCATGTCAAACGTAATAAACATTTCTGGAGGACATATTGGACTTTCTGAAGCTATCTCCCCCACTCAGAAAGTCAACTTAGAGGCAGGATCTCTGACATGGCACAATCAGGAGGTTCTTATTGTCGGAGTGTATCGTCTTGATTGAGCTCAAGTTTCGCCACTGAGGCACCAGCCGGGGCCAAAGCTCCCTGGGGAATTAGCAAAGTGGGAAGGAAATACAATAAAATGTCAGGGCCAATTAAACTATAAATGCATTAGGTCCAGCTCACCCGTGTCTAGCTTATTTGCAGCAAAAGGTTTCTAGGAAAGTTGCTGCCACCCATTTTGCATAATGTGAAAATGCAGTAAGTGTTTGCTGCCTGGGTCAACATGCTGGACATAAATTCTGGTGCAGCAGACTCCACCCTGGCCATTATAGCCATTAATTCCCTCTCTCTCTGTGGAAGGCCCAAGACATGGAAAAGATGAGCTATGTTTTAATGGAGTGCAGAATTGGCTTGATTTATCAATGTACCACTTGTACTCCCATCAGCCATTAGCCATTACTGCAACATGTTTAAATTTTAACACATTAGAAATCACACAGGCACGTCATAAATGACAGGCAAGAGAAGCAAACATAAATTTGACTTGCTGGCTTAAATGACAGCGGATCAATGTGTGGCCTTTTGTGTCTGCTGGCTCAAAGAGAAGCTATGTTTGTTTGCTGATTGATGACTTTGTTGGTGGTCTGCTATAGTCCCAGTTTAAGGATATGGGAGCAAACTTCCTGATGTTGTGAACAGTTCCATTACACCAATGTTTTCTAACAGAGCTGATCACTAAGCAGGGTAAATGGACATCCGTATCCAAAATCCCCATTTATTTATGTCAGAATGCAATTTTTTTCAATCTACAATATCCTTTTATATGCGGCATTCCTGATGGAAAGGTGGACTAGGGCTGAAGCAGCCTTGTTTTATTTGTTTGACTACAAATACAGTTGTTTCATGTCTCTGATGGGACAACAGCATCTTTTTGTAACAGACTATCTGACAATCACTACCACCTTGCCAACCCAGTTGTTCTCTTTAAGGACAGACTTTTTATTCTGCCTTCCCATGTGAGCATTCAGAACAGCTATAATCACTTTTGCCTTTAGACGTCTGAACATCTGCACAAGCTGCTCTTGCAATGTTAACAAAAGTGACAATAATTTGTGTATTGTTTACGTGATGGTCATTTCTTGTAATTTAAACATGTGCATCATTATGATAGAATTTGCTTGTATTGGCTGGCCAGTTCAGTTTTACTCAGAGAATAAATGAAACATCTTACATTCACATAAATCACATTCATTTCCTGCTTCCTGGAGTCCTCATTGCTCAGGGCAACTGTAGGTCAAACTATTTCTTCCACAACAGTAGCAGAACAGTACTATGATTACATACCAATGTATTTCCATAGAAACAGACATTTTCCCAAAGCTCATCCTCCCAAATACCTTCCCTTACCAGCAGGTCCTTCAAACTAAATCACAAACATTTCTCAATACCTTTGAAAAATAAAACAGGATATTGTAAAATTGAATACTGTCTTTATCAACCAGAAAAGCATCATCAAGAGAATCTATTACTCTTGGAAGTTGAGTCATAAATTTAGCAAGTTTTAAATTGAATCTGCAGCTCCACATATTTATTTTGGATGTCACACATCTACAGTTTTTACCTTCCAAATCTATTATTATTTTTAATAATAATAATAATAATAATTTACCATGGCATCTTTTACAGAACAAAGTTACAAAAGTGAATCAAGAACAAGCAATAACAATAAAATAAAAAATAAATACAAATGAATACAAAAAATAAAGAAACAAATCTAGTATCCTGACACCCTACTTACTCAGTACTATAAAGAAAACGGCAGGCTTGAACCCTAAAGCATGACTTATAAGTAGACAGGTTAAGATAAAGGGGTTAGGCAGAAAATCATCAATCAATGGATCAGGTAGGCAGAACAAAGGCTGGACAGCTACAGTAGGTCAGATGCAAACTAGACAATGTGGCAAAGATAAATTGGAAATGTCTCAGTGAATATACTGCAAGATTAATGAGGGAAATGAGGAACAGGTGAGCAGGTGGCTGGGGACGGTCAGGTGATGGGAATGGCGGGAAAAGGGGTTTCTGCAGGCCAATGTACGACAAAAAGAGTTAATACATGGCAGGGAAAACAAAGCAGGCAACAGAATGAATCCTGACAAGTGCGGTGCCAATCCATCCTCAACTTCTCATTGGAATACAGATAATCAGGTTTTGACAAAGAAGAATGCGTGGACTAAAAACAAAACATATATTCCCAGGTCTGGTACATCCATTTTGATTTTGAAGAAAACTCAATTGTGAATTGTTTGATTGTGATTGTTGAGTTGTCTGTACTAGTGGTATATTTTACTTGATATTTTACCAACCAAACAGCTTTATACCCTATCACAATACCCTAAGAACAGCTGTAAACTGCCTAAAGGACATGATCTGCATCTGCACAGGGTTGGGCAAACCCTAATGTGTGTTGTGCTGCCAGCATCTGCAGCAGTTTAAAAGCTTTCTGCAAGTGCACAAAGGCTTGATGTAAAATATGGAGTTAGAAGAGCCCCTGTGTGACATAGAGTTAATGTATGACAGACAGAAGGAGGAAATTGCTCTCTATCACAGTCATTGCCAGTGAGAGTAATATCACTACTATTGGCTGACAGGCTAACGAGAAGAAGCATTAGGTTGCTTTCAGTGATGACGAGTACTGGTGAGAGGAGGCTAGACGCCCTTCTAACAGCCTCAACTTAACAAGCAATGCAAGAAAGAAGCATACTGACTCACTGGTGCTTTTTCAGACAAGACAAGAAGACATGCTATTTAGTACAGGATCAAAACAGCACCTCAGCTGCTCTTTATATGGAATCACTTGAACTTTGTAAAGTGATTTGAAATTGACCTTCTAGTCCATGCACTGTGATTATGTGAGGGTGTCCATCAAAGATCTGGCAGTGACGTATCAGCCACAATTAGTTATATAATATTAATCCTTAATAAAGCATCACAAGGGGCTGCTTCACACACATTTCCGACCATACAAATCCGCAATCAAACAAGTGGAAAATCAGGCCATCTTGGCAATGATGTGAGTGGGGGTCAGAACTGTCAGCTTTAAATATTAGAAAAAAGCTCCTGACTGAAGCTGTTTTCTTCCCGTTCCTGAAAACGAGTAATGTCTATATTTGACACAACATGACACACTGACAAATCGTTTGTGACACTGTGACACTGGTTCTCACACCCTTTTGATACCACCTCACCACCAGGGTGCCAGTTTGGTTTGAATAGTCACGACATAGCTCAGCTTAAATACCCCTCCACTCTTGTTGTTCTACCTTTTAAATGTGACCTTGCAAAACAAAAAGAACATAAAGACTTTTGCCTTAAGAACTAGTTTATTTCAAGTATACAAGCCTTTTGACAATTATCACAATCTTTTCTAAAACGTAACCAAACCTAAACCATGGAGGTGGCAGATCGCTTTTTCACAGCGGACTATTTACCTTGTCTTAGTTGTAAGATGATTCACCATACCAGTAATAGAAGTAGCTAAATGGTATTCAGCCATCAATCATTTTACTATTTACATCTTTGCTTTTCCTATGTGTAAAAATATCTCCGAACCATCACATGAGATGTTTGTTTATTAGAAGAATGAAGAAGATATGCTTATACTACATTTGTTCACACTGTTGTTTGCTCTTTGCTCACACATGACATAGGTCCAAATACACACACACATACATAACCTATACACATGCATTATTCATGGTGAGATACCAGCGCAAAGCTAGTAGTTGGGGGGGGGGGTGCCTTGCTCCAAAGCACCTCAGCAGTGCACAGAAGGCAAACTACCTATGCATTTTTTATTTTTATTACAATGATATTTGCGTCATTGGCTAATATTGCTAAGTGGTCCTTCCCTTCATTTCAACTCATATCTTTGTAAACTTGAACAACCTGTAGTCAGTGTTTCTGATAACTGTGTCAACTGTATTACTTTGCTGTGATGTATGGATTTAATAACTGGGATACTGCTGGCTTAGGGATAATATTGAATCATTATTCATCACTCATCCATGTCTTTTACTGTGGTCTCACACTCCCGCAGCACCATACCCTCCTCACCCACCCCCCTCACCATCTGCCCAAACAACAGACAGACCCCTGACGATCAGCTTACTGTGGGATAAAACCTGACCAGACTCACAAGCCTCATACTTAACCCATCAGGACTGTGTGTGTGTGTGTGTGTGTGTGTGTGTGTGTGTTCTGTGTGTTCTTGTTTAACTATATTTATGGGTTCCAAAAACTGGGAAAACAGTATACTTGGTCCTGACAGCTTTGTGGGGCCAAAATGCTGGACCCCAAAACTTTCAAGGGCTCTTTGAGGTTTAAGACTTGGTTTTAGGATTAGGGTTAGAACTAAGTTATGGTTAGGGTGAGGGTAAGGGTTGAAGTTAGGCATTTAGATGCAATGATTAAGGTTAGGGTAAGGGGCTAGGGAATGCATTATGTCAATGACGGGTCCCCATAAAGATAGTGCCACACACTTGTGTTTGTTTGTGTGTGTGTGTGTGTGTGTGTGTGTGTGTGTGTGTGTGTGTGTGTGTGTGTGTGTGTGTGTGTGTGTGTGTGTGTGTGAAAACTGATCCCAGAAAGAAACAGTTCTTTCACAAAACATGGTAACTAGAGTTTTTACAGTCTTAGCCCCAATGGAGATTTGTGTTAATTCAGTTTGTTTGATTATAATTAAAGTGACTGACAGGTGACTGGTACATTGTCAGGGATAACTTTGTACAGTCTATATATATACATATATATATATATATATATATATATATATATATATATATATATATATATATATATATATATATATATATATATTAGTATATATATATATATATATATTAGTATATTATCAGTATTGAATAAAGGTGGGGCAGTGAAGCATTGTTCAATTTAAACAGTAATCTGGCAAAGTATTGTACAGCTAAAAACGTTAAATATAAAGCCAGAGCAAGTGCTCGGTGGATGGATAAAATGTTGTTCCTTTTGTTCATGTAGCCTAAAGGATTAAACAAACAATATACATGATGTAAATGTGTTCTTATACATATATGTTTAACTGTGGACAGACAGAGCCAAGCTAGCTGTTTCCCCTTTTTTATGTCTTCATGCTAAACTAGGCTAATCATATTCTGACACCCCTTGCATGCTGACATGAGATTGATATCAATCTTCTAGACTCACTCTCAAAAAGCAAGTTAATGAGAATATTTCCAAATGATTGCTTTGAATAAATAAAGCCGTTTTATGGGCACTTAAGCAACACTTGAGCAAAGTAACAGTTTTTCTACTTGAGTGATATTTATTGGTTGTCTGTCATACTGGACCAGCTTGTAATGGCCTGAAGCAAATCCCACCTGGTACTAAATTCATTATTTTGGTCTCCCAGCTGTATGAGAGTGGAAGTAATGCTGATTGAATCTCTTCATCTTCCTTCATCGTCCCTTGGAAGGCAAACAGTTCGGTGACGTAGACTGCTTTCATCTTTGTATTCTATGCATGACATTTCACCTTGTTAGACTTTGAACAGTTGGGTATCTATGCTCCATCTCTCATTTTCTGGCATACTTTGCTGGAAGCTGGAAGCTGTTGACTATTCAGCACAGATGCGCTGCTGCTTATTAGGAAGCAGCCGGAGGGAGCTGGTTGTTTGGGACAGAAACACCTCAGGAGCACTGAAGGACGCCCACTGCTACTGTTATTATTAGTCATACTTCTATTATCATTTCTACTGTTAATATCATTCTATTACATCCACTACTGCTACTATTATCATTAGTAGTCATATTTATAGTATTATGATTATTATTATTATAGTTTTAATGTTGTTGTTGTACATCTCTCTCTCTCTCTCTGTCTCTCTCTCTCGCTCTCTCTCGCTCTCTCTCTTGTGCTCTCTCTCTTTTTACACATTAAAGGGGAGTTTTTTTTAATCTTTCCACGGTTGCTCATTATGGAATGTTGAGTTCTCTCTAAAAACTTACAATAATTGCATTCAACCATGTGGGAACAGATGAGTTTTCCACTCTGTGAAGAAAGATGTGCAGAGCTTTTTCTGCAAACACTTTGTTGAGTGGTAGCCCTGCAAGGCCACCTGTGTTGTGATGAAAAAGCAAGCAGTAACCAAACATAGCGGACGGGCTGGGGTGTTTGGTTAATTTTTTGACACGGGACAGTTCTTTTAGTCGCCTGTCAGTGGCGTCGTATAACCTTTCACCCTCTAGTTACTCATAACTTCTGTCAGAACACGGTCACCTAGATGATATGTACGTCACAAAAGGAAATACTAACCGTAATACAAATTTTTTTGCTACACAACATCATTTTGTGATTAATTACATGCCACTTTACAACACAGTAATACAACAGAGACCTTATTTATTGTTACATTTCAATATCGATCCAGCTTAACGTTACTACAATGTGCTGGTTGACAAGTAGCTAACGCTAATGCTAGGTGGGTAACATTAGTGGAAAGGCCGGGGTGTTTGGTTTGACCAAGTCCTATTTAGGATGGGCCTGAGCCATTCACAGCACAGTAGGTCAAGTATCAGTGTGTTGAATTACATTTTTAAATATTTTTCACAAAAACTAAAGTAAAAAACCTCAATTAAAAGATTGCTTATGAAGAGTAGTGAAACTACTATAGAGATCTGAACCTTTTGCTCCAGCTCTGGTTCAGTTGGTTCTGTGCAGGTTACAACCGAACTGTGCCAGGAAGGTTTGTGGAGAGAGATTGTTTCAGACGTTTTTTGGTTTCTAAAGTTGTACATTCATGGATGTGTGTCATATATCAAGGAGGCTCATGCTTGTTGAGGCCTTGGACTTTAATTTCATTTGATTTCTAAATGTTTTCTCTTATGGGTTATGTCAATCAAACCAGTCTATTCTACCTCTACGGTGACTATTACTGATTTATATTGTTCATGATTCAAGACTCTTCATGAACTCAGTGTAAGTAAGTTTACATAAGATTAAACAAATGATTCCTGTTTACATAAAAGACAGGAAGAACTAATTGAGTCAAGTCACGTCAAGCTCTGGTGATAAGAACAACCCCATGAAGTGGGCAAAGAAGAACTTCTTTAACCCTTTAAGGAACAAAAGAGAAATCCTTGGGATAGACACACAGGGGGAGACCCAGATCCTGGCTTCACAGGTACAATAGCTGGGCATTATGACACAACCAGATCCATGATTCAAGGCCAATACGGCCTGAACTTTGTGGTATGTTACTCTATTGTTTATCACTGAGGTACCCCAGGCCACTGATGCCCCTTTGGCTTTAAATGAGATTAAGCCAGGTTTACGTATAGTAATGTTTCTCCTGTGGTAAAGGTGTTTGATGTTTCCACTCAGAAGGGAGTTGTGTTGTTACAAATGTAGTGCAGAATGGGGAATGGATCAGAACTTGATGGAGGGACATCTCATTGTTTCAAAGGCTTTTATATTTGACGAGCAGAATAAAGTGTGGGAATAGCAGTTAAAAGGAAAACACACTTGTCTTCCATTTAGACAAGTGCAGTGTTTCATGTTTTTTGTTGTTGTTAGTATATCTCTGCCAGGAGAAATCTGGACTGCAAAACAGAAAATACTTAAATAGACACACTCAGGGCGAGGCCAGTAAATGACTCTGTTAATCAAGGCTACACCCTTTCTAGAAAACACACCAATCCTTCTCTCAGGTTAAGAAGGCTTTGATGAAGGCAGAAACTCTTCGTGCCACATCACCAACTCCATGCCATTCAAACAACGTCAGAAACAGTTTCTGTTTCTCTTGAACAGTGTAAAACGACAAGCTTGTAACATTATATATATTAAAGCTGTTTGTGATCAGCAAGCCGAAAAAAATATGTAGATGAATTTGAAGTTTGTGTAAAATCATTTTACTTTTTTCTGTTCTTAATGTGCAAAAATTAAATGGATTTTAATAAAAAAGGAATATATGATATATTGAGCCTAGCTACACACAAAGACAGATGACATACATGTTTTGTTATTCCTTCAGGTGGTGGTTGCCATTTTTATAAGTCAATGACTCTAGGCTACCTTTTTCCTAAAAAACTAAACTAGCATTCGTTCTAAGCTACACACACATTCACAACACATCCACAACTTTTGCAGGATACAAGATCTGACTCGGGTTCAGTGCAAAAATAAATAAACCATTTGACTGCTTCTTTTATATAATTTTATTTTTATCAATAAGCTACTTTCTGTTCTTTTCCTACAATGTACAGTTAAAACAGGTTTAGTTTAAGACAAACTATGTGGCTAGATTCTGTTCTATAAATGATTTCTTACCTCAACACCTCGGCATTGTTGGACACCACACATTTCCTCCCATTTTCTCATGACTCCCATCCGTTCTCACACTCCAGCAGACCCTTGAGTAAAAGCCTCTAGGGGGTGCATTGTGGCAGCAGCTATTTTTGCCCTCATCTACCTTTACAGTCCTTCAATATATGATGACATATACTACCTAAAGAGGGGCAATCTCTTGATTCAGGAAAAGAGAACAGCAGTGGTATAAATGGCCTGCTGTGCACATCTCAAAGGAATGCAGTCAGCCCTTATTTCCACACTGTGCATTGTTTCTGCTCTGCTGTATATGAGTCGCGTGGGAAAGATGAGTGTCGGTCAAACCCTATAATCAGATCAAACTAGTTAATGTTCCAATCAGCACTGTATGACACTGAGCATCTTATTTAGTGGTCCAAAGGTGTCAACTGTCCATTGACTGTCCAGATATTTTGTTGGACTAGATCAATATATGTTTAAATATTAAAATAAGTATCAGATATCCAGTCATCTGATATGATGGAGGTTTCTGCTTGACCACAGCTGCAAGTTCCTTTTTAATAAATTGCACTATTTCTCTTGGTCAATAAAGCTTTGAATATTTTATACATAAAATTGGTTCTAAATCCAGCAATTTGCGGGTGGTAATTAAGACGTAGTGTCCTACCATCATCAAAATGCTACTGTGAGAGAATTAATTTGAAGACACTAAGTGGCTTACTAATGCTGAATTTCTGCAAGTGTATTTAAAAATATAACTATCAGTATCAGCCTTTTAAAACCACATTGTTCAACTGTTCTCTGTGCTCTCTGTATCTGCTCATATCTGTTAACATGCACTTTTGAACTGCTGGAGATGCTGAGTGCTGGTCTTAGCAGACCGTTAACTGTGACTGAAACCAGAGCGTCCACAATAATGGCAACATTGATCACTGGCCATCTTTTCTCTGTCGCTGCCTTCAAAGCTTCCACTGCTATGAGAAATATTTCCGAAACAGAAAAGCAATCTTAATCTCGGTGAGAGGCTTTTCACCTTCACTTATACCCTCCGAGGCCTGATGTGCTTTTAGTCTCGCTCTTTTTTCCTGACCTTGAGGCAAAGATAATGTGTTTGCTTGCTGAGGGGTTTCTGCCTCCTCTTTGAGACGCAGCAGCTGCTTGACCTACCAATATGAATTAAAAGAGACATCATCATGTAATAAACAGGCACAAATTCTACACTGGAAGCTGTTTTATTCTGCTATACAGTCTATTTATGAATCAGTTTTTTTTTACTGTACACCTTTCAGTGTGGGTAATAATCCTGATAGATTCCAAAACATGAAATCCTCTGCTGATAGAGGTTGGCTCTGATTTTGTCTCTGCTGACCTGCTCTGTATTTTCTGATGTGTGATCATCCGTATTGAAAGTGGCACAGAGACTGGAACCAAGGATTACCAACTGCGCTTCAAAGCCCTGCAACTTTAGCAGTCCTGAAGGCTCCATATTAGCTGTGTGCCAACTGGTTTGAACTGGTTTGAAAATTAAACCTCATATCAACTGACATGATAAGGGGTAATGGCAAAACCTATTATATATTTATTTATTTATTCATTTATTTGTTATAACTTTGACGCATACAGGGCTTCAAGCTTGTCAAGTTGACATGCGTTTTGTGTGTAGGTGAGAAATAACACCTGACCCCCAAATTCCACAAGACGAGGAATGGATGCGGATCCGCTCCGGAACAGCGGCGGAGTCATTAGGTTTCCATTAAAGTCAATGTGTGTACTTCCACAGAGTGCGGAACGGCTGCATCCCAGCTCTGGCGATCCGCAGCCCTCTGGAGAAGATACGCAGAGTTTTTATTTTTGCCGGACGCCGGAGAACTCCGCAGCAATTCAGCACACGACAGCATCCTGTGGAATTTGGGGGTAAGGGTAACCTCAGACATGCAAAATTCAACTCACATAGCTACAGCCAGTACAGTATGTAGGCCAAATGTGTGGCCAGAAGGAGGCTCTTGGTGTCCAAAACATTTATTATGGGCTAATTATGAAAGCCAACACAACAATCATGCAAATTAAACAAGATGAATCATGAGAAATATTTGTTAAAAGTAGAAGTACTGATTTAAATTATTTACTCAAGTAAAAGTAACAAAGTACAGGCTTGGAAATGTACTTATGTAAGTATGAAAGTAAAAGTAGCCTTGCGAATGACAAACCTACCTGGACCACACACGTTACTAGAGAGCACGCTGAGAAACTTCAGTGGACATGGAAAAAAGGCTCTCTGAAGGCCATTGGCTATATTTTAAATGGATGTCTGCCAATAGGCCTTTTAACATACGGCCTATTTATTGCAACAGAGACTGGGACTCCAGGTTAATAAGATTCTGACTGAGTAGCAAGATATGAATTCAATTGTGATTCTGTGAGAAGTCTGTATATTACCATCCAATTAGATTAAATTTAGTATTAAATTTTATTAAACTTGTTAGTGAGGACTAGATTAGGATTGTATTTAAAGCGGATTCTGGTTTCCAACTTTGCCCCAAGTGTGTCTGTTAAAACACTTAAGAGACTTCTCTCTTTTGATGCTTTATTACAATCAAGCATCAGGACAATGAGCATGGCTCTGCTATGGCTGTGTGTTTTTGTGTGGTAATAAAAGAAATAAATAACATTGTAAAGGCTACCATACACAATGCAAAGGAATCATATACTAGTAAATAATAACAATAAACCCATTATTAATTTCATTATCTTAATGCAGTGTAACTGTAGCATGTAAATAATGCACCTAAAATACAAACGTGAGCAAGGGCATTCAACAATCTCCAATATAAATCAACAGCCAGGTGTAACCTAGGTAACAGGTGAAGAACACAAACAACTACATCACTAGCTAACTTTAAATTTGCCAGAACTATACACCAATAAAACAACAGGCTTAAATGAACTGACAACATACTGTAAGTTATACGACTTACAGCTCTCAAACACACACACACACACACACACACACACACACACACACACACACACACACACACACACACACACACACAGACAATCTCTGCTGATTATGCTCCTGACAGTCTCTCTTTTTTCTCACTTTTCTCTCCATGTGGCGTGCGCTCCCGCTCGTGGTGTGAGGCGCGTGTCCGCGCTATTCTCCGACATGCAGTCACAATCACGCCTGATAGACGACCTTTTGTACAAAACTAAAGTAACGAGCCAGTTTTGTAAAATGTAAGGAGTCGAAAGTACCGATATTCGTGTTAAAATGTAAGGAGTAAAAGTAAAAAGTCGCCAAAAAAATAAATAGTAAAGTAAAGTAAAAATATATGAAAAATCTACTTTAGTCCCATCTCTGCCTACTGGTAAAAGCAAGCAATGATATCCTCTATCACCAGTCACTTTTCTTAAAAAAAAATGTTTTGGTGTCAAATAGCTATAGATGCATGGACTTTGAGTGGACATTTATTATAATAGTATTGATGTTATTTAAAATATTAAAAAAATAAATATTTACAGATGTTATTGAGTATAATTGATCATTTTGCCTTCTTGCTGAACCTGAAATATATAAGTTTATATGAATGTACTGTGCTTTTAAATCTAATGTAGTTCCGGCCTACATCGTACGACCAATCAGCGACTCTGACACAAAACGCCTCCGAATGTTAGACAAATCACAGCTCGTCTTTCAACGCGAGTAGAGCAGTCCAGTTGTAGCAGTCTGGTTGGTATCACCTCCAGTCTACCAGCGCCACAAGCCTGTCCACCGTGCGACTGACACGGTGTGATATACACAGTAAAATGCCCGGAAAGTGACTCGAGAGGAAGGCAGGACTGTCCGGACATTGGCACTGGATTCCGTGGAGGTTTTCTGACCGACAGACCCGAGTCTCCTGCGTAGTATCCGCAGCATTAGGTAGGTTTTTTGGCGCCGTGGTGTTGTTGCAATGTCCCTCTTCTTCCCTTTAGCCCAGGAGCTGCGACAATTAAACGCACATTTTTGGCTGAGGGTTTTGAATAACCGTAACACGTCATTTTTTAGCTTTTGTCGTAGTTTCCCCAGTAATTGCGGGTTATACAATTGTTAGTGTTTGGCATGTTAGCTATCAAGATTAATACAAAAATTACCACGGTTGATAATCGCATAAAATCACATTAAGCCCATACATAGGTTCCGCCGGGGGATGTATGTTGACAGATAGCGCCGTACGTGACGCGCTCAGGGTCCATGTATCGCTCCGAACTGTTATCGGATATCTGCCTTGATTATCGACAAACGTAGTTAGGTTACACACCTTAAAGATCAGCGAAGACATTTTACAAATGTTAAGAGGCAACTCTTTCACACGACATACGGCTGGGCCACCAGGCAGTACCTATTTCAGTTCAAATGAACTTGGAAGATGTCCACGGTGCTATTGTTATTGGTCTTTTTAGTCCAAAATAGACCGTGCTGGGTTGCGGTAAAGAGCAATAAAAATGTAAACTTCACATTAGTGGTTTAGATACGTGCCTTACGTCGAATTAATCATAAGACCATAACATAAAACCGGACTTTGTATGAACTACAGTAGGCCTATATTCTCCTCTGCTAATGTACGAGACATCTATTAAAGTTGAGAGTTTGTATTGCGGTTAGTAGGCTATAACATTAAATATGTTTAATGGAATGCTTTGGGGTTACGTGTGTGGATTTGAGTGCAGCAAGGGTTGGAAAAAATGACCCTGCTCAGTTAATCACATTGGTTAAGCGCATGCAAAGTATCCTGCACCATAGTTTTCTTGCCTCCTGTCAGACGCCTACCAAATCTCGCACGTTATGCTGTTGTGGACCAAGGAGATGTGGTCTCACATTGAACTTTCCATAAATATCAGACAGCAGTATTGTTTACCACCGAGTGAAATGATTATCACCATTGATAGCTTTGTATTGTTATTAAAAAGATGGCATACTAGCAAGAAAATACTTGGTTCATCTGTCAGTGAAATTTTTCAATAAAAGATGCAATTGTAGCCTACAGGCTTACAGTGATGAACAGTTATAAGACATTTTTGTAACAGTTATAGTAAAGTTGAAAGAGCAGTTTTCCAGTGGCCAGCGTGAGGGGCATAGACTGCCAGTGTCTTGGTAGCCAGGAACACATCTGCTGTATGCAGGTGGTCTAGGGGACGGGGACAATCAAATCCAGTTGAATTCAGGGTGTTTCTCAGTGCTGGCTGCTCTCAGTGGGTCGGCTTCCACAGCTGCAGAGCTGGATCAGTTGGACTCAAACTCACTTATACTCTCATTTCCTTGTCTGAAAAGAACACCCACTGCTGCATCACAATTATTGCATTCAGTCAAGCAGCTGCCTGACCGCTGAGCCCAGCCAGGGTTTCAAGGGCCCATTTTTATGAAGTTTCTCAAAAGAGTGCTTGCTGCTCAAGGACTTACTGAGGTGGGGGCTCACATTCATCAAATCCCTCAGAATAATAGTGCTCATGGCCGGAGACTTCAGCAGATCTGCTGCACTGTTTGTTTTCACGGTGATACACTTGATTGATAGATCCCAGTTTGTTGACTGTGAGTGAGGACAAATCCTTCAACTGGGCTCCTGTAGTTGTCTGCGGCTTCAAAGTGTACAGCTGAGACATCACAGCATTTTTGGTTCTTTACTGCATTTTATAGCATTCGCCATTTCTGTGAGTTAAAGCTACCAAGCCCAAGAGAAGTAGCATTATATCACATTTGAAGGCAGAAACAAGACAACATGGGTGTTCATGAGAAGTGTCCAGGAACTAAGCCAACAAGTTTTGTGTCCACTCACACATTGGTCAGGTTTCCCTGGTGACTTGCTGTATCTCAGTGAGAAATTAATGGACCTATTATTTTGTGTCTTTTAGTGTAGATGTAGTATAATGCTTTCATCACTGTAAACAAGTAATACAAGGTTAATGTTCAGCAGACTAGTTTCTTGGAAAGGGAAAGCATTGCCAAGACACATGGTGAAACATTGCAGAAACCTCTTAATCTGTCATTAAAGTAGGGCTGGGCAGTATATCAATATTATATTGATATTGTGATACAAGATTAGATATAGTCTTAGATTTTGGATATCATTATATTGTAATATGGCATGAGTGTTGTCTTTTCCTGTTTTTAAAGGCCGCATTACAGTACATTGATGTAATTATCTGAATTTACCAGACTGTTCTAGCTGTTTTATTTTTTGCCTTTACCCATATAGTTATTATGTCTACATTACTGATGAGTATTTGTCAAAAATCCCATTGTGTAAATATTTTGTGAAAGCACCAATAGTCAGCCCTACAGTATCGATATTAAGCTTTATGGTCCAAAATATCGTGATATTTGATTTTCTCCATATCGCCCAGCTCTACATGAAAGTAATCCTTGATTGCAGCTACACTCGGAAAACACAAATAGCTGCAATTTACTTTTTATATTTTACAGTAATAACCCCCCAAAAATCAGTAATATCCAAATGTATAACAGAGCAGTGCAGCATGGCGGAGGGGATTTGACTAGTCACTGTAACTTTGGATAATTACATACCTAATAGAACTACCCGGGCTGATGCAGCCCATGTTAGATTACTGCAGAGATATTGGTATGGGTGTATATGTTGGCCGATAAGTAACAAGAAATTGCTTTACAGAAATGACCTCTAGGTTTGAGGTGATCTAGAAACGATGTCACCAAAGACAACTCAAAGTATCTTGAGCCAATTACTTTTTAAAAACAAATTTAAGGGATCTGAATGAAGATTGGTACTACTGCACACCTTTATTTCCTCACACCTTCACATCTGGTCTCTCAGATACAGGGGAGTGTGTGCATGTGGGTATTGAAGGAGACACGGGATGGGAGTGATGTCTTGTGAGGCAGAGATGTGAAATAGTTGGGCTGTGGAACCGCCCGGTCCAGTTGCCAGAGTAAAGGCTGACCAAAAAGATCTTTAAGTGGGACAGAGCATGTCGTTATCCTTGGTTGAAAGAGGTTTCTGTAGTATTTGAATTGTCTACATTACATTTTATTTTCTTGAATTAGTTTTGTAGTGTAAATAAATATCGTCAAAAATAAACTACTAAAGATCCATATGGGTCGGTGGAATAAGATAATGCTTAGAAACTATGTCCAAATCAAAGAAGATTACTACACAGAACCTTTTTTATTTTATTTTTTTTATTATTTTTTTTATAAATGAAATGTGCTGGGAGGCCACAAGTCCTTATGTGGTAAGTTAAGAACTGGTACTTTACCACTGACAATTACATGATGAATTTTATTTTGTTTTCTGTTGCCATATCAACAGGGACATAAGGAATCAACAATAACATCTTTTGACAGGAGCAAACAAATGGTACCTATCTCAAGCAAGTTTCATGTCCCAGAAAGTTGCTAGTAATAGCAAAGGGAAATGAGAGAAATCGCTGCCTCCCTGGGCAGCTGGGAAACACAATTTACTATAAGATTTTAGAACAATCAGCAGTGAAGTAGGTAGGATTTGTTGTAAATGCTGTCAGCTAAAAATATGCAGACCGTTAGTTGGGTCCTGGATGAATCCAATAAAAACAGTCTCCAGAGCAACACTCCTACACGGACAACCCTGGCAGCCCTGATTGTGTCTCACTGCCTTACAAATTGTATTCATACTAGTTGACTAAAGGCTTCCCACTCAGTGCACAGACACCCCTCCCCCCCCATAACACATTTACACACTGTCTAGTCATTGGCAGATTTACTCCACCGTGTTTCTTAGTCAGTCACTTTACTGATTAGTGATGTGTCATTGTTTATAACCCCTGCATTGTGATAGTGAGTATACATCTGCTGGGTTCTCACCTGCGGATGTATGAAGGAGAAGTTGATTTACCTGTGAGTGTTGCATTGCTTTAACAGGGGATATTGAAACAGACATATTCCAAACAAGAAGTTTTTGTTGTTGTTTGAAGTGTTATGGTTTAAAATGTGACCACTTCCTGTGTGAACTGCATGTGTACTGGCAGTGAGTAGTTTTGGGGAGTGGGAGAGTGACAGTTCACCCGATTCACGATAGAGGAAGCAGGATGCTTCTGCAGAGGCAGGGTAGTGACATATTACACATCTGCAGAACCATGTAAAGTCAACAACAAGTCAAGCAGAAATGCTTCAGTCTACTGGACCTTCACATTCAGATCACATCAGATCCCAGATTTGCCATCAGCATACAGGGTTTCAAATGAAAAAAGACAAAACATAAAGTTTCAATGCTCCTTGTCAAACATTCCAACTCCCAAGTGTGTGGAACTCTATTGGAGGGATGAATACCATTATTTCAAAAGATATTCCCTTATTTAAGTTTATATGATGTTAGTGGCAAGCGCTGTCCAATACATTGCTCCACAATCGACCATAGATGTTCAGTTGAGGTTGGGTAAATGTGACATGTGATTCACATTCTTTTCATGTTCCTGAAATTATTCAGTGAGTTTGTGCTCTCTTTGGAAGCATCTGCAGTGGTTATGTTTTCTCCCCTTATATACTGGGTTTTCACTCTTAAGGTGTATGCTCCTTAAAGAAATTGGTGGGAAACGATCTATATATGTGGTTAGTTCAGAGTTACTAGGTTTCAGCTGTTCTCAAGGTTTGTCCATAGTTCAATGGGTCAGCAGCCTGTTAAAACAGTTGCCCATGAGATGGTTGTGTATTATCGCCCTAGCATAACGGAGAGGCTCTTGTCAGAGGCAGAACTTGAAACACTGCAGCTTATGGTTTGTGCAAATGCTGACCTTTGAACTAAGCTCAGAAACCCACTGCCGTTCCTTCCTTTTCAAATGGAATTACCTGTAATGTGATACCAGAATTCAGTTCAGTATAAGTCATGTTCACCCACATTTCTGAGCGAAGATGAAAATGACCTTCGTCACATTTGGAGTTTTTATTTAGATAATTTGCAACCTGCTATATAGAAAGGGGGGTTCCTTTTTTCCTTTTTCAGACGTCTGAGTATGGCAGTTTCTAATGCTGTTAGCTAATCCCAATAAAGCAACTACTGCCTGTGTTATTCAAACCTTTTAATCTTCATCCCTTCCTCATCCTTTGCACGTGATTTCATGAGTATGATTATTTCATGTGGTTAAAGGGACACAGGCATAACATTCAAAACGTCTCATTCATTTGGTCCAAACATGTAGGCTGACTGTGAATATAATGCAACTCAAATAAAACAACTTTTTTTGGCGCTGCAGGCTCAGTGATTAAACACACATTAAAGGACATGAATCTTGCCGAGGGGCTTGATTTTTCTCCTGTCAAAAGAAATGTCAGATTGTCTGTTTTAATTGCGCACCATCCATTATGAACACAGACCAGAGGCCTGTACTACAAAGCAAGATTTGGCGTTAACGAGGGAACCTCAGGTTCCAGGGTCCAATCCAGGTTTTCTGTGTCACGACAGTGGATCACTTGTTACCGGGTAAATTACCGTGGCAATTTATGGCAATTGTCAGTACACGATCCGTCCTACCTGCACGATCCGTTCGCGCATGTGCAATATGTTCGCGCACACGCAGATGATAATCATGATTTAGCAGGGATTTACGGCACTGCATAATCTGTTCCACAGTAGCGGTCTGCTGTTAGCCTCCACCGGAAAGCTAACGACGTTAGTTTAGCTAACAGCTAATTCGGCTAACCGCTAGCTGACAGCTTGATTCAGCCTAGAATAACGTTACTCAAACTAAACAGTGGGAAAAGCAGGCTACAACTAAATTAAGACTTATAATACAGTAATAATAAAGACAAGTATTGAGTGATTGTATTTTAAATGAGCACAACGTAAAGTAGAACTGACATAACAGCTGGTAAATATTTAAACGGTTATTTTAACTTTTGAGGGTCTTTTACATGCTGTTTCAGCTAGTGGTTAGCCGAATTAGCTGTTAGCTAAACTAACGTTAGCTCTCCGGTGGAGGCGAACGGACTTTCTTTAACTGTCTATGGGAACAGGACGTGCAGTGTCGTAAATCCGCGTTCATCATGATACCATCTGCGTATGCGCGAACATATTGCACACGCGCAGAACGGATCGTGCAGGCAGGACGGATCGTGTACCGACAGCAATGTAAAAGCACCGCCTACTGACCAATTAAAACCATTATGTTTTAATGTTTTTTATTTGCTCTCAGATTGCTTATCACTGCCAGGGTTGCAACTGAAATAATAGGCTAAAGCAACGACAGTTTATGGAAAGCACAAGTGTAATTATGGTCAGATCTTGTGCCTGACTGATGGAGAAGTGATATTGTTAAGCGTTGTGATTTATGCATAATGTACGATTTTTTTGCCAGCTTTCCTTCCTGTTTTAGGAACCAGTGATTGAATTGCTTTTTGCCTGCAAAACTGTGTCTGTGTTCTTCATATTTATGTAGAATTATAGTTTGCTCTCATGTAAAATATACGGCTCTGGTAGATGTTTGTGATCGTTCATGCTGTGCAAACACCGCCTCTTTTATGTTAATTGAACTAGTTATCCACCGTCGTGACACCGCTTATGCGGGACACGGTGGTTAGAGTTAGAAATCCAGGGCATGTTGATCTTAATTCGTAGTACAGGCCTCTGGTCCAATCACGTCATAAACATTGTGACAGGTGCGTAAGCAAATGAAATCCCCTGGGGACATAAGGTTGACTCAAGGTTTGTACACGTAATGGGGCAGGAGGACGACTGTGTTTGCCCTCATCTGCAGTTTATTTGCTGTCTAATCCCTGTACATAATGCTGGGATGCAGAGGAACAGTAGCTATGCATTACGAAGCAGACAGTCAACACCGTTGGATTAGTTTGCACACGGTGAATCATGACTTGGACGACTGGAACGATTGTCTCTTGGCTGAAGAGACATCTCTTCTTCCTGTCATACAGTCTAGCTGGAGGTTAAATGGGTTTGTTCAAAGCCTGTGATTTATGGCAGAGCCTGAGGGGCAGAGATTGTGGACAGGGTAATGGCCGCAGTCCTGCTCGTTGACCCTGCAGTCGTGTGGACATTTAGGAATGTACCAGATCACAGATCTGATTGGAAACTTAATAAAGGATGGATCATTTGTCAGTAAGAGGATGACAGTTGGAGACCAGGGCTGCACAAACATGGCCTTCTGTTTCTCTGTAACATTGTAATTTAGGTTATTATTTCAAATTATATTCCAAACTATGTTCTATATCAGCTCGTGGATATTGGTAACATGCTGTATGTTTTTGAAAGCTTATGCCAATGCGGGTTTTGCTGTTTTTGAATTGAAGCTACTGATCCCTTTTTATGCTACTTTTTGGTGATTGTATTTTAATAATAACACATAGTCAGTGTTCCTTCCATTCTCATGCCTTTAGTGTTAGCAGGTAAAAATATTATTTGAACAAGAACAACTGCACTGAAACCTCCTGGAACATCGGTCTCAGTCCTTTTCCAGGGGAAAATGTAAACAAGGACACAGTCATTGATGTAAAGCACCAGAAAGCAGAGCAATCCAGTATCATCTGTTATGCGGAGCTGCAGCAGCAGTTCCAAACCTGCTGTTTTTCAACTGCAATTCCAGTCCCATCTGGACACAGAGGAGACTTTGAGACAGCATGGACACTGTCTCTGTCGGATAAGGTTGTGTTGCGTTCGATGTTATAAAATACCCTTCTGCAATCTAGTGTTTTTTTTGTTTTTGTCGTTTAACTGCAAATGACAAATGACAAATGACAAAAGTTGTTATGAGTTATTGATATTACATTTTAAATAAATCATTAAATGTAACCATATGCAGCAATTTTTTTGTTTTGTTGCATTTTTGATAAGAAGACACTTCTGCTGTTTTGCACAGTTTATATAAATAAAGGTAGATTTTTAATTCTGTTAAAAAAATTGTGAGGAAATCATATTGTGAACTTAAAATTGTGATTTGTAGCGAATCGTGAGCGGAGTGTATTGTTACATCCCTAACTCCTAATGTAGAATTTGGTTATATCTATACTTGATTAAAAACGTGTTTGAGCTTGCTAATGTCCTGGTTTCAACAGGCCTCATTAGGAAGAAGAAAGTTCTAAATATAGCGAGCTGAGTTATTTAATGTGCCTCATTATGTTGTAAAATATGAGGGTGAAAGTGGGGCGCCCCCGGCTCACCCCCCCACATTTGGTTTATTTTGAATCCATCCAATCTTTCATAAGAGGTGGCAGAGGCAACACACAGTGTTATAGACTGTACACAACAGCTGATTTTCTTCTGCCTGTGCCAGACATTCATCAAAAAATTATTGGAACATAGTTTCTTTTTTTTTTTTTTTCTTTATTTGATAGTGACAGTGCATAGACAGGAAACGGAAACGAGGAGAGAAAGAGAGGGGATGACATGCAGCACAGGGCCGCAGGTCAGACTCGAACCCAGGCCACTGCAAAAGACTCAGCCTACATGGGGCGCACGCTCTTATTGGGTGAGCTATAGATGCCGCCCCTCATTGGAACATTTAATGGAAAAAACGTTTTAACCACACCTATCAAGCAATTTATTTCAGAGTTGAAATGATTGAGAAGTTAGAGGAAACTTTGTGTAATGCTGGTTTCCTGCTGTTATGTTGTTTTCCTTACCATTATCACAGAGCTCCCACACCAGGGCTTCATGGGGTGCAGACTCGCCCTCGTTATTAAGTGTTGATGTGGTTTGGTTTCACCATCGCTCCATGGAGAGCAGCTTCAGCCTCCACTGATTCCCATAACAGATCAATGGAAGAAAAAAAATACCCTGCGAGCAGGATACAATATCAGTAACAGGAGAGAAGAGCCTCAATTAATTTAACACAAACAGTTCAGTCTCGGTGCAAGATGTAACACGACACTGCTCAGAATCTTAGCCGCAGTTTATTAGTCAGGCATTCACAATGCTTCCCCTCTAAAGAGATTCCATCTCAAATCTTTATATCCATTTTATTTTTTTTTCCTTTTTGTATTTTAACAAGTATATCAATTATGCTATGCAGAATTTAAGACAAAAATACACAAAATAACCCTGATGTCTGTTTGGATGTTCTTCTTTTTCCACAATACTTATTCTAACTAGCATATAGACAATGTGATGTCCCGTTTAGATATTTGCAACTAAAACAGTTAAATCAGATGTATTTCCAGGTACTTTTAGTTTGTCCCCAGCTTTAATAGTACAGACCTTTTCATTTAGGCCTACAAATGATCAATTCATCAATAATAAATGTATTTTAGGATATATCTTAGGATATATGTAATTTAATGATTTGTGTTTATAAACATTGAATAATTCAGAACTAATCACTGTGAACAGTATGTGTTTAATCGGCTTCAGACAGTTTTCCCTCTTATGTATAACTTGTTGTATAAGCAGAGTGCTGGCCTGTGGTGAAACCAGTGACTCATCTGTCGTTGTCTTTATCACCTTCCACATATTTGTTTCACACCTTTCATTGCTTACTTTTACACACCTACTTTGCTTCCTTTCATTTCCTGCAAAACTCTTCCAGTTCTGTTCACTATTATAGTTAGTTAGTATACTATCATTTTTTGGTTGCTTGTCTGTCTGTATCATTCTGTGCAGCTGCTGTTTTGGTAAGGTCTTCCTAGGAAAAAATAAAGTTAAATCTCAGTGAAACTTACCTGAATTAGCCTCCCAGATTGATTGTATCTAACCACAAAAGTGAATCAGAAGATGGACTCTTTAGGAGCAGTTGCAGCAGCGTTGGGGAAACTGCAGGCCCCTTTTGTACTCCCACTAATAGACTAAAGGTGTTGGCAGCCTGGCATGCTTTGTGACTTCCCCTCCCTTTAACACTGAATCACCAAGGAGAAGTCACAGAGGTGTGAGAGTGCTTGGGTGGGCTCAAAGAAAAGACAAAGCCCAACGACAGGAAAAGAAAGAAATAAACCTTGTCAGATGCTGTATTGTAAGAACCTTTTCTACAAACCTCAGTCACACTGCAGAGGTAACACCTGAAGCATTTATCTGCAGCTTAAGCATTAGTCTTGCATGAGCTCCCTTTCACCAGGAGGCTAATGCAAGGAATTAGCTGTAATGTTTTGTTGTGAAATGCTCCTCACTTGTGTAACTACGAGTTACCGGTTGAGGATGTTTGCTTAAAATCAGCCACTTGGCTCATTAGGTACGATTTAACCCACTGAGAAGAACTTGGCAACCTGGTGTCAGAGGAGAAACCGATGGAAGAGTGATGGACAGTCAGTTGGATTCATTGACTAAGTAATATTCAGCACTTATTTTATTATTTTTACTTTATTACTTTATTTTATAATAACCTATTTTATTGCCTAAACATTAAAAAACCCCACTACTATCTATTTAATAATCTATATAATAAAACGTTACTACATTACTCCAATTCACTACACATTTCAGGGTTTTATCATTTTTTTTAATCAAATGTATTATTAATTATTAAGATTTTATGTGCTGCCCAACTGGGCAATGGTAGGGGGAAACACTGCTTTAATTGTAGCCAATTTCATCCAACAAGTATTCAGGGATTCTCCAAGCATTTATTCCCATTGAATAGCATTTAGATCACAGAATTCTCACGTTGACTAACCATAATAGAGATGATGATGATGGATGTAATAGCTTTGTGATTTAGTTAATCCTCTTTTTGAATTTCTGTGGTACCATTACCATCCAAACCTGCAGGCTTCATATATTTTGAGAATTGCCCAGCAATGTCTTCTTCATTTCGTTTTTATGCTTTACCCAGTGTGTGGTTTTGTCAGGGCTGGGCACAGATGGAAATTGTTGATTTCTGCCTCTGTCAGCAGTTGGCGTTGCCTGCCAAACATTTACTCTGAAAAGCATTTTGTAACATAGCTGTATGTATGTGAAGACCTTGTGATCTCCATGTATCTTCAGACTTTCACATACTCCTCCTAGGGAATTACATGCCATTTAGCCCTTAAGTATTTGCTGGGAAGGTACAAAGTCTCTAATTAAAACATTTGTGAGTTAGAAAAAAGATGACCGTGTCTTGCATCATTCTGTTGTGTTCTGCCCAGACAAAAAAGCACCCAAGCAGTCCTTCAAATACCTTGAAGGGACAGTGTGCTGCACTGTGTTCATTGCTCTGCTGTGATGAACAGCAGCCTGTCACATAGTGATGCCAGAGTCTCTGCTGTGGCACTGCTGCAAAAATGCTGACAGAGCCTGCAAACCATCATGCTCATGATGACGTGGAACATGTGTAAACAGACAGCAGAGTATATAAAGTGACTGGATTTGGAGGCAAAAACATTTTATTCCTAGACCATATGAGTGAATCTATACTTTATTGGTTATCAGACCTAGTTATTAAAATATGTCCTGTGCCTTTGAGCTACCCTGTTAAGATAAGAAGAAGAAGACACACTTTATTAATCCCCCAACATTTTACACTCTGTTGTTACACACAAGGATTGAGAGGGTTACTAAAAATTTAATCAGGAGCCTAATCCAAGTATGACAATATTAAAGTAACGTAACTTCATTACTCTCTGTTACTTGTGGATTACCTCAAAACCAAATATGCAAATAAAGACAAGAGAAAATAAATACTGTATCAATAAGATGACTTCTATTCAAATTTAGGGCTGGATGTATAAACGATGTGGACATTTATAAAAGAAGATGCAGTGAGAATGTGTGTGTGCACCTCACGCATGCTTCAGACCAGGCGTACAAACAGTTCTCTAGAGCAAGCTGATGATAAGGAGGAGATTAAACAAGGTGACATCATCTTCCAGTAAAACATTGTTGTTTAGGTTCTTTGCCAATTTCACTGATAGTGTTATTATTTTGCAATCACAGGGAGGTAAACTTTGCTTTTTAGCAAAAATCGCTGTTTTGAATTCCAAATAGGTCACTCTCAACATTGATTTTGTTCCACACTGAATGTGGTTTGTAAGTGAGGCACTCCTGTGCACTGACCTGCTGTTTTTTCCCCGGGCCCTCCCTCCTCCCCCAGCCAGGCCGTTTGTTCAGGAGGGTGACTGTGGCTACATGGCCGGAACAGAGAAAACCCTTTAACAAATAAGCTGTAGTAAGCCGGTCGCTTTTGCTTCCCAATGCCAGAGGAAAAGCTGTCAGCCAGTCCATTGCGGTGTGTAGAATTTATGTGCGGCAAGTGTGTGTGTTTGTGTTTGTGTGTGTTTGTTTTGTAGAAGTACACATTTCCCTATGTACAGAATGATTTTGTGTGCATGCCTGTGTCAGAATTAGAGGCTGAGGGCTAAATGTCACAGATGATGTATGTGCTACCTGAGAATCAAAGCCAGAGTGATGTCTAACAAGATGAAACATAGAGCTATCCTCGGTTAAATGCATAGATTTGTGGTTCTAAATTCCTGTTGTTTTGTTAGCAGAAAGTCTCATTTTTCTTTCAGTGGGCATTTCATTATTTTTACTAACTCCATAAAACGTCTGGAGACAGAGTTCATTAGTTTTGTTCTGGTGGCATCTCCATTGTCATAACAGTTTGAAGCAGTTCTGTGTCAATTTTGTGATTCAAGACACTCTGCAAAGTGAAATTGCACACAGTAATGTTGGCCTGTCAAATAAAGAGAACGTGATGATCACTCTCCTTCACAATATTTTTTCTGTAGATTTGTTCTGAGATGCGTGCATGCAATAATGACAGTGGAGTGTCCCGGTGCCCCTGACATCTGTCACATGAGTTAGCTTAAAATCTACGACATAAAATGGTACTTTTGATTAGGGTTTGTTGTTAACTTTGCTTGAGGAATGTTGCCCTAGTGCATAATAAGAACTAACTGTTTTATTGTGTTTTGTGCCACAATTCAGGCCTCATGGAGCTGGGGACTCAACGCCTGTTGTGCACTAGGGAGCTCGATCCATGCTCAATTCCCAGCAAGCAACCATAAAGGGTGGGAACTTGATTACCCTTCAGTTCCTTTGTCCCATCCCTCCCCCTAAATTGCCCCTGTGGTGATATTGTACTCTCCCGCCTGTGGCCCGCAACATGATTGGCAAGTTGAAACAGAACTTGCTGGTGGCCTGTCTGGTCATCAGCTCGGTCACAGTCTTCTACCTGGGCCGCCATGCCATGGAGTGCCACCATCGCATCGAAGAGCGCAACCAGCCAGGCGGTATTCTGCCTTTGTCAGCGCTGGGAGGCAGCATGCGGACCACCTTACGGACAGGTCAGAATCTCAGCTCACCTTTTGTTTACAACAAAGACATGCCACTCATCTTCATTGGTGGAGTGCCCCGCAGCGGGACCACGCTAATGCGAGCCATGCTGGACGCCCACCCTGAGGTGCGCTGTGGTGAAGAAACTCGCGTCATCCCTCGTATCCTGGCCATGAAGCAGATGTGGAGCCGCTCGGGCCGGGAGAAGATGCGCCTGGACGAGGCCGGTGTGACAGATGAGGTGCTGGACGCCGCCATGCAGGCCTTCCTGCTGGAAATCATTGTAAAACATGGAGAGCCCGCCAACTTTCTCTGCAACAAGGACCCTTTTGCTTTGAAGTCACTTTCCTACCTGGCCAAGATCTTTCCCCATGCCAAGTTTGTACTCATGATTCGTGACGGCCGGGCTTCAGTCCACTCCATGATCTCACGGAAGGTGACCATCGCCGGCTTTGACCTGGGCAGCTACCGGGACTGCCTGACCAAGTGGAATCGGGCCATAGAGACCATGTACACTCAGTGCCTGGAGGCAGCGGACAAATGCCTACCTATGCACTACGAACAGCTGGTCCTTCATCCAGAGAAATGGATGAAGACACTGCTGAAATTCCTTGACGTTCCTTGGAATGATGCCGTTCTCCACCATGAGGAGCTCATCGGGAAAGTTGGAGGAGTGTCCCTCTCCAAGTAAGTAATGGTGACAGCTCCTAGAACATGTTCTTTTTTTATCTTTCCCTCACCCAAAACCCAAGCCCTGACGTCTTGTTATGTGCTCAAACTTTGATGGTAATAGTTGCAACAAGGATGTGAATGGACCTTCACCATGACTTGTGTTTTGGTGATAGTTTCTTCTAGAGTCTTAAAGTGACAAAAATATGTTGTAGCAAAAAAGATAATGACTAATCAGTGGCCTAATGAGAAGGAATCTGTAGACTGATTTGGTCGAGTTTAGTTGAACTTTCACGTTTCATTATTTTCAGTGTAATTATAGCCACAGAGTAAAACTTAAGTCTGGCTATTGTCACTGTGTCTTCTTTGATCTCCCGTGTTTGTAACTCAAGGAGAGACTTGTCCATGTTCTTAAACCAGAACTCTTTAATTTAGAGTAATTACAACATAGGCCCTTGCCAATGCCTTTTTAAGAATAGATTTTTTTTCTGTAAGCTGTTCCCACCAACTGCAAATGAATACCTCCATTATCTTCTTGTTGTTCTTTGTTTGTTGTATTAGGGTTAAGTGCACTACCTTGTAAAGTAGAGTTACACAGCCCCTTGTCTGTACCACTGTATGTTTAAACTAAGCTTTGAGGTCATTTAGGTACTTCCAACACTCTGAAGTAGTTATTACCAGTGATGACACACTGAATCAGCATTCATCACTGTGTAATGCTGTGATTCATTTTCAATTCTTTCTTTTTTTGTCAGTGGTTCCTTGCCATTTTGGACACGTAACCCGTTTGGAATGCAGTGTCAGGAAGCTGCCTGCTATCTATGTGATAAAGCAGTGGACTCATGTTGATGCTGGCTTTGTTTTTACTAGATGCTTTCTCTAGAGCTGCAGATTTATTAAATAGCTCATTGCCGACGTAATGGTGGTTGGATACATATTTGCTATTGTAAGTTATGATTCATGCCACATGCTCCACAGGCTAAGCTGGGCCTGCCTTTCTCAGTGCAATAGAAATGAGCTTGGACATGCCCATGTCTATTCAGCTTTTAACTACTTGGCCTGGAGTGTAGAATAAGTATGGCTCTGTTATTACCCCTGGAGAAACATTACATGTACGCTAGTAAGTGGGGTTTTACTGAATGTCATTATTATTTTTTATTGTTTTATTTTTTTTTTTACATTCAGAGCTTCTATTGAGGTTTTTCAATGAAGCTTTGAATGTCTGTTGTCATTTTTTGTGACATCATCACTAGGGCTGCACGATATGATGAAATATGCGATATGCAGTAAAGTAGAATATTGCGTTAACAATGTGACATGCTGCTTTCTACTAAAGTACAACAAATTGCTTGTTGAATTTAAAAGAAAGGAAATTAAATCATTTCCAACATTCTTGTATTCTCAACATTAGAGCAGCTTCCTGCTCTAAATTGATTTTTGGCATATTCTGTTTTAGAAGGGTTTTTCAGGTTATTTATTATGCTTTTATCTTATGTTTATATTTGTACAGCACTTTGGGGCAGTAGTGACTGTTTGTAAATGTGCTATAGAAATAAACTTTGACCTTGAACAAATTAAATATTAAAGGCACCACTAAAAAAAGTGAGTTTCTACTATCTACTGATAACTAACTCTCTAAAATCTCTAAGTGCCTTTTGCAATATGTATATTGTGCCAGTTGATATTGCGATGACGATAAAAAAAACAACAACAATAGATTGTGCAGCCTAATCATCACACTGGAAAAAAATCCTTAAACAAACCCTGATTTTGGTTATATAAATGTAATTTGTGGTGCTTTTAGATTGCAGCTAGTCTGCCTCGTCAATACAGGTGCTCGCCTCCCTTTGTGTGCGGCAAGCGCAAACCATTTTTTGACCACAGTAAAATTCTAATAAGTTAGATTATTAACATGTAGTGAATTTTGAAAATTATTACATCTACCTTTTAATACATTTGACTGTAGATTTCTATGGAGTTCTTGGAAATGTTTTCATCACATGAGTCGGAAGCCATCCTACACAGACACCACTGGAATCTAATGCTACAAATAGTGTAATACTTATAATATCAGTGTAGCCTGCTTAAAATAATCTGTATCTCCAAATGTGCAAAAATATTGGGTTAACCATGATTGAACAGACAAAAGAAAAAAATTTAGAATTTGAATCTCAACGTTATGATTGAAGCTTCGAACTATTCGGTGCAGCCGTACGACGTAGAAGTGTGTCAAGTTGTATAAATCACTTTCTCTTTAATATCAGTTCCCGTAGGCCTTAAAACTTAGCATGCACCTCTGGCCTTGAAATCTATCCTTCCCATGTTTTCACAAAGCCTACAGACTTTCCATCATTACATTTTCTTTTGGAAATGAAACATCCTACGGCTATGCACAGCAAGGAACCAAGTCATTAGTGAACACATGAGATTATGGCTGCACTAGGGCACTGTAAGCAGGTTTTCCTAATGGCCCTGCCTGGTGTCAGAGTTGTTTTGCTTTCAGTGATTTGGGAGGTTGGCCTCTGGAAGTCATTGAGGAAATGCTGCAGTAGTGCCACCCCGTTCCTCTCCTATATCTATCGCCCCCCTGTTGCTCCCGCCCTCTTCCTGCCACGTAGCACCAGAACACATATCCTCTTGAGTCATTTGGGTCACGTTTTGTTATTGTCTTTATATGACAACACAACCCTTTTTAAGGACTCACACCACTTCTTCTGTAGTAAAAAGGAAAGGTAGATTTCCTTCCTTTGGTTGAAAATGTCTAATATGCACCATATTTAATTTCTCTTCCCTTTCTGAGTTCCATGACTTTGATGTGTTTGAATATGAGAAAAACACAATTTAAAGAACAAAGAGGCAGCAGGGTACAGCAGGGGTCAGCAATTAATTTCAGTCATGGGCCATGGCAGTGTTCAAAGGCACATTGTACAACTATATAATGGCAATTCATTTCACAATAACATTGATCTGTTTGTTCAAGGATTGTGTCCAAGACCAGATGTCATTTTTACCATTAGTGAGCGAGGGCTAACAGAGTTACAGAAGCCTATGTTTGTGCTCATATTGAAAAAATAGACTCATATACACAAAGGTCTATTCTGTATTGCAGTTTGAGACAAGAGATGTCAATGGTTATCTGCACACAATAAACAGTGGTTTTCTCTGTTTTATATCATTATAAACTGAATATTTATTTATTTTTGGATTAATATATGTTAAGGACAACCCTTTAAATGCAGTCTGTTAAAGAAAAAACTTACATTTTCATCAGGGGGCCAGATATTTTTGTTGGAGGGTGGCCACATTTAGCTGCAGTTTGGCATTTCTGAAAGCTGCATTGTTACAAAAGAATCAAGCAAACTTTCAACTCATATTAGCTCAAGTAAGAGCTTTGACAGAATCTAACATCAATACACAGCTACAGTCATAAATAAGTCATCCTTTATAGAAGAATATTTACTATCACTACTCTAGTGATGTCAAAGCACTGGGATTCTCTCTCTCTATTCCACAGTGCTGACATGTGAGCTCTGAAGTTGTTGTTGTGGTTGAAGGAAGGCCTTTTTAACCCTGAAGGCCACACTACATAATGAAGAGATCGCCCAGACTCACAAACATGCTCATAATACCAACATCCAGACAATTAGGTTTAAGCACATTAAGCCTATTATCATTTGAACTTTTTGGGTTTGTGGGTTTAAACATTCTACCTAATAATGACACAACTCCAAAGTTGCTGATCTCTTGAGAATTTTCTTTGAGTTTATACAAGGACCTCTGACCTAGAAACCGTTACCATGCCCTACTTTTGTGGTTGCAGATGAGGTCATGGGAAAAGATGGCGACCAAAGAATGAGTTAGACAAGGCAACTGTGGCCAGATCCACTGCAACCACAAAGCTAGTAAAACCCTGGAGTTAAAGAGATGTACAGACATTATATCCAACTGTGCATGCTTGGTTCCTTTCTTTTATGATTTCATCCCTTTTCATCACTGTACTTCTTTGAGTCTGGTTATTTCTTGTGACAGCTCAACTCACACTTGTTTTGCCAGACCACCGCGGAGGAGGGTCTTCTTTAAACCAATCACAAGCCGTACAGAGCAACGATGCCTCTGCAAAATAACCTCGGGAAGAAACTTGTTTTGGTGGAACATGTGTACGTATAGTAGTTGTTTTAGTCGTGCAACAGAAAACTCAGTTTGTCTAGCTAGCTGTCTGGATTTACCTTGCAGAGATTTGAATAGCAGGTAACCATAGTCCTCAGAAATCAACTGGAGTTTAAAATGCCAACACAAAGGAAGCCCAAGGCAACGGATATCTGGCCTAAATGAGTGAAATCCGGCGTAATTTCCGTCTGCAACTGAGCAATCTGAAAAGTGAGAACGTCATGGACACAGACTAACTCACTGAATGTTCGGATTACAGAAACACTGTTCAACTTGTACAGATCTGATCCTGATAGGTTTAACAGGAAATGTAACTTAGAATTTGGTAGATACCTGGTGTGCATGAGCAGTCATAAAGTACCGAATGCTTTTACAGGACAAAATGATGCTTATTTATCTGCTTTGAGAAACTTGCAACTACAACTTAGTTCTGTATTTGTGTTTGGTGATTACTAGTCATTTAATGTAGCTGGGAACAGATATCTATTTTTTGTTTGATATCTAATCACATTCAATTTGTTTACCGTTCTTTACTGTAATGTTGGTTTTGACCACCTCAGCCAGCTGGTGTTGCAGCACTGTGCTCCTTTACAACAGCCAGGCTATACAATGTGAGCAATTTTCCAAATTTGCAAGTGAAAATTTGAGTGTGAATGTATTTGTGTGCACGGTGCACACAAATAAATTGCCGCGCCAGGTCAGCTGTCACTAATTCATGTTCATTCCTTGAGTAACTTGATGGCAGGCCAAAAATGTCTTTGTTGTTCTCTCTGTAAGCCGTTATCCTGAGTAGTGATAACGAACCAAAGATATTTTTTGAGGCCAGAAGCTCCCTTCTGTAACACCATTGCACAAAAGCTAGTGGTCAGATTATTTTTGTAGTTCACATGATGTCAACAGCGTAAGGAGTCTTCTCTCTAGCTGATTGTGTCATGTTAATTTCAGTAATTGCATTCCCTGGTTTAAGTCTCATTGATATATCAAAAATGTAAGCTTATTAACTTAATAGTTTTTAAGAGGATACATCTTGTTAACCAAGCTTAAAAAAAAAGCCAAGAAACCATGGAGACTCAAGTGCTCTTCAACCATGCTACTACAACACTGGCCTGCTACGACCCAATGGCAAGGACTCTTGAGTTTTTTAGAAACACAATGTTCCTCTTACAACAGTCTTTCATTATTAGTTGTGTCCAGACATGAGACCTTTTGTGGTCATATATATATATATATATATATATATATATATATATATATATATATAAAACAAATGAATATTTAAAAAATAAAAACGGACAAAACGCCATTCAGTGTTGCCATTGCATCCAGAGGGCGCTCTACCCTGTTGGCAACACGCTTATGTTTTTTTTCAAAAGACTTTAAGATTCATATCTTAAGTTTTGTATTTTTATACATTTTATTTATCAGAACTTTAATATATGTTGTTTCTCTGTTCTGTAAAACAGAGAAATAAAACAAACCAGTTTATTTTTAAACTGCATTATCATATTATTTTAGTGAGGACTTATGAATAACTAATGTTAGGTCTGTTTGTGTTTTGTTATGCATTTCTGGATTAAAAAAAAATATATATATATCGTAATATCAGATTTTTAAATCACCAAATATTTGTATCAATATCAGCCTTAAAAGTTCTTAATTGGTCGGGCTCTATTGCACTATAGAATGCTACACTGCTTGAAATAGAGAAACTAACGTAGGGCCAAAATGTACTAAACGCTTGTCTGCACTGGGACGGAGATCCCTTTGGGATCCAGATGCAGATCTGTGGTCATTTAGTGCACACGTCACCCCTCTACAAATTGATTCCCATCAAATATTAATAGATGGAGACCTTAACCAGAGCCCGCTGAGCTGCAGATAGGCATGGAGACACTGCGTTGTCCTGCATGTCTCCATCAAACTACACTGTTAACAGGAACAGTCAGGGACAAAGTCCAAGATGCTTTGTGATACAACATTGATTTTCAGACATATTCACAGTTGGATTAACCTCACATGGTTTTTCCATACCACTGAATTTCATTTTGGTGCTGTTGATTCCTAAGAGGTTTTCATTCCAACCAAATAATACAGCACATTTATTTAACTGATTTGTATTCTTATTTTTTAAGGCTGTTATAATCAGTGAAATCTGCAAATGTGGTGTTTAGTTGGAATGAAACCTGTTACCTCCATGACACATAACTAAAGTCACAGCTCAACACCACTGTGCTGATAGTCAGACTGAAATGCCAATTCACTTTCACGTAATTATTGATCTTATTTATAGTGTTCTAGTGACTGATATATCAGTGTCTCTTCGGTGCCATTTACAGTTACCACAAATTGTAATGTTTATTAAACAAATCATGCCAATTTAAGAGTTGTTTTTCTGTATATTGACTTACCACAGTTAGTACAGCTCTGTCAATCTCATTAACGCCTCAAGCCGTTTTTGTGGCTATTTTATTTGTAGCTATATTTTTTTGGGGTTCAGACAGGAAGATGACCTCTCCATTCTTAATCGTGCCTCAAAAAAAGCTTTGATTGGCTTGGCTATTTCTACAACCGGGGTTAGGAGGTTGAAGATTTTTTTTTTTTGTCAAACTACTAATTGATTAATTGACTAATCATTTCAATTTTACACTAGACCTATTTGAATCACTGAAAAGAAATTGCTGTATATTGGTCTTCACACTGTGCTACTGCAGATACATTTGCATGTCCTACAGTCCTCTAACATGCTTATGCATGGGCCACACATATGTTTGTTCTTATTGGTTAAACATGTCAAAATTAACTAAGATGTTTTTTTTTTTCTTGAATGCTGACTCCATGATGTAGTAGCATCTCTGTTTTGTGTTTGTATAATAAGGTAGTCTTTAAGGTTTTCACTTTGTACGCATTCTATAGTAGTTTTTACTCAGTACACAGTCTGGCTGTCTGCTATTACAGGCTTTGGTCTAACATTATACCTCTCCTCTAAATGGGTCCTGATACAATTTGATTTAAGAGGAGGCCAGCCACAAGTAGCCTTCGGGGCAGCACAACTACCTTTTACCATAAACATTTGCCCCACCTCCTCTCAAGTACTTTGCCCACAATGCATTAAAGTCAACCCCCAGGACACCTGGCAGAAAATGCCTTCTTGCCCACTACAACCACCAGCACTCCTCACTCTCCAGCATCTCGCAGCTTTGGGGCTCTATCTACATGAAAATCTCAATCAGCTGGCAGCCAGGCCCCAGAGCGGGACCTTGTCTTAGCATTAACATCAATTACTTGACCTTGATTTAGTGGAGGCCCTGCCTTGCTGAGCGACTTGCTCCATTACTTATCCCAGAACAGGGAGCCATTCCATCCCTCCTGCTTAACTATCCATCCTATTTGTGATCTTAATGTCTCTATCCTATTCTCTCTTATCAGCCGTTGGTGATACAGAACACCACCTTGGGTAAAGGAGGCCTAGCAATGAATAATTGACAAGCTGAAGGCCATTAAGAGCATCAGCCCGAAGGGAAGTGGTCATGTGATGGGCGGAAAGGTTTTTTGTCACATCACATTTAAAGCCAAGAAGAGGGATGTGTGTGCATCACATTTTTCTGTAGTGTGAGTGCAAATTATTTCAGATTGATGACTGAAAACAAACAGATGGGATATTTATATCCCTGTATTGTCTCCCTCATTTAATTGTGCTGTTAAGTATCTGCGTCTGGCCTTCAGTCTTAGTAGCGCGCCAGACATCTTTTTGGATTAAGATTAAAGTAAAAGCTGATTAGGGGCAAACAATTAATTGGAAAAAGTGTGGTTTGAATGAGTGCAGTTCACCAATTCCATATCTTAACGAGCTGTTATCTGGACCAGTGGGTGCATTTCAATATAAGCAAAAAACAACAATATGTACACATTACGCAAACAGACAAGTGCAACTCACAAAGTGTCAACAATTATTAAAGTAGGCTGACGTACGACGCGAAACACAACGGCTCATACAGGTCTGCATAATAAATCCAATAAGTTTTAAAACCGCCTAAAACAAACTAGGGATGTCACGCGAACTGATACTACCGATACATTCCGGTTCTAAAATTACGAAACACTGTAAGCACCTTAAGCATCGTTAGCGACGATGCCAGTGTTAGAAGTATCGGTGCTGCGCCTCTTCCGTAACTGATGGGGGCAGTATACTAAACCTTTAAATTGACTCGCAAAGGTTGAACAGCAACATTGAAAGCTTGGGCTCGCTTCACGGCTCAGCTCAACAACTCACGAGTCCACGATGACTCGTGAGGTCTTGCGTGAGTCAGTCAATTGGGCGACTCAGCCGGCTATGAGTGGATCTGTAGCAGACCAGCGAGTGAGTGAGCTCAGAGTAAAGCAAATCAACAACAAAAGCCATTCTTTCACTTCTGAAATAACAGACAGTGTTCAGCACGTAGCCTAGCTAGGCCTACTCTAGGTTTGGTCTATAAATGTAATATTTTAAAATGCAATTAGGTCAAGCACACAGTCGATTTAAGCCAAAAAAGTGACTCAGAATAACCTGAATTGTTAAAAAGAACCGGGTTTGCCAGGCCTACAGTATACGCTTTAGAGTGTTACATTTGATACAATTAGAAGAAGGAGGTCACGAACAAGTGTCCAAAGTCAGGTTATTCTACTACCGGTTCATATCTTTTGGAAAAATATAAATGAATCTATACCCAACCTAAAAAACTGCATGTTCGCCTGCACGTTCACTGCACTGTCCTCTCTTTTTGATTTATAGCCGCCGTCTCTTGGCTTCAAATAACTCACTGTTGTCGTCTACTGCTGCTGAACAGGCTACACGTTGTAAACCACCGTGGTCCGCCGTTAACCTTAGCCGTTAGCAGGGTTAGCATGGCAGCGTTAGCCACAGTTAGCCAGGACCCATCGGGATCACTTTACTGGCAGTGTCTCAGTTGTTTTTCCGAGTAACCAGCTCAGGTACTCTAGCTTTATAATTCAAAGTGGGTACAAGAATGTTGAAATGACATAACAGGCCTGTCCCTTGTAGCTGTGATAAATTATCCTGAAGCTAATGCTAAGGTAACTGTTTGGGAGGAAATTATTTTAGCCGCTTGTACCCTGGATCTCGTTCTTTCGGTCATGACCATAAGTGAGGGTAGGAACGAAAACTGACCGGTAGATAGAGAGCTTTGCCTTTTGGCTCAGCTCTCTTTTCGTCACAACGGTGCGATAAATGGAATGTAATACCGCACCCGCTGCTCCCATTCTCCGACTAATCTCCAGCTCCATGGTCCCCTCACTCGCAAACAAGACCCCAAGGTATTTAAACTCCTTCACTTGGGGTAAGGACTCATTCCCTACCTGAAGAAGGCACTCCATCGGTTTCCTGCTGAGAACCATAGCTTCAGATTTAGAGGTGCTGATCCTCATCCCAGCCACTTCACACTCGGCTGCGAACCGGTCCAGTGAGTCCTGAAGGTCACAGACCGATGATGCCATCAGGACCACATCATCTGCAAAAAGCAGCGATGAGATCCTGAGCCCACCGAACTCCAACCCCTCGCCACCCTGACTATGCCTTGATATCCTGTCTATAAATACTACAAACAGGATTGGTGACAAAGCGCAGCCCTGGCGGAGGCCAACTCTCACCTGAGAACCCGGACACAGCTCTCGCTTTGGTCATACAGAGACTGGATGGCCCTGAGAAGGGACTCCCTCACCCCATACTCCCGCAGCACCTCCCACAGTATCTCCCGGGGGACCCGGTCATACGCCTTCTCCAGATCCAGATAAAAAAATTGCAACTGTTTTGTTTTGCGCTTCTCCAAATCCAGAAGCGCAAAACAAAACAGTTGGAATTTTTTTTATAAGCCCACATTTTGCGTGTGTGTGTGTTTTCCTCTGTTCTCTGTCAATAACATTGCCTGCATCTAACATGATAGTGAAGTTCACTATACTCAGTCTTTGTCTTTATCAGTTTATGTTCCACGTCAACACTTAGCATTCTCTTGGGTCTTGATGGAGTTACCTAAAGTGATTCCCTACCCATTTGTTGCAGAGTGGATATTTGGATCACGGCCCGTCTCTCAGAAACCATCTCCATCATCCTCCTGAGATGACAAAACCAGCTCACTCTATTAATCATGCAGGAGTCTATACCCGTACAGTGTAAAGATTCAATTGCAAAGTAAATGGATTAGAGGAAAGTGAATTGCCATATTGAGGTATAGAGTCAGACAGGAAACATAGGGATGGAGCTGGACTGCAGACGGTAAACAGACATGTGGGGAAAGAGAGCGACCTTAAACATTTAGCAACCGATAGGGAATCAAAAGAAGTGGCCATTATTTCAGCAAGAAGAAAAAAAAGAAGAAAATTCTTCAGGCAATTTTAGAATTTTATAAAGCCATATAGGAAAAATAGGATTACCTTTCAGCAATGCCTTACCTCAAGTGTTTCAGTTATAATCATGACAAAAACGTAAAACATTTAAATTATTTTCTGTATACTATGTGCTAAGATTTTGTTCTTTTCACAGTCTGGGATATGTCAATGATTAGCAACAACATTAAAAACAGGAAAATAGCATGTTTTATCCTCATCGGGCAAACATGAGCGACTGACTAAATCGGGTGGAAAATATTGAAACGCTACAATTTTGAAGCCAGGATTCTAGATTGCAAGTCATATATAACCGAATTGTTTTGTAGTAATAGCCGTGGGATCAAAAACTAGGGTTTTAATGGGGACGCTTTCGTCAATGTTTAAGGGCGATAACGTACTAAAGCACAAATAAACACACCTCCATCTCAGTTTCTTGTGAATGCAAAGCTTCATTGTGTTAAAGCAGCGCTACCTGGGAATGATAACAGGCAGCACAACCTGCACGCTGTTATTGGCTGGGGTTACACCACACCCATGTGGCACAAAGGTTCTTTGCTGAGGCCCATAAATGTATTGCACACAGCAAAATAAAAATAAAAAGAAAAGAGAAAATGCAGGTCTCTGTACAGACACTACCACACACTCCTAGTGAGTCGTAAGTAATGATTTGAGAAGGATTACTTTTGTCTATACATTGTTTTTTAGGAAGATCTGTTACATAGTATACCTTTTAAGGGTCTAAGTGTCTGTATTTTGGCTATACAGCTTATTATAGGTTGAACCTCCAAAATAAAAAAGAAGTTAAAAAGTTAAACGGTGCGGCCATCTACAGCATCATACATCTGATATTAAATCCCTCCTGCTGGTCAGTAAAGGTAAACTTTGCTCATTCCAGAATACAAAAGACCCAGTCCAGCAGCTCCAATCCCCTTGCTTGTTGAATATTTAATTTTTGACAATGAATAATTTACCTTGGTACAACATAATGGTGGATTCCTTTAAAAAAAATGTTTTAAAAAAATGCTCCAACACATATGACTGATGGAGGGAAAAAGACAAGTGGACTATTATTTATCTTCACTCTATAAACAACATACATTTAATTTCCCTACCAAGAAGCCTGAATTTCTCTAAAAACTATGAAATAGGGTTACTTTTTCTTTTCTATTTTTTTTTAAATGCTAATGTGTTGCCACTGGGAAGTTTCCCAGATGTCATTTGTGGCAAGTTACTTTGACGCTGTAGCTTTTTCTTGAAAACATAATGACTAATAAAACTATATCCCCTTTGACACAGTCGGGGAGATTAAACTGAATTACTGAGTTCAAAGAAACAATGTTCAGATGTTGTCTTGAGTTTAAGACAGGCTGAGCAGAAGACTCAATTGATAGATGGAAGGGTAATCAATCCTACACATTTAACAGGGACCTGCTGAGAGAGGGAGGCCAGGAAACAATCTTTAATATTGTCTTATGATCAAACTACAGCCAATTAGGTGCCAGTGAACAGAACTAAGATGGACTGGTCTTCTGTAACCTGGGTTATTTGAGGACAAACTGAGCTAACAATGCTAATGGGCAGTAAGTAATGTTGATTACAGTAAATTTTAAAACGTGGTGGGTCTGCAACACTTGACATACGCCACCAAGAAAGTATTTGTCCTGAGGGAAATTCTTATTCGTTAATACAAATTAGGAAAGTGTGCAAATATAAATGATAAAATAATAATAAGGTACAGGTCCAAAATATGCATAATGCCAAAAAATGTAAATAGCTTAACAGTAAGGATCAAGAATACAAGCAGGTAATAATAAGGATCAGTCTTGGTAAGTTGCATAAAGATATGTATGAAAAGTGGCATATAGTTATGTATGTCCAATACCAAATCTAAAGTACAGGTAAATGTGGATGGTTAATGAACTGATACACTTTACCAAGACTTAAGGAACCTTTGCCGGATACAGTAACAAGTACAAATATTTAGAACAAATGTAATAACTTGGTGCTGAGATCTTTGGCATTGCAGACATATGCTTTAACAACCAAGAAAAACTTGGTCTGATCAAGTGATATGCTATTTCAGATCAGAGCTGACATCAACATTTTCCTGTGTCTTGCCAGGGTGGAGAGGTCCACAGACCAGGTCATCAAGCCCGTCAATGTAGAGGCATTGTCCAAGTGGGTGGGGAAGATCCCAGCTGATGTCGTGAGGGACATGTCTGTCATCGCCCCCATGCTGTCCAGACTGGGCTACGACCCCCATGCCAACCCACCCAACTACGGCCGGCCTGACCCCAAAGTCCTGGACAACACCATAAGGGTGAGTGTTTTGCCATGTGTGTGTTTTTAGCTCATTCGCTACAAAACTTGATATATACTTTAAAGTAGTGCTGTCAAACAATTAAAATATTTATTTGTGATTAATTGCATTAATGTCATAGTTAACTCGCAATTAATCTCAATTAATGGCACATTTTTATCTATTCTGAATGTACCTTGATTTCTTTTTGTCCTTTTATTTTTTTTTCTCATTTTAATGCTCTTATCAACATGGAAAAGTAGATTGGCTTGCTTTGTGCAAGTGTTTCTTTTATTGAAAACAACATTGGCCTATAGCCTACTGTAGTGTTCAATTTCACACTAACATTCACACTTGGAGCAAATAATCTCTCACAGAATGTAACACTGTCCATCAATAAAAGGGTGAAAAAAATACTTTGACGTTGGGGGAGAATTGGCATCAGCTGTGTGCTTGGCCTTCAAGTGGTATTTCAGACTGGACGTGCTGCGATGATAGCTCAGTTCACGACAAAACACACCAATCACTTTGGTCTGGTCAATGGAACCATTTGGCAACTTTTAATAAGTAAACTTTCCATTCAGAATCTTATTGGCATCCATTTCAGCGTCTCACGCTCGCCATCCACTCAAAACGTAACATTACTACTCTTTGGCTCGCAAGCCCAAACAAGTGTATGCAGTGTCCCTGTTGTTTTGTTTCTGGTCTAGCTAGATCCGTTGTGGTGTTGTAGTTTTTCTAACGTAACTAGTAAACTACAAAGTTTGCTAGGACAAAAAGATAATAGAATGAAAGAATTTGAGGCGGTTAAAATGGGTTTGCGTTAATGCCGTTAATAACGCGTTTAACTGACAGCACTGCTTTTAAAGTATAGTGTATTATTCAGTACTGTGCTCTCTACAAAGTGAATTTTGATAGAAATAGAAACTAGTGTCTCTTTGTACCACAGTACTAACAGTATAAACCGATGGGTTAAAAAGAAATGTGCTCGCAATGCACTGTTAGGAACAGGACAACTATCATTACAGATCTGAGTGTCAATTGAGCATTAAAACAATGCAACTTGCAAGTTTTTCTGACATTTATATAGAATCCCACAGGAACAATGTCTCAGAAAAACCTTAATATAAAGAGGCACTCCATCCATTTTACATGTTAAAGTCTTTCTGTAGTAATAATATCTTCCATGGCTAAACCTGATGATGTCATAGTAATGTCATCAGGGTTATCTCAGCTTGGGTTTGGAGACCACAAATATATTACAGAAAGCTAATATTGCAGTTACCAATTTTAATGCAATGCCATCCGTTCAGCTGATGCTTTTGTCCAGTGTGACTTACATAGTTTCCCAAAAGCATAGATTTGGTTTCCACTGTCTTGCTAAAAGACGATTTGACAGGAGGCAGAAGGAGGATCCTGAGATTTAACCACCATCCTAATGATTAATGGCCGATCCTTTCTTACCATTGCATAAACTTTGTGCATGAGCACAGTCTTCTTTGCTTTGGCAATGATGCCCTTGCCAGACGTCAAAGCCTTTTGCTATTTTTGGAGCAGAATATGTTTTATTAAATCCTTTTCCTCAAGCTGAGCTATCAGGTGACATGCTCTGCAGCTCTTCTCTCTCTGGGTTGCCTCCTGTATGTCTGAGCTAGAGGACACAATTCTGTTTTATTTTTATCTCTCGAGGTCTGTGGAGGCCGAGGTTTTAAGGTCTGCCTGGTGTATGATGCCTAATTACAATAAGAACACAAGAGGACTTCATATTGCACACCATTGTTGGTGGCGTCTACAATCTAGGAAAAGAGCATCTGTAGTTTCCGTTAGTTTGAAATTCCCTGCTGTCATGAATTGACTGTACATTTTTAGCCGTTGCTGGCAGACTGAAACATTACTTAGTATCGCAGTGATTGCTGAAATGAAAACAAGATTGACAAATGGTGAACTGTTTTAAGTCTCTACGTGTTGTTTACAGTTGTACTAGGAGTTTCATGGTGATACAGACTGAAGAATGTCTGTTCATTGACTGACTGTTTGCATGTTTTTCCAAGTTTGACCTCTCCCTGTCTGACTGCTGTCCAAACATTTCTGGCTGATTTGTTAGACAAAGGCTGGAACTCTTTCCTGGCATCTGGGTATTTTCCTAAAACACCTTGTCTGTACAGCCGTAGTGCTTATTATTGTCTACACCATAATAAAAATGATTCATACTTGCATACTTATATTTCCAAGAAAACCTGAGACATAAAATGCAAGTGTACCAGAGGGAACTGGGGGAAATTGTTGGCAATGCTAACATGCTGCTTATAGTAAGTCTAGAAGGACAGCTGAAACACACACACACACACACACACACACACACCGTATGATAGAGAGCGCAAAAGCTAGTACTCTGTCTCAACTGAATTGCATCAGTGTCATGCATGGCGTACAGTAAGTCGCAGTAACTACAGCCAGGTATCTCATCAGTGTTTGTGCCAGACGTGTTTAGTGGTGTGTGTTTCTTTGTCACAAGGTCCAAGGTTTCAGCAAAACATTGACACTATTTCCTTCCGTTTGCCATTCCATCAGGACGTATCTCACTGGCCACATAAAGCAGTGACTTGTACTGTGCATCAGCACAACTACACAACCCCCAATGGTTGGAATCTGCACACTCATTGAAACCTAAATATCCAAGGCAGACTGTTAACTGTGAGAGGAGGGGTGTAGCTGAAACGTGCGTTTAAACAGCTTTAGTGTTTGTTTTTTTCTTTATTCCTTCTTGGTGTATATATAAAGTTTTACAATAATTTGGATGCTGTGAGTTTGACTGTTTGATGTCCCCAAAGTGATGATTTTACTAGATTTCCAATATTGCTTGGTGGGTTCATCTTTAACCCAGTTTGGAGTCAATATACTTTTCTGAAACATTTGGATTGCTTTTCCATTTGTTTGAGGGGAACCTAAAAGGGGAGTGAGGATGCAAAGAAAGACTGAATTTGGTGCAATCTGTCATGTTGTCAACGGAAAACATTTGGAGTCTGTGATATGAGGGAACTTCTTTTTCCGTTTGGGTATTCATTGGAAAAATGTGTCTGACCACAAACACATTTTTCACTACATACAAGGTGGCAAAATACCCCTTGCTCTTCATAAGATGTATTCAACTTTTAAAGTGGACTAACTTATTCTTATGCGGCTGATGTAGTAGAGTTTACTCTCCATACTCACATTATATGTTGGCCTTTTAGTTTAAAGTTACTAATGTCATAACGTCTTCTGAACAACATGACTCAAGTATAGTATCTTTATCATCATTGATATTCAATATATTGATCAATATTCATTGCAGTAGTTTTAATCGTTATTACAATTTTTGATCCTAACAATTACAAAAGCAGAGGAATCGAGAAAAACGATTGTTTTGCACATTACATTTAGCAAATAAACTCTTATTTTGTCTTGTGTTCTAAAAAAGTTCAAGCGTGAAAAATATTAAGGGAAATGTCACAGTTCAGTGTTTTCACTGTTGATTAGTTAAACTATTTTTATTTTTTTTCAAGTACAATAAATGTAACATCTATCAAAAAGATTATGAGTTTATCCAGCAGCCCTAGTTAGGACTGGGCGATATGGAGAAATTCAAATATTACAATATTTTTGACCAAATACCTCGATATCGATACCACAACGATATTGTGGTGTTGACACTTACTGCTTTCACAAAATATTTACACAATGATATTTTTGATATCTATACAATCATCAGTAATGTGGATATAATGACTAAGTGGGTAAAGACAAATAATAGAACAGCTAGAATAGTCTGGTAAGTTAAGAAAATGGCATCCCTTTACTGTAATGCAGCCTTTAAAACCAGGGTAAGACAACACATATGCCATGTTACAAAATTACGATATCCAAAATTAAAGACGATATCTAGTCTTGTCAACATCGATATAATATCAATATATTGCCCAGCTCTAGCCCTAGTGTTTTTCAAAAAAGTTAGTAATGATGCATCCCATAAACAATGCATTCCAAGAATTGCATTGTTTTGCTATCAATTATGATATACTTCTTTGATGCAATTTCTCACAAGTTGATGCATCTTCATGCTTATTTTAGTTTATGACTTATAGTTTTCTTAATACCTGACAGCAACCTCAGAGAAAACCGTTTAAATGGGTTTAAATCACATTGAATAGTAAGAAATGTTGTTCACTCTGTCATTCTGGGGCACATAAAAACCTGATATTTGCCATTAATGTTTTGTATAATTAAAATTGTTCTCACTAAAATTGCATCATTAAAAAGGGATTTTCTTAAGTTAAGTCCTCCGTAGATTTGCTTAAGCGGTGACAAGGTTCAAACTTCAATAGAAGTATCCGAGTAATTGGCCATACTATCAAGATGGGAAAATGTCTTCATATTAGTTTGCCGAAAGTCAGACATTTCAGGATTAATTGTTAGCTTGTTTTCCTCAAATCCAGAATCACATGAGAAGTATATCCGTTTTGTCTTTTTTTGGGGGGCATTTTAGGTCTTTATTTAACAAGACAGATGAAAACATGAAAGGGGAGAGAGAGGGGAGAATGACATGCAGCAAAGGGCCGCAGGCTGGAGTCGGACCCGGGCCCACTGCGTCGAGGAGTAAACCTCTATAAATGGGCACCTGCATTACCAACTGAGCTATCTGGGCCCCCATTTCATCTTTGTGCATCCAGTGCAGTGATGAGTCATGGGCATGTTTAGCCTAGCTTAGCTCCAAGACTGGAATCAGGGGAAAATGCTTGCCAAACCCTGTCAAAACATATTTTTCTAGAACTCCAAAGCTGTCATGCTAGAAGGCTTGGCACCAATATGTGCAACTGCATTGTGTTTACAGAAAAGTAATTGACCAGGCATACCAGATGCATAAGCAATGTGTCTGTCATTTCCCACACATAATCTCATATTTCAAAAACGGAACATGCAGTGAGAATGTGCATGTATGTCAAGCATACTGTCATGGGCATAGATGCAGTTTTCTAGAGCAGACAGATGTGTTGATATGCAAACATGATTAAATTAATGATGTGGCTAAATGCAACAATAATTTGTGACCTTGTACCCAGTGTCACAAATGAATGATTGAGTTTAAAACTGAACCATGTGAACACACACCTTTTTAAAATGTGTAGGCATATTTGTCTTTGTGTATAGTGTACACATAAATGTATTTGTGGATCTACATAGAGCCTAATGCATCTGGCCCCATGACTTCTGAGATTGCAGAGACGTTGTGATTAACTGTTGTTGATAAATAGCTCTATTGTGTTGAAGTCAACTGTTCCTAAAACCATGTGTCATTGTTAGATGAGTACAAAAAAACATATTTCCCCCAAATTTGGACTGTTACTTTAAAGGTAAGTCTGCATACTGTATGTAACCAATCTTCTATCTTGGCTGCCATATGTCAGTGTGCTGGTCAGATATCAAGACTCATGCTGTTCCATCTGTGTTATCACCATGTTGTACATGTTAATGCTTTCCAAATGTGCCTGTGGTCCTGTTTACATTTGGATGCAGTAAATATCTGTGTCTGTGTGTTGTAGTTCTTCCTCTGCTCTCTGAAATACTTAACACTGTCCTCACAGTAAACCTAAGTGTCTTGATGACAACATGGTGTGTGCTGAAGCTCATTTGCTCAGATTTATGTTGTGTACATCTGCAGGTTATTAGATTCCCCTACATCAAACCCAGCTGCAGGGTTTGTATTATTGTTTGCTTTCCCAACCCCTCCCCCCTCCTGGGCTGGAGTTCCTACATACAGGGGTTCTCCTACCAGCCAGGTCCAATGGTGCTCTGCTCAGCTTGGCTCGACTCGGCTGCGGTGCCCCGTCCTACTTTTTGATTGCAGATTAAGTACTGCCATGACCAACACACACACACACACACACACACACACACACACACACACACACAAACACACAGAATGTTGAAGGTGTGTTGTTTTTGATTCTCGGCATGTGGCTGCAAAAAAAGAAACGCAGCTGGCTAAACGATGTAAAAATGGCGGGTTTGTTGCAATGATGACGTAGTGATTAGTGACGGTTCTCTCTGAACCAATCGGTAGTCTGCGGGTTTTCATGTCACCTTTTGGTATCGCCTCAGCTTGCTTGGAACCTTGATGGAGGTGATACTAAAAAAAGTACCTGTTGGCAGGTACCAGGGACTTTTTTCATAATGGAAATACACGTACCATGTAATGGTAAACTGCAGAAAGTGAACAGAAAATTTCTCCTGGAGCCCTGTGGTCAGTTTGCTTATACATACTTTAGAATGCTTAAGGACAACATTACCAGAGCTTTCATCAAGCATTTCTCTGTTGTTTGTCTTGAGCTTTTTGAAGTCATTTATCTCTAGGCTGGGGTTTTTAGTACTGGCTGAAATGCGTCTGTAGCATCAAGTATTAGAAAAATTATCAAAAGTTTGCACATTATGCTTTGTTCAGATATTTCTGGAGATATTTAGTTGTTTTTTTTTGTCTGTTTGGTCATGGCCATTTGGCAGTGGCAGAACAAGCTGAAAACACAACAGCAACATATTGTTATGGTGAACGTGTTAGCAAAACTTATTTGCATGCCCAGCAGACGTGGAGCAACATTAGCATTCACTTGGAGCAGTTATTCTGGCCACCTCACATATCTAATAGCAATGTTCACTTTCCTTTAAGCTTTTTTTTGGGTCATCAACCCTTGGAAAGTAGTGTTTTAAAGGTAATTTTGTAGATTTTTCTGCAAATGGCTCTGTGTCAATGCAGCATGGGCAGTGCATGCAAATGAATGGCGCCCGGTTTCTGTCCATGCAGCCAGCGCCCACAGCATTGTCGTCATCCAATTTCCCTTTTAAGTTGGGTTTATCAGATTTTCTCTGTTGCAAACAGCAGCCTGCTACTGGGAACGAAATTGAGAGCAGAGGGCTGGAAAACTAAAGATCCATCTAGTGTAAAAAGTTGTGTTGGGTGGTAGTTTTCTGGACTGGTCACTACGTGCCACCTCTTTCACATTACACATACTCATTGATCCATATTAATATATCATATATATTTTAATTCTACTTCTCTAAATTATTACAGAGCAACGTATTATTTAGAATGATGGTTTCTATTTAGAATGATGGATTCTTCTCTGAATATTGGGGATCTTACTAAATTCAAGACCTCACTCCATTAGTATGGAAGCAGCATATTCTGTGCTGCATTGCATAAGACATCTGGCAACCAGCCCTGAACTAGACCACTGTATGATGAAGCCGCATGTGGAAATGCTCTCTCTGCTGTCTTGAATTTTCACCCATCCCCATCCAAATATTTACCATCTGTCTCATCTCCTCTTCATCTCTGATATACAGAATATGCAGCCTGGGTGTAGCTGTTCAGTGGAGAAATAGTTTGGAAGCAGCCATTGAACATAATGTTTGTACTGTGCAGACAGAGCGATCTGGATGATTAAGGAAGCATGACCTGTTGAGAGCAGCCTAATCTTGATGATGCTTTGTTTTTGTCTTTACTGCGAGTAAAGACATGTTGTGAAGGTAATCCTTCTAAGCACTAGCGGCCCTGTGGTCAAAGCAGTTAACAGAGTCAATGCACATCTCCGTAAATCCTCTGTGTTAATATTGATTCAACCCAGAAAGGTTCCAGGGATTCATTTACAGACAAAGGTAGAACAGAGGCGTGGACCCGGTCAGGAAAAAAAAGATTTGTATTCATTTTAGTTCCCTATCCTTGTAATCTTGCTGCAAATAAAGCCTATTGGTATCTATCTTTGGTCAAGGAGTAGAATTTTTTTGTACCTGTAATACAGTGATAGTAGTAGTCTCTGGTCTTGGGTTGGGTTCAGCTCTCAAATATGCCGGGACAAGTCGGGTTGAGCAGGGTCATCTACTAGATGCAGATACCGGTCTCAGTTGACTCTCAGATAGAGTAGAATTCTATCACAGAATTGGAGCTAAGAAATGATAAAAGAACAAATTGGATGTATTTTCCACTAACGACAACACCTGGACTTTTGCTCTTTTGTAGAGGCTTCATCTCAGAATGCTAATCAGTAAAGGTTTCTCCAGCTTGCTGTAAATGAGGCTTGTTGGGCCTGGCTCCTGAAGCCACAATCAATAGCTTTTAAGTGGCTTTACAGTTGTTCTGATCCCTCGTGAGAAATGGATATTGGAATCAATAAGTTCTCAGTTTCTTCACAGTAACAATAATGAGTTGGTGGAAAGATGAGAAATGAATGTCTGTAGACTTCCTTGTCCAGTGTGTTTTGCGTTGGGTCTATGGCTGGACCATTTCCTTCATATTGATGCAAGGACAGTTAAGGATGTGCAGGCTAATCATATCATATTGATCCAGTCCAATCGTCGGTTCTCAGCCATCAAGCTCTTTGGCTCATAGACCTCAATAGAGACTCATATTCATGAAACCATTGGCCGGACAAGCATGGAAATAAGACAGTGGCTAAAAGATTAATTAATGAGTACCTCACCTGAAACGTTTATTAATCCACGTTTCACTCCGTAAGCTCAGCTCAAGATATTTTATTCAAGACTTTCTTTCTTGATTTGTGTTTTTAGGATCTTGCTGAACGTACCATGTCCCTATCATACCATCAGTCACTTATGGCTGTGGTCAAATAGTTCTTCTGTAGCTGCTTAAGGCCTCGGTATGCTTAATCAAAGTGCATTTTGGATCATCGTACAGTAAAAGGAGAACTGACAATATTTGTAACTTTTAGCAATGGGCCCGGGGGTTGAGGTTTTAAAGTGAGGCAGGGTGTGAACTTCTCTAACAATGACCCTTTTATCTTTCTTCTCACAGCTTTCTTTTACACATGCTGTTGCAACAACTAGTAACACCACAATCCAGTCTGAAATACCACTTGATGGCCAAGCACACAGCTGATGCCACTGCTAAGCTATATGCTAATGTTGTTTTACTAAAAAAACATTTGCACAAAGCAAGTCGATCCACTTTTCCACATTGATAAGAGCATTAACATGAGAAAAAATAATGGGACAAAAAAAGAAAAACAAGGGACATTTAGAATAAATAAAAATGTGCAATAAATTGCGAGATAAGTGACATTAATGCGATTAATTGCGATTAAATATTTTAATCGATTGACAGCACTAATATATATACTGTGTATATATACAAATGGCAACGATACTTTGATACCTTTTTAAAGAGTATATATGCAAGTTTTTCTTCAAAACCAAAAACTCTTAGTCAGTCTGAGATAAGTTTTGTTTTTAAGTGATATTGCCTCCACAAACAGAGCGTGCATACTCGCCTAGTCTCCTGAAGAGTTTCACTGTGCAGTTCAGATAGAAGCGTTTTGTTTGAGGTAACAATATACCTGGAAAGCTTCCAGAGAGGGTGGAAGTAAACTGCTGTGCAGCTGAAACATTCTCCCCCGCCGATCGTAGCTCGACACTGGCAGCTTTTCAAACGCACTGGGCTGTTACCACATTTAACCCCTCAGGACTGGGGCTTAGTCACAGGGAGCTCCAGCCATAATACTGAGGCTGAACCACTGCAGGGTTTAGGTTGGCACTTCCAAACTGGACTGACCTGCTGCTTGTACCAGCATGCACCTTGGCTGACCCAATTGTGCTGGTTCCTCCTTGACTGGGCTCTGCTGAGGCATGCTGTGAAAGGTTTTCAGGGTTTCTGCTAACAAAAAGAGTTGTCTCAAGGGCTGTTACAATCACCAATTTTAGTTGGTAATTAATTGTCATACAGATAATTTGGGTGTTAATCAAAATGATTTGAGCGTAGTGTCAATTAATCCTCAAATAGTTTGCTGAAACAATGTCTCCCCTATGCACAGTTTGATATTAAAAAATTGTATGTGTTAATAATCTACTTAAAAAAGCTTGTTTGGTCAAGCGCGTTTGTGATGTTTATGATGGCGGATTTGCACCGTATGCATGCAACAAGCATAGTGTGCGTGCGCTGTGCATACGTAAGCCTAGGCTAATTCACTGTTAAAATAACAATGAAATGCTGCGTTATTGACTTTAGACCAGACCAGGTTTTTATTGGTCAATGACGCAATAATTTCCTGCTGCCTCAAGATAGCAATATGCCAAGAATGCACCTGAACACACCTCCCTGTAAGACCAGCACGCCCATGGGCGCAAAGATGGGCGCAGGTGCATTTGCTATTTAAACGACCATGGGCGTTGGACGGCGAGTTGACAACTGCGTTGGTCTTAAACTAGCAAAGACACCTTTGCCTTACTTTGCGCTTGCAAGATAGGGCCCTTATACTTCTGTGGTTAAGGTGAGGGGTTGAAGCATTCTCTGTGGTTGTTACTGCCAAAATGGCGGATTTTCTTGTTGTTGTTTTTATTTTTTTTTACTTACTAATCGTATAATCAAAAAAATAATTAGGGCTGACACTTTCTGGTCAGTTGGTTGATACGCTCTTGTCCGACCAAATTTGTCAATCGTTGGCTTTCATTAGGCCGTGTGTCCTCCAACGCGTTTTTTTTTTTCCCAGCTGAAACGCCAAGCTGGGAGTGCTTAGGAGTGATTTGGAGGCGCAACGTTGTTTCAGCTGAGACAATGTGGTTGCGTCTAGTTGCTAAGATACAGACTATCTGCTGTCAGCACAAAGTAGAATACTTGCTCTGGCCCTTACTCTAGATAAAAAGGCTGAAACCTTAGTAAGAGAGGACGCACCCACCGGTCTATGTGGCAAGCAGTATTCATTTCTCTTCCGTTGTTATTTCTGTTCAGAACTCATACATGTGTGTATGGTTGTATTTGTCCCGTCCCCCCTCTGTCGTAATTTGGACGGCTGGGTAAAAAGCGGAATTTCTGTCAGTCAGCTGATTGGGGACTGAGCCCTGCAGAGGTCCCTTTGATCGTGTTGAGCAGTGTTTCATCTGGTTTTATCTGATGCAATAGAAGAGGCTGTACATCTTCCACCATATGACTATTCCTCCTTTCATGAGCATTTGAACAGATCCCTCAGAGGTAATACACTTTGAGTTCAAAGTCTGCTGGATGCTTCATGTTACTGCAGGGATGCCATCATGCAGACGTAAAGTCTGAAGTTTCAGACACATCAAGGACAGATTGATCTAGATGTCCAAAGCAGACAGCTTAGCCTCTTCTTTACATTTCCTAATCATACACCATGTGGATTTTTTACCCCAAGCGTGTGACCTCGTGCACTACCAGAGGGCATTCTGCTCCAGTTCGCCTTTGCGTGTTCTCCTATTTTCTTGTCTGAGCAGAAGGTTTGAACAGGCTTGGAGCAGTTTGGCCCGGAGCCTCTGTACGCTGAGGAGGAAAGCTGCAAAATGGCACCCAAGAGGAAATCACAAACATGCGCTCGCCTCTCTGTCTCTGGTGTTGGAAATAATTTCCGATTACGTTCAATTTCTGGCACTGCATCGACTTCAGGCAAACACGCAAGCATGCATGAAGGCACGCAGGGGATTAGGAATGAGTTTTGTGTTTTGGGAAAGTTTTAATCTCTGGAGCCCAGGAGGGGGACACAGGACTTTTGACCCACTCCAGCCCACATTTAAGAGTTTTATTGTTTATCTGATTATATTAAACTGGACACTTAGTACGTTTTGTCTAGTGACTCTATTTTGGAAAGCCATTATTGATCAAAAGGATGAAAGTTAAACAGTCAAAACTAGATTGTGCTACTTTTTTCTATATTTTATTAGTTCAGTAGGTAGCCCTTGTGTTCTGCCTAAAGTCTCTGTTTGCCTGTTGTTGTCTTTGATGTTGGGGATCTGTTAGATGCAGTAGAGGTTACTGGTGACAGAGATGGGAAGTCAAAGCAACAGCAGCACTGTCAACGCATTGGCAAAACACAGAGTTGCAAAACACACAATGTGTTGAAATGACGATTGCATAAAGGAACTGACAAAAAGGTAACACAATGTATTATTGCAGTGGCAAAAGACAGTGAAAGATTTTGCTTGCACCTATATGATGTAAAAGTTAGTTTGGAAGTCCTGAGTTAGCAACCTCTGTGTCATCGCTACCCCCCCCGATGTACTGTGGTAACCCAACATAACACTGCTGCTGCCTCCACCTGGTTCATGTCTTTGGCTTTTAAATCCCTCTGATATTCAGCTTCTAATCATCACACTGCTCATAGCCTAGTCTCGTGTTGCCAGACCGTCCTCTACAGCGCTGCGGAGGAGGGTCTGGCTAGTCCACACAACATTCTGGGATGGGAGAAAAACGTGCTCTGGTTTATTGCTATTTCTTTAAATCCACAATCGTCTTGGGCAGAAGAAGCAAAGGTGCTTCTGCAAACTAGCCTCTGGTAGTGCCTCGGAACACACCGAAGCGACGCCAACTTGAGTGTATGTTCTGCGCGTGACGTTTTGTGTACGACCCAAAAAAATGAAAACCAGAAATGTTGGAACATCTCTCATTGTTTTCATCAGAGGGTGTTGATAGTAGTCAAGAAGGATCGTTGTTCTCATTACTTGCTGAACGAAAGAAAATACATATACTAGTAATAAGAAGATACTGGCGTTGTCAGCTTCGGTTTTCTCGTGCACTGATTCGTTAGTGAAGGGCTAGCACTTCATCAATCACATTGGTCACTGACTGATGCCAACTGACGACGGCACAGAACATACCGAACAGACTCGAGTCACCGACCTCGCCAGACTGTCCGACGGCCGATAGTCGTGTTTGTGTGTCTTAAAGGTTGCTAGTCGTGCAACCAAAAACTCAGATTGGACAGATGGTTTAGCTAGCTGTCTGGATTTTCCCTACAGAGATCTGAGGAGCAGTTAACCATAGTCCTCAGAAATCCACCAGACTTTAAAATACCAACACAAAGAAATCGGAAGGTGACGGACATCCGGCTGAAAATGAGAGACATCTGGCGGAACCTCCGGTGGCACTTGAACAATCCCATTAATTAAATGCTGTTGATACAAACTGCTCATTGCCCAACCTTTCCTCCACATTCTTCATTATCTCTGGCCGACAGAAGGCCCGTGTGCTGCACTGTTGTTTTCATTTAACATAAAGGAGGTGACCTGCTGTGTGTATTGTGTGTGTATATTGTAAGTATTGGAAAATAAGACACATTAGTAATAATCGAGGAGGATCTGCCAGTAGTCCATTTATGTGTAGACTGCGTGGCTGAGGCCAACAGGAGAGAGATCCAGACTTTCTTTTCCTGGAACATACACAGCAAGAAATTTCCCTCCATGCACAGTCGACACCCTGGTATTGCTACTTTCCTCCCTCCCATCCATCCCTTACTCTGCTCTGTCTCTTTTCACCTCTCTCTCTGGGCCAATGTGAGCCCCCTGAGGGAAGCTATATGACACCAGAAGCAGAGCATGAAATTCCTGGCATTCATCCAGCAGCCCCCACCTCTTTAAAATGTTCACCTTGCAGAATGCCCCGAGTCAGATACACACTGAGGTGGATTTCATGTATTCGAGTCATCTATAAGAGTCCAATTAGCTTGGATTTTAAGCAGTGATAGTCATGCGTTTGTACATGCAGAATGATGCCTTCATCTAATTCATTTGGTGATTTGTTAAATAATGAATCAAAGTGAACAAATGATCCAGTCAATCTTCACTATGGTTATCCATATGATGAATTCATGAAAATACAATCAATTTGTGGAGCTCTAAACCTCTAAACCTGGTCCTTTGTTTTTCCAGGTCTTTAAAGGTGAATTTCAGCTACCAGATTTCCTAAAAGAACAATCACAGGTACAGTAAAATTTCTGCCTGTTGTTGAGCTTTTCTTTTATTTCTATTTTCAAATTCAGCCCTTTTTTTAGTGTCTGATTTGAGTTAAACCATCTGCAACTCAATGAAAGATCTGGTTACAGATTTTCATCTGCTCACGTTCACTCATCCCTTGTTTTGGACTTTAGTTTCTTGCCATATAACGCAGCCTGTTGTCATTTTCTGGTCTCAGCTTCATGATTGTATTCATGTGTTTCGCCTGTAGTGGTTATTTTATTTGTTAGTCCCTTTGGGTTGCCTTGTTGTTTCTCGGTTTAAGACCACTTCTGCCCTCCTCTGGTAGTCACATGAATCTGCATTTATTGTTTTTGGAACACACTACAGGAGAGATCTGCTTTTTGATTTGGTAATATTGCCTTATCAACACATTCAGCCACTTTGTTCATTAAATATGGGAAAACAAAAATAAACATGTTAAAGTCAGTGAGTCCGCTGACTGTGGGCATCTTCTTGGTGGTTCAAGTTGCATATTCTGCTATTTCCTTACTTTGTTACAGAGCTGGCAGTCATCCTGAGCATAGATACTGTAACGTCTGTCTGTGTGTTTTCTTCCCTTTGTTCCTCCGTGTAGATTCAGAAGTCTGCAGAGAGACCCAACCCCAGTTAGGAGCAGCAGGAGTGCCATCACCACAACACACAGGTACAGCGGGAAATGACCAGCATTGTACTTTGGGCTCCACTACATTCATCTGAGCAAGTTATTTAACGAATTTAGATTAGGCTAGTGGTGACAGACAGGGGAAGTCCAAGTGCTGCTGCAGCTAACAATTATTTCCTGTATTGATCAGTCTGTGAATTATTTTTCTGATTAATCGAATAATATTTAGTAGGGCTAGGCAATATATCGATATTATATCAATACCGTGATAGGAGACTAGATTTGGGATATTATAAAAGGACAAGTGTTTGTGTGTCTAAAATGATACATTGTCATGTCTCGGAACAGGAAAAGGTGGAGGTGCAGTGGAACAGACCACATCAACATCGTCTCACCCATCTCACCATCTGTGTTGGGCCTTGGCACTTTTCAAAGGTCCCGTGACCTTGCGGGACCTTTCTCCTCACCAGAGTCAGTTACCCTTGGCCTTCAATGTTGTACTGTACGAAAAATGATACTAATACTTCTCACAACCACAGAATGTCTGCTGATTGTTAATTTTCCGTGTCACATCACGCTCATTGATTATTATTTTTTTTTTAGAAATGATTTCTGGCTATTTAGAAAACAACTCTGTGATTCTGTTGTAAGAAACTGCAGTGAATTGAAATCGCAAGAAGCATTTATGGATGGAAAATTAGCTTTTGGAAGATGCAATACCTATTTTAATGTTACTTTTTTCATGCCTTTGTATTGTGCAATGTCATGGGTACTGATCAGTATCAACCGTGATAAACATTTTTTTTTTTTAAATCTGTTGTCAGTCTGGTTTTATTTGGTTGAATGATGACATAAATCCTTCTGTAAAAACAAAAAAATGAAGAAACAAAAATAGAGAGGAGAGTGAAATTAAATTTTAATTAAGCGATGATTACAGTTCACGCAAGCAATTCATGATCCTTAACAATGGTAAACATTTGGAGGTAAAGGTAGCAACAGTTCTATGTTTACAGTAAGTCAGAAGGTTCTACAGAATTTGAATAATTACAAGGAATTTGCATACATTATCAAATCAATTACATCTTAAATGAACTGCTGTAGCCCTGTGTTGTAAAGAATCAGAATCAGCTTTATTTGCCAGGTATGAGGACACATACGAGGAATTTTGCTTTGGAAACAATATAGACCGGTTGAGGCAATAGTGCAATGAGGAGTGCAAACTATGCAGGAGTAATTTATAATATAAATTTTTTTGCACTATGGAGCATAGTGCAAAGTAAGTAATATGTTATTATGTAAGTATTATATTACAATATGACAGTAACTGTATGAACAGCTCTGAAATAGAGAATGATGAATAAATAATAAGTGGAACCAGGAAACAGGTGCTGATTAGAGACAGTGTTGCTGGGTTATTGCACAGGAAGTGAACGTGACACTCTGAGGAAGAAGTCAGCTGTTCATCAGAGAGATGGCTTGTGGAAAGAAACTGTTCCTGAGTCTGTTGGTTTTGGCGTACAGTGCTCTGTAGCGCCTACCAGAGGAGAAAAGATGGAACAGGTCGTGTCCGGGGTGACACAAGCTCAAGAAAGCTCTCATACCTTCAGATATAACAAGATTATGTAACATGGGGATGCAGGACATGTCTAAATTGGCTACAACAAGCATGATTCAGCTTTTCGATATCATTTACAGCTTTTGTGTTATCAGTGTCTAAGTTTAGTGCTTCATTCTTCTTCTGCATTTATGGGTGTGTATTGCGGGACTATGTTGTGACTGTTTTTGACATGTTTTGTTTGGTAGCATGGTAGCTCAGTGGTGAGCACTGTTCCAACTAGCACCAGCAAGTAAGCACTGGAGACTATCACCCTTGGTGGAGTTTGCATGTTCTTCCAGACTTTTTTTTTTACATACTATACTATGACTTTTTATCACTTTTTTCAAATACTATACTACAGTATGAAATTTTTCAGTATACTAGCCTATATTTGACATACTATACCATCACTTTTAAATCACTGACTTTTGTCAACATACTGTATACTCTCATTACATACTATGATTTATTTATTACTTTTTTTGACATGCTATACTGTGAATTTTTATAACATTTTTTGGACATACTATATGACTTTTTTGATGTACTATAAACTATTACTTTTTGTCAACATACTATACTATGATTTGTTTATGACTTTTTTGACTGTTGTGACTGTTTTTACTACATTGGTGGCAGAGTGGCTTAGTGGTTAACGCTGCTCTAACCTGCGTATCAGAACTGTAGCCTGGAAGAACATCCAAACTCCACACAAAAATGGCCTGCCCGGCCCAGGAATTGAACGTTGGTCAGTCTGCAATGCCTATTTGCAGGTGCATCCACCAAATTTAATATGTTGAAGAGTGACAAAATATGTTGAAAAAAGCAATAGTGTGCAGGGCAACCTTTAGCTCACCCAGTAAGAGCGTGCTCCCACGTAGCATTTCGTAGAGTTCGAATCCGACCTGCAGCTCTTTGCTGCGTGTCATCCCCCATCCCTCCCACCTTTCATGTCTATCCACTGTCACTCTAAAGGGAAAAAAGACCCCCAAAAAAATAATCTTTAAAAAAAAAAAAAAAAGTAAAGTTATAGTATGGTATGTTGAAATAGTCCTATTATAGTATGTCACCAAAAAGTGCTAAAAAAGTTATAGTATACTATGACTTTTTTTGTCATACAATTCTATGACTTTTTTGACATACTATACTATGACTTTTTTTGTCATACAATACTATGACTTTTTTGACATACTATACTATGACTTTTTGTCATACAATACTATGACTTTTTGTCATACAATACTATGACTTTTTGACATACTATACTATGACTTTTTGTCATACCATACTATGACTTTTTGTCATACAATACTATGACTTTTTGTCATACTATACTATGACTTTTTTGTCATACAATTCTATGACTTTTTGTAATACTATACTATGACTTTTTGTCATACTATACTATGACTTTTTTGTCATACAATACTATGACTTTTTGTAATACTATACTATGACTTTTTGTCATACTATACTATGACTTTTTGTCATACTATACTATGACTTTTTTGTCATACAATTCTATGACTTTTTGTAATACTATACTATGACTTTTTGTCATACTATACTATGACTTTTTGTCATACTATACTATGACTTTTTTGTCATACAATACTATGACTTTTTGTAATACTATACTATGACTTTTTTGTCATACAATACTATGACTTTTTGACATACTATACTATGACTTTTTGACATACTATACTATGACTTTTTGACATACTATACTATGACTTTTTGTCATACATACTATGACTTTTTTGTCATACAATACTATGACTTTTTGTCATACTATACTATGACTTTTTGTCATACAATTCTATGACTTTTTGTAATACTATACTATGACTTTTTGTCATACTATACTATGACTTTTTTTGTCATACAATACTATGACTTTTTGTAATACTATACTATGACTTTTTGTCATACTATACTATGACTTTTTGTCATACTATACTATGACTTTTTTGTCATACAATTCTATGACTTTTTGTAATACTATACTATGACTTTTTGTCATACTATACTATGACTTTTTGTCATACTATACTATGACTTTTTTGTCATACAATACTATGACTTTTTGTAATACTATACTATGACTTTTTGTCATACAATACTATGACTTTTTGACATACTATACTATGACTTTTTGACATACTATACTATGACTTTTTGACATACTATACTATGACTTTTTGTCATACTATACTATGACTTTTTGTCATACTATACTATGACTTTTTGTCATACTATACTATGACTTTTTGACATACTATACTATGACTTTTTGACATACTATACTATGACTTTTTTGACATACTATACTATGACTTTTTTGACATACTATACTATGATTTTTTGACATACTATACTATGACTTTTTGTCATACAATACTATGACTTTTTGACATACTATACTATGACTTTTTGTCATACTATACTATGACTTTTTGTCATACAATACTATGACTTTTTGACATACTATACTATGACTTTTTGTCATACTATACTATGACTTTTTGTCATACTATACTATGACTTTTTTGTCATACTATACTATGACTTTTTGTCATACTATACTATGACTTTTTGTCATACTATACTATGACTTTTTTGTCATACAATACTATGACTTTTTGTAATACTATACTATGACTTTTTGTCATACAATTCTATGACTTTTTGTAATACTATACTATGACTTTTTGTCATACTATACTATGACTTTTTGTCATACTATACTATGACTTTTTTGTCATACAATACTATGACTTTTTGTAATACTATACTATGACTTTTTTGTCATACAATACTATGACTTTTTGACATACTATACTATGACTTTTTTGTCATACAATACTATGACTTTTTGACATACTATACTATGGCTTTTTGACATACTATACTATGACTTTTTGACATACTATACTATGACTTTTTGTCATACTATACTATGACTTTTTGTCATACTATACTATGACTTTTTGTCATACTATACTATGACTTTTTGACATACTATACTATGACTTTTTGACATACTATACTATGACTTTTTGACATACTATACTATGACTTTTTGACATACTATACTATGACTTTTTGTCATACTATACTATGACTTTTTGTCATACTATACTATGACTTTTTTGTCATACAATACTATGACTTTTTGTAATACTATACTATGACTTTTTGTCATACAATTCTATGACTTTTTGTCATACTATACTATGACTTTTTGTCATACAATACTATGACTTTTTGTAATACTATACTATGACTTTTTTGTCATACAATACTATGACTTTTTTGACATACTATACTATGGCTTTTTGACATACTATACTATGACTTTTTGACATACTATACTATGACTTTTTGTCATACTATACTATGACTTTTTGTCATACTATACTATGACTTTTTGTCATACTATACTATGACTTTTTGACATACTATACTATGACTTTTTGACATACTATACTATGACTTTTTGACATACTATACTATGACTTTTTTGACATACTATACTATGACTTTTTTGACATACTATACTATGACTTTTTTGACATACTATACTATGACTTTTTGTCATACAATACTATGACTTTTTTGACATACTATACTATGACTTTTTTGTCATACAATTCTATGACTTTTTGTAATACTATACTATGACTTTTTGTCATACTATACTATGACTTTTTGTCATACTATACTATGACTTTTTTGTCATACAATACTATGACTTTTTGTAATACTATACTATGACTTTTTTGTCATACAATACTATGACTTTTTGACATACTATACTATGACTTTTTTGTCATACAATACTATGACTTTTTGACATACTATACTATGGCTTTTTGACATACTATACTATGACTTTTTGACATACTATACTATGACTTTTTGTCATACTATACTATGACTTTTTGTCATACTATACTATGACTTTTTGTCATACTATACTATGACTTTTTGACATACTATACTATGACTTTTTGACATACTATACTATGACTTTTTGACATACTATACTATGACTTTTTGACATACTATACTATGACTTTTTGTCATACTATACTATGACTTTTTGTCATACTATACTATGACTTTTTTGTCATACAATACTATGACTTTTTGTAATACTATACTATGACTTTTTGTCATACAATTCTATGACTTTTTGTCATACTATACTATGACTTTTTGTCATACTATACTATGACTTTTTTGTCATACAATACTATGACTTTTTGTCATACAATACTATGACTTTTTGTAATACTATACTATGACTTTTTGTCATACAATACTATGACTTTTTGACATACTATACTATGGCTTTTTGACATACTATACTATGACTTTTTGACATACTATACTATGACTTTTTGTCATACTATACTATGACTTTTTGTCATACTATACTATGACTTTTTGTCATACTATACTATGACTTTTTGACATACTATACTATGACTTTTTGACATACTATACTATGACTTTTTGACATACTATACTATGACTTTTTTGACATACTATACTATGACTTTTTTGACATACTATACTATGACTTTTTGACATACTATACTATGACTTTTTGTCATACAATACTATGACTTTTTTGACATACTATACTATGACTTTTTGACATACTATACTATGACTTTTTGACATACTATACTATGACTTTTGTCATACCATACTATGACTTTTTGTCATACAATACTATGACTTTTTGTCATACTATACTATGACTTTTTTGTCATACAATTCTATGACTTTTTGTAATACTATACTATGACTTTTTGTCATACTATACTATGACTTTTTTTGTCATACAATACTATGACTTTTTGTAATACTATACTATGACTTTTTGTCATACTATACTATGACTTTTTGTCATACTATACTATGACTTTTTGTCATACAATTCTATGACTTTTTGTAATACTATACTATGACTTTTTGTCATACTATACTATGACTTTTTGTCATACTATACTATGACTTTTTTGTCATACAATACTATGACTTTTTGACATACTATACTATGACTTTTTGACATACTATACTATGACTTTTTGACATACTATACTATGACTTTTTGTCATACTATACTATGACTTTTTGTCATACTATACTATGACTTTTTGACATACTATACTATGACTTTTTGACATACTATACTATGACTTTTTTTGACATACTATACTATGACTTTTTTTGACATACTATACTATGATTTTTTTGACATACTATACTATGACTTTTTGTCATACAATACTATGACTTTTTTGACATACTATACTATGACTTTTTTGTCATACTATACTATGACTTTTTTGTCATACAATACTATGACTTTTTTGACATACTATACTATGACTTTTTGTCATACTATACTATGACTTTTTTGTCATACTATACTATGACTTTTTTGTCATACTATACTATGACTTTTTTTGTCATACAATTCTATGACTTTTTTGTAATACTATACTATGACTTTTTTGTCATACTATACTATGACCTTTTGTCATACTATACTATGACTTTTTTGTCATACAATACTATGACTTTTTGTAATACTATACTATGACTTTTTGTCATACAATTCTATGACTTTTTGTAATACTATACTATGACTTTTTGTCATACTATACTATGACTTTTTGTCATACTATACTATGACTTTTTTGTCATACAATACTATGACTTTTTGTAATACTATACTATGACTTTTTTGTCATACAATACTATGACTTTTTGACATACTATACTATGGCTTTTTGACATACTATACTATGACTTTTTGACATACTATACTATGACTTTTTGTCATACTATACTATGACTTTTTGTCATACTATACTATGACTTTTTGTCATACTATACTATGACTTTTTGACATACTATACTATGACTTTTTTGACATACTATACTATGACCTTTTTGACATACTATACTATGACTTTTTTTGACATACTATACTATGACTTTTATTGACATACTATACTATGATTTTTTTGACATACTATACTATGACTTTTTGTCATACAATACTATGACTTTTTTGACATACTATACTATGACTTTTTGTCATACTATACTATGACTTTTGACATACTATACTATGACTTTTTGTCATACTATACTATGATTTTTTTGTCATACAATACTATGACTTTTTTGACATACTATACTATGACTTTTTGACATACTATACTATGATTTTTTGACATACTATACTATGACTTTTTGTCATACTATACTATGACTTTTTGACATACTATACTATGACTTTTTGTCATACTATACTATGACTTTTTTGTCATACTATACTATGATTTTTTTGTCATACAATACTATGACTTTTTTGACATACTATACTATGACTTTTTTGACATACTATACTATGACTTTTTTGACATACTATACTATGACTTTTTTGTCATACTATACTATGACTTTTTTGACATACTATACTATGACTTTTTTGTCATACTATACTATGACTTTTTTGTCATACAATACTATGACTTTTTTGTCATACTATACTATGACTTTTTTGTCATACTATACTATGACTTTTTTGTCATACTATACTATGGTTTTTTGTGATAAACTGTACTATGACTTTTTAAACATTCTATACTGACTGTTTAAGCACTTGTTTTGACATACTATATATATGACGTTTTATCACTTTTTTGGACCCGCTATACATTGACTATTTCAATATACTATTCTGTAATGGTTTAATGGCTTTTTTCGACATACTATGCTGTCACAGTTTTCAACATATGTATTTAGTTTAAGAGTGGCTCAGTGGTTAGCACTGCATCAACAAATAAGATACTGCAGACTCTGATCCAGGTTCAACTCCCAGTCTAGGCTGGCACTTATTATGTGGAGTTTACATATTTTTCCAGGCATTCTTTGAAATACTATATTTTTTTCAGCATACTATGACTATCTTTGAAATTCTAAACAATTACTTTTTTGACATTGTATACTATGACTTTTTTATCACTTTTGTTTGATCAACTATGACTGTTTTCAGCATTCTGAGTTGGTGGCAGAGTAGCTTAGTGGTTAATACTGTTCCAGGCAGCAGGTATACTGCAATTCAGCATAGCCATTTTTGTGTAGTATTTTCTTCCAGACTTTCTCCGCCATACTAGATTATGACTGTCTTCTATATACTATACTGATTTATTTTGATTAAAAAATTTGCAAAAAGTGATTAAAAAAGTCATGGTATAGTATGACAAAGAGTCACACTATAGTATGTCAAAAAAGTGCTAAAGAAAGTGTAGTATTCTATGTCAGAAATAATCAGAGTAGTATAGTATAAAGAAAAAGTCATAGTATAGCATGTGGAAAAAAAGTGCTAAAACATGGTCATAGTATATATGTTGAAAAAAGTTATAGTATAGAATGTTAAAAAAATCATAGTACATATGATCATAGAAGAGTATATAGTAAAAAGTGATACAAAAATTGTGTTATAGTGAGTCAAAAAGTCATATATCAAAAACATCATCGTATAATAGCTCAAAAAAGTAATAGTATAGTATTTCCAAAAAGTCATAGTATGGAATGTCAAAATAAGTTAGAAAAAAAGTTATGGTATAGTATATTGAGAAACAAAAGATATAATATAGTATGCCAGAGAAAGTCTGGAAGAACGTGTAAACACACAAAAAGCCTGCCCAGCCTGGGAAGTTCTTACCTGCTGGTGCAGTGCTAACCACTGAGCCACTTTACACCAAACAAAGCATGTTGAAAACAGTCACAGAATAGTATATCACTATTTTTGAAATACTTTACTATAACTTTTTGATTACTTTTTGACATACTAAACTGACTTTTTTTTTCTTCAATATACTGTACTATGATGTTTTTAACATTCTATACTATGACTTTTTTCATCACACTACACTATGACTTTAAAAAAAAAAATTTATATACTGTACCATGACTGTTTTCGTCACACTATGACTATACTTGTTATCACTTTAGTTGACCTTCTACACTTCTTCCACATACTATACTATGACTTTTTGATCACTTTTTTGACATACTAACTATAACTTTTTTAGACATACTATACTATGACTTTTTCGAGATAATGTACTATGATTTGTTTTAAATATTCTTCAGTATGGCTTTTTTTATTACTTTTTTAGACATACTATACTATGACTCGTTTTGGATATACTGAACTATGATTTTTTAACATTCTATACTTTGACTTCTTTAGCACTTTTTTGACATAGTATACTATGACTTTTTTGTCATTTCTTTCGACATACTTTAATATGACTTTTTATCACTATTTTTGAAATGCTATACTATGGGTTTTTATCACTGTTTTTGACATACTTTTGCCTACGAAGACTTTTTGTTTTCGATATATTGTACTATGATTTGTTTTAACGTACTATACTATGACTTTTTTTAAATCACTTTTTTAGACATACTATACTATGACTTTCTTTGTATATACTGTACGATGAATTTTTAACATTCTATATTATGACTACTTTAGCACTTTTTTTTGACATAGTATACTATGACTTTTTTTAACATTTTATACTATGACTTCTTTGTCACTTTTTTTTTTACATACTTTACTATGACTTTTTTGTCAGTCATATGACTTTTAATCACTATTTTTGGAAATGATAAACTATAACTTTTTTAGCACTTTTTTTCAACATACTATCCTATGAGTCTTTTAGCACTATTTTTTTAATACTATACTGAGTTTTTATTGCTGTTTTTGACATACTGTAGCCTACGAAGACTTTTTTTTTATATATTATACTATGATTTTTTTTTTAACACCCTCAGACTTAAATGACATACTATATAATGACTTTTAATCACTTTTTTTAATCACTTTCTGAATTCTATATTATGACTTTTTTCGACATAGTATACTACAACTTTTTTTTAGCACTTTTTTCAACTCTACTCTGACTTTTTGTCATACTATAAGATTACTTTTTTTGGGAGTTTTTTTCAACATACTTTACTATGACTTTTTTATCACTTTTAATATCTGGTTCTTAAGCTGCTCTGCATCTGCATCTGCTAAGATGCTCCACTGTGTTCACCAGTTAGTTGCTAAATTGGTCTGTCGGCTCTTTGGTGTTGGACAGGCAGTGGACTTTCAGAGCTAGTTTTTTGCTTAAAACAGCTGCTGCTGACCAGTAAGACTGAACCAAAACAGAAAAGTTGTGGGCTGAAAAATCAAAACGAGCTAAAAGATTCTATAAAGCTCTGTCTAGCTGAGGGGAACGGTTATGTTGGCTCCATTCACATCACACATTTGATCTATTGTGCATATTAAAAATATTGATTAGCCGCTATAAACTAGTCTGTTCATCTTTAAGAAGAACAAAAGAAGGAACATCTACAGCCATCGAACATCTTCTGTGTAGCATCAAAGGTTAAAGGAAAGAGAGCAGAATTACAGAACAAACTCTTATTTAATAATACATTACATTCAAGGCAAATGATACATCCTTACCAATACATATTCAGCAATGCAACCATTGGCTCTTTAAATAAATAGAAATTTGAAATCTTGAAGTCAGTGCACAACATTGAGGAAAAAACACTTAACAGTCAACGTGTAACACAGTCTGCAAACATTCTGCATTTCTGCACAGTAGACACCTCCAACTAGTGCTGCTAAAACCAACATAAAAATAGATCTCAAAATAAGTTATATATATATATATGTTTTTACTGTCTTCATAGAAATATTGGGCTTTCAGTTCGTATTAACAGCAATATAGACTTTGAAGGATTTTCTCAAACAACAGAAATTGCACAGTAGTTAAATAATCCAAGATCACCATTTTCCAAAAATATTTTACACACATAGTAAACAGTCAGTCTTTAAGATGCAGTATGAAATTGCACGTTGTCGTCATGCCACAGAGGGGGCTGTTTCAAGGCTTTGGTACACAATGTCCTGATTGGAAGAAAAAGCTCTGCTACGGGCCCCTGTATCCCGGCGACCCTCGTCCGTCGCCATTGCAGCAGGGTGGTTGAGTGGAGCGGATGTAACGAGGTACATCTACGCCACCGCCCGTTCCTGGGATCAAACTTGTACATCAGAGAGCTGGATGACTACAGTACACTTCAGGATTGGGGAAGACTCTTGGCACTTGAATCATAGATGCAGGTCCGTGCTGGATGACCAATCATATGCAGCTCGGTTGGACGTTTTGAGGACACCAGGAGTGTGGACATAAAGGGTCACACTGATGAGGGGTATTGGAAACTGTATCAAAAATGTCCCAAATCCTCTCAGATACAAACATGGATGTACTCTGTGCTGTTACTGCGAAGCCAGCACCAACCTAATACTGATTCACTGAACACTAAAGAAAGTTTGGCGTTGGAATCGGCTTCTTCTCAGACCACAGATTAGTTATTTAGACCAACCCAGTCCAAGTACTTTTATTTTTAGACGCTGGACTTTAGGCAGAAGGAGAATGAGGTTCCACATGGACAATTGCAACCACATTTCCTGACAGTATAGTGCTGAATGCAATATGGAAGTCTTCATGGTGCTATAGACCAGTGAGCATGTTTGTCTCTAGTTCCGAAGAAAGACATGGATTATCGTAAAGCACAAGGCTGGTAATATTGATATTTTTTTCTATTGTCAACGAATCCCATGAAAAGACCAAAACCAACAATAAATGTGTCCTACTAACAAGGGTTATGTGTAGCCTTATGTCTTATTCTTTGCCACTGAAGCAGTAACAACCTCATCTTAAAGACAAAGAATCAAACCATTCTGTAGGACTGATATTTTCCACCTTTTAAGATACTAATTAAGGTACGTTTAAGAGAAATTACTCTAGTGTTACCATAGTATCTAATCAATATGAAAATTATAAGTCTGTTTCAAGACATCCAAGGAGAAGGGTGACATATTCCCACAAAAGAATAATTGTAAAATCAGGGGAAAACCTGCTGCTGTAATACTAAGAACAGCATCAAATGCATATAAATCCACCACTGAAAATAGTCCCCAACAAATTCACTCTTTACTCTTGTTTGTATAAAGCTGGCTTGGAAAGGTTTGGTCTTTTCATTGGATTTGTTGACAATAACAAAACAAAACTAGAATAATGCCAGTTGTATTCTTCTTATTAAAGAATATCCACATTTAGATACAGGTAAATATACTCAATACATTTTACTTTCTTTCCATTCTCAAAGGTGTTTAATAATTATGTTTCATTTTTAACTTTCTTATACATTCTTTCTCTCAGCTGATTGCGTCTACTTCTTACCAGCCACAAATCTATAATAGGCCTACTCAACTTATTAAACAAATTCCCCTCCAGTGCAACTCAATCCATCTAAGAAATCTTTGACCAGCCACAAACTCTTCACAATTTAAAACTTTTTTATAGAAGAAGGAAAGAAAATCACATTTCTTTAAAATTACGTTTAGAAGTTGTAAAATTGCATTTCCTCTAATCTAAAATCTGTTGGATAATACTAAATCCCTTTAAAACAGTTACTTTTAAGATATTAATTTAAATAAAAAAATCAAAAAAAATCAGCCTTAACCTGACATGTTCTACATATACATGTGTTTAATCATAGAATGTTAATTTATCCTCTGGTCATTAAATACCCCAAATTCCCAGAAATATTACCAAAGCGGGCGCCTGGTTAGCTCACCTGGTGTAGCGTGCGCCCATATACAGAGGTTTACTCTGACCTGTGGGTCTTTGCTGCGTATCATTCCCCCTCCCGCTCTCCCTTTTCATATCTTCAGCTGTCCTATAAATAAAGGCCTAAAATACCACATACCAACATGGTACTACTAAATAGAGATGCACATGTTTTATATTAAAATAATGAGTAAGGCCTGTGTGCTTTTGTCTTTACTGTTGTGCTCTGATGCTATGTGTCTTCTGTCTTGGAACAAGGATTAAACATGCATTAACCACTGACTAACATGCTCAGGAAAATTGGCTGCAATCCATCCAGAGTTTCTCAACAGTTTGGCCTCTCGTGGCGCCTCTGGCCCCCACCAACTCTGGTGAGGCTTTCACTGGCACCATGAAGGAAATCCTCCCAAAAAGTGCAACTAAGTACCTTGGGCTGTTACTGATAAAGGCAACATTTGTGTGGTAATGAACTCTTGGACAAAAAGAAAAAGGGGGGTAAAAACACACATGCTTGTTGTAGAAAACACTCATGAAAAGGTAGTTGGCACAGTCCATTTGGTCACTAATGAAAACTTTGTGGCTCCTCTGACAATGTTGTATGTAAATCCTGTACTCTTGTGGCCTCCACTGGCACTGCAGGGAGGAATCTGTCAAACAAAGAACGCTGAAGCCTTCCAGACAAGCATTCAAATGTTCGGTTCAGAGTTAGGAAAGGAGTGATGCTAATGAAGTATTGATAGAGTGTGTGAACGTGTGTGTGTGTGTGTGTGTGTGTGTGTTTTCATGCACGCACACAACCTCTATAGGACTGGGGAGACTCAAGAATATGTTCACAGTGTGATCAAACTCACAAGCATGCAGACAAATCCACATGTCTGTACGGACACCATGGGCATTCCATGTGAAGGTAAATGTAAACAGATTGAGGCCGAGCTCCGGAGCCAGGCCGCTCCAGCAGCGCTCCTTCCAGGGCCTTCATCTGGGCAGGGAAGAGACCTGGACTCCCTGGACCTGCTCTAGATAGGTGAAGGCCTGGAAACACTGTTTCTCTGAGGGATGAGAGGAAGAGCTGGGTGTCCTGTAGTCGGACACTCGTCCTCTGCATCCTCCCATTCCTCCTCCTTCTCTCCCTCTATAGTCACTTGTTGTCCATCAGAGACTGGACTTTGTGCACCAGCTCACGCGCTATTTTCAAGATGTGTTGGACATCATGACGCTCAGCCATCTCTGTGGATCAAACACACCATGAGAGTGGCAACTACAGACATATTAAATACAGTTTACACATCACCTCAATTCAATTGAATTTTATTTCATTTAATATATATTGCCAATTATCTGGGAGTCTGGGAGAATATATAAAAATATATATATATATATATATATATCTCATGACACTCTACAGATTAGGTCTAGACCACACTTTACACACTATAATTTACAACTGCATTAACAACCACATCTTCAAAATGGCCACAGTCTTAACAGCCCAACTGTTGTGGTTGTTTAGAGCAGGTATAAACATTTTTTGCCTTTAGACGGGGTTGGACGACACTTTATATGAAGTAGTTTTTTTTGAGGCATGCAGGTGCCTTTAGAATGACGTGGTTAAGTCTCCACTCTGATGAGACTGAAGTCTGACTCATGACAGGATAGTAAGGAAAATCAATCCACAAGCTGTAAATAAAGTACACACTATACAGTGTGTGTATGTCTCTTACCATTGAAGAACTTAATGATGTCAGTGAAGTCCATGTTGTTGTCCACGATGATCTCACGGTAGACTGTGACCAGGGCCAAGGCCAGAAAGAGGACAAAGTGCTGCGAGGAAATCCTGGGAGCCACCCAGATCACCTCCCACACGGCAAACACATCCTCGTACAGGAGCTCTGCACACACACAAAACACATTTTCATCGTCAGCATATTTGACTCCATGTCTTGCCCCTTGCCGTGGTCCTGATAGAAATGTTTAGAAGTTTTAGACGATGGTCATTTTTATCACAGAGATACCTGACTGTATGGCATTCCTTCTTTTATCAGTAGTAGTTTTTTAAAGTAGTTTCAGTTATTGTTTGTTTTAGCTTTATTGTATAATTCTCCTTTTTGTATTCATTGTCTAAGGAAGACTGGCAAAGCAAGCTTTTTATTGCATGGTGTGGTGTGGTCTTTATTGTGCATTTGACAGTAATTTTCCTCTTGAATTGCTTTCATTTTGAATCAGAAAGATTAGATATAGTGCTGCTGAGAGGAAGCGAAATGAGAGGAAGAGACATGTGTTGAATCTGTTACATCATGAGAACATTGTTACCATGGTATCACCTCTGTCTATCACCTAACTTAAGTAAAAGTAAATGTAAAAATGTATGTGGACTGTTTTTAAATAGCGCTTTTCTAGTCTCAAAGACTATTCAAACCACTTTTACATAGTACAGGAACCACTCACCATTCACACACATTCATACACTGTGGCCGAGGCTGCTGTACAAGGTGCCACCTGCTCATCAGATAAACACTCACACACATTCACACTCCGAAGGCGCAGTGCCTTTCCCAGGGACACTTCGACATGGGACTCCAGGGCCAGGGATCAAACCACTAACCTTTCAATTGCCAGGCGACCGCTCTACT